>CM059816.1:33930484-34240484 GCA_030435695.1 Brachymystax lenok tsinlingensis
ACTGTTCTCTACCCTGACGTTGCTTGACTTTGTTCCCCCCTCATTAATGGGACTGTTTTATACCTTGACATTGCTTGACTTTGTTCCCCCCTCATTAATGGGACTGTTCTCTACCCTGACGTTGCTTGACTTTGTTCCCCCTCATTAATGGGACTGTTCTCTACCCTGACGTTGCTTGACTTTGTTCCCCCTCATTAATGGGACTGTTCTCTACCCTGACGTTGCTTGACTTTGTTCCCCCTCATTAATGGGACTGTTCTCTACCCTGACGTTGCTTGACTTTGTTCCCCCTCATTAATGGGACTGTTCTCTACCCTGACGTTGCTTGACTTTGTTCCCCTCATTAATGGGACTGTTCTCTACCCTGACGTTGCTTGACTTTGTTCCCCCCTCATTAATGGGACTGTTCTCTACCTTGACATTGCTTGACTTTGTTCCCCCCTCATTAATGGGACTGTTCTCTACCTTGACATTGCTTGACTTTGTTCCCCCCTCATTAATGGGACTGTTCTCTACCCTGACGTTGCTTGACTTTGTTCCCCCTCATTAATGGGACTGTTCTCTACCCTGACGTTGCTTGACTTTGTTCCCCCTCATTAATGGGACTGTTCTCTACCCTGACGTTGCTTGACTTTGTTCCCCCCTCATTAATGGGACTGTTTTATACCTTGACATTGCTTGACTTTGTTCCCCCCTCATTAATGGGACTGTTCTCTACCCTGACGTTGCTTGACTTTGTTCCCCCCTCATTAATGGGACTGTTCTCTACCTTGACATTGCTTGACTTTGTTCCCCCCTCATTAATGGGACTGTTCTCTACCCTGACGTTGCTTGACTTTGTTCCCCCTCATTAATGGGACTGTTCTCTACCCTGACGTTGCTTGACTTTGTTCCCCCCTCATTAATGGGACTGTTCTCTACCCTGACGTTGCTTGACTTTGTTCCCCCTCATTAATGGGACTGTTTTATACCCTGACGTTGCTTGACTTTGTTCCCCCCTCATTAATGGGACTGTTTTATACCTTGACATTGCTTGACTTTGTTCCCCCCTCATTAATGGGACTGTTCTCTACCCTGACGTTGCTTGACTTTGTTCCCCCCTCATTAATGGGACTGTTCTCTACCTTGACATTGCTTGACTTTGTTCCCCCCTCATTAATGGGACTGTTCTCTACCCTGACGTTGCTTGACTTTTTTCCCCCCTCATTAATGGGACTGTTTTATACCTTGACATTGCTTGACTTTGTTCCCCCCTCATTAATGGGACTGTTCTCTACCTTGACATTGCTTGACTTTGTTCCCCCCTCATTAATGGGACTGTTCTCTACCTTGACATTGCTTGACTTTGTTCCCCCTCATTAATGGGACTGTTCTCTACCCTGACGTTGCTTGACTTTGTTCCCCTCATTAATGGGACTGTTCTCTACCCTGACGTTGCTTGACTTTGTTCCCCCCTCATTAATGGGACTGTTTTATACCTTGACATTGCTTGACTTTGTTCCCCCCTCATTAATGGGACTGTTCTCTACCCTGACGTTGCTTGACTTTGTTCCCCCCTCATTAATGGGACTGTTCTCTACCTTGACATTGCTTGACTTTGTTCCCCCCTCATTAACGGGACTGTTCTCTACCCTGACGTTGCTTGACTTTGTTCCCCCTCATTAATGGGACTGTTCTCTACCCTGACGTTGCTTGACTTTGTTCCCCCTCATTAATGGGACTGTTCTCTACCCTGACGTTGCTTGACTTTGTTCCCCCTCATTAATGGGACTGTTCTCTACCCTGACGTTGCTTGACTTTGTTCCCCCCTCATTAATGGGACTGTTTTATACCTTGACATTGCTTGACTTTGTTCCCCCCTCATTAATGGGACTGTTCTCTACCCTGACGTTGCTTGACTTTGTTCCCCCCTCATTAATGGGACTGTTCTCTACCTTGACATTGCTTGACTTTGTTCCCCCCTCATTAATGGGACTGTTCTCTACCCTGACGTTGCTTGACTTTGTTCCCCCCTCATTAATGGGACTGTTTTATACCTTGACATTGCTTGACTTTGTTCCCCCCTCATTAATGGGACTGTTCTCTACCTTGACATTGCTTGACTTTGTTCCCCTCATTAATGGGACTGTTCTCTACCTTGACGTTGCTTGACTTTGTTCCCCCTCATTAATGGGACTGTTCTCTACCCTGACGTTGCTTGACTTTGTTCCCCCTCATTAATGGGACTGTTCTCTACCCTGACGTTGCTTGACTTTGTTCCCCCTCATTAATGGGACTGTTCTCTACCCTGACGTTGCTTGACTTTGTTCCCCCCTCATTAATGGGACTGTTCTCTACCCTGACGTTGCTTGACTTTGTTCCCCCTCATTAATGGGACTGTTCTCTACCCTGACGTTGCTTGACTTTGTTCCCCCCTCATTAATTCATTTAAATAAAGTTAAAGATTTTACCATAGACATCATGCAATAGATGGACATTAAATTACGGAAGCTCCTTTAACTTTATTTAACTTATTGTAGTTGCTGTTCTGGAAATCATCAAGTTTCATCTGCTGTCACAAACAGTGCATTCAACTACTAATGCAATACGGCACTATACACTTGTGATTCCCAAACTGTGGAGCGTTCCCCCTAGAGGGGGGCGTGAGGGGTCGGCAGAGAGGTGCAGACTCCCTTCCCCCCCTAAAACAAAAGGAACTCCGTCCAGGCTTTAAACTCTTGGAAAATGTAACTGTACACTGAATAACAGTATCAATGCAACATGTAAAGTGTTGGTGCACAAATTTGTTTTCAACCCTGTTGGTGAGCATTACTCATTTCCCAAGATAATCCATCCAAGAAGCTGATTAAACAGCATGATCATTTTTATTTTATTTCACCTTTATTTAACCAGGTAGGCAAGTTGAGAACAAGTTCTCATTTACAATTGCGACCTGGCCAAGATAAAGCAAAGCAGGTCGACACATACAACAACACAGGGTTACACATGGAGTAAAACGAAAATACAGTCAATAATACAGTAGAAAAAAAAACGAATCTATACACAAAGAGTGCAAATGAGGTAGGATAAGGAAGGTAAGACAATAAATAGGCCATGGTGGCAAAGAAATTACAATATAGTAATTTAACACTGGAATGGTAAATGTGCAGTAGATGAATGTGCAATGTAGAAAAAAAACTGGGGTGCAAAGGAACAAGATAAATAAATAAATATGGTAGGGGATGAGGTAGTTGGTTGGGCTATTTACAGATGGGCTATAAACAGGTACAGTGGTCTGTGAGCTGCTCTGACAGCTGGTGCTTAAATCTGGTGAGGGAGATAAGTGTCTCCAATTTCAGGGATTTTTGTAGTTCATTCCAATCATTGGCAGCAGAGAACTGGAAGGAGAGTCGGCCAAAGGAGGAATTGGCTTTGGGGGTGACCAGTGAGATATACCTGCTAGTGCGCGTGCTACAGGTTGGTGCTGCTAAGGTGACCAGCGAGCTGAGATAAGGCGGGACTTTACCTAGCAGAGACTTGTAGATGACCTGGAGCCAGTGGATATGGCGACGAGTGTAAAGCGAAGGCCAGCCTACGAGAGCGTACAGGTCGCAGTGGTGGGTGGTATATGGGGCTTTGGTAACAAAACGGATGGCACTGTGATAGACTGCATCCAATTTGTTGAGTAGAGTATTGGAGGCTATTTTGTAAATGACATCACCGAAGTCGAGGATCGGTAGGATGGCCAGTTTTACGAGGGTATGTTTGGCAGCATGAGTGAAGGAAACTTTGTTGCGAAATAGGAAGCCAATTCTAGATTTAATTTTAAATTGGAGATGTTTGATGTGAGTCTGGAAGGAGAGTTTACAGTCTAACCAGACACCTAGGTATTTGTAGTTGTCCACATAATCTAAGACAGAACCGTCCAGAGTAGTGATGCTGGACGGGGGGACATGTGCGGGCAGCGATCGGTTGAAGAGCATGCATTTAGTTTGACTTGCGTTTAAGAGCAATTGTAGGCCACATTACACAGGTGCACCTTGTGCTGGAGACAATAAACGCCAGCACAGGACCTCCATTTACAGTTGAAGTCGGAAGTTTACATACACTTAGGTTGGAGTCATTAAAACTTGTTTTTCAACCACTCCACAAATTTATTGTTAACAAATTATAGTTTTGGCAAGTCAGTTAGGACATCTACTTTGTGCATGACACAAGTAAATTTTACATCAATTGTTTACAGACAGATTATTTCACTTATAATTCACTGTATCACAATTCCAGTGGGTCAGAAGTTTACATACACTAAGTTGACTGTGCCTTTAAACAGCTTGATGAATTCCAGAAAATTATGTCATGGCTTTAGAAGCTTCTGATATGCTAATTGACATCATTTGAGTCAATTGGAGATGTACCTGTGGGTGTATATCAAGGCCTACCTTCAAACTCAGTGCCTCTTTGCTTGACATCATGGGAAAATCAAAAGACCTCAGAAAAAGAATTGTAGACCTCCACATGTCTGGTTCATCCTTGGGAGCAATTTCCAAACGCCTGAAGGTACCACGTTCATCTGTACAAACAATAGTACGCAAGAATAAACACCGTGGGACCATGCAGCCGTCATACCTCTCAGGAAGGAGACACATTCTGTTTCCTAGAGATTAACGTACTTTGGTGCAAAAAGTGCAAATCAATCCCAGAACAACAGCAAAGGACCTTGTGAAGATGCTGGAGGAAACAGGTACAAAAGTATCTATATACACAGTAAAACAAGTCGTATATCGACATAACCTGAAAGGCCACTCAGCAAGGAAGAAGCCACTGCTCCAAACCGCCATAAAAAAGCCAGACTACGGTTTGCAACTGCACATGGGGACAAAGATCGTACTTTTTGGAGAAATGTCCGCTGGTCTGATGAAACAAAAATATAACTGTTTGGCCATAATGACCATCGTTATGTTTGGAAGAAAAAGGGGGAGGCTTGCAAGCCGAAGAACATCATCCCAACCATGAAGCACGGGGGTGGCAGCATCATGTTGTGGGGGTGCTTTGCTGCAGGAGGGACTGGTGCACTTCACAAAATAGATGGCATGATGAGGATGGAAAATTATGTGGATATATTGAAGCAACATCTCAAGACATCAGTCAGGAAGTTAAAGCTTGGTTGCAAATGGGTCTTCCAAATGGACAACAACCCCAAGCATACTTCCAAAGTTGTGGCAAAATGGCTGAAGGACAACAAAGTCAAGGTATTGGAATGGCCATCACAAAGCCTGGACTTCAAACCTATGGAAAATTTGTGGGCAGAACTGAAAAAGTGTGTGTGAGCAAGGAGGCCTACAAACCTGACTCAGTTACACCAGCTCTGTCAGGAGGAATGGGCCAAAATTCACCCAATTTATTGTGGGAATCTTTTGGAAGGCTACCCGAAATGTTTGACCCAAGTTATTAAAGGCAATGCTACCAAATCCTAATCAAGTGTATGTAAACTTCTGACCCACTGGGAATGTGATGAAAGAAATACACATTCTTAAAATAAAGTGGTCATCCTAACTGACCTAAAACATGGAATTTTTACTAGGATTAAATGTCAGGAATTGTGAAGAACTGAGTTCAAATGTATTTGGCTAAGGTGTACAGTGGGGCAAAAAAGTATTTAGTCAGCCACCAATTGTGCAAGTTCTCTCACTTAAAAAGATGAGAGAGGCCTGTAATTTTCATCATAGGTACACTTCAACTATGACAGACAAAATGAGGAAACAAAATCCTGAAAATTACATTGCAGGATTTTCTATGAATTTATTTGCAAATTTTGGTGGAAAATAAGTATTTGGTCAATAACAAAAGTTTATCTCAATACTTTGTTATATACCCTTTGTTGGCAATGACAGAGGTCAGATGTTTTCTGTAAGTCTTCACAAGGTTTTCAAACACTGTTGCTGGTATTTTGGCCCATTCCTCCATGCAGATCTCCTCTAGAGCAGTGATGTTTTGGGGCTGTCGCTGGGCAACACGGACTTTCAACTCCCTCCAAAGATTTTCTATGGGGTTGAGATCTGGAGACTGGCTAGGCCACTCCAGGACCTTGAAATGCTTCTTACGAAGCCACTCCTTCGTTGCCCAGGCGGTGTGTTTGGGATCATTGTCATGCTGAAAGACCCAGCCACGTTTCATCTTCAATGCCCTTGCTGATGGAAGGAGGTTTTCACTGAAAATCTCACGATACATGGCCCCATTCATTCTTTCCTTTACACGGATCAGTCGTCCTGGTCCCTTTGCAGAAAAACAGCCTTAGCTTAGTGATGAGCTTCGTGGGCACTATGGTGTTGAACGCTGAGCTGTAGTCAATGAACAGCATTCTCCCATAGGTGTTCCTTTTGTCCTGTTGGGAAAGGGCAGTGTGGAGTGCAATTGAGATTGCGTCATCTGTGGATCTGTTGGGGCGGTACGCGAATTGGAGTGGGTCTAGGGTATCCGGGAGGATTCTGTTTATGTGAGCCATGACCACCCTTTCAAAAAACGTATTGGCTAACGACGTGAGTGCTACAGGGCTGTAATAATTTAGGCAAGTTACCTTCACTTCCTTGGGCACAGGGACAATGGTGGTCTGCTTGAAACATGTAGGTATTACAGACTCGGTCAGGGAGAGGTTGAAAATGTCAGTGAAGACACTTGACAGTTGGTCCACGCATGCTTTGAGTACACGTCCTGGTAATCCGTACGGCCCCATGGCTCTGTGAATGTTGACCTGTTTAAAGGTCTTGCTCTCATCGGCTACCGAGAGCGTTATCACATAGTCATCTAGAACAGCTGGTGCTCTCGTGCATGTGTTGCTCAGTGTTGCTTGCCTCGAAGCAAGCATAAAATGCATTTAGCTCGTCTAGTAAGCTCACGTCACTGGGCAGCTCGCGTCTGGTTTTCCCTTTGTCGTCCACAATAGTTTTCAAGCCCTGCCACATCCGACGAGCTACGGAGCCGGTGTAGTAGGATTCTTAATCCTGTATTGACGCTTAGCTTTTTTGATGGTTCGTCTGAGGGCATAGAGGGATTTCTTATAGGCGTCTGGATTAGTGTCCTGCTCCTTGAAAGCAGCAGCTCTAGCCTTTTGCTCGATGCGGATGTTGCCTGTAATCCATAACTTCTGGTTGGGATATCTACGTGCGCTCACTGTGGGGATGACGTCGTCGATGCACTTATTGATGAAGCCGATGACTGAGGTGGTATACTCCTCAATGCCATTGGATGAATCCCGGAACATATTCCAGTCTGTGCTAGCAAAACAGTCTTGAGCGAGTCACTGGTACTTCCTGCTTTAGTTTTTGCTTGTAAGCAGGAATCAGGAGGATGGAATTATGGTCAGATTTCCGTCTACTACTACTATATGGTAATATACAACATTAATATATGGGAGGGATTAATACATGGTATATACCACGTTAATGTAGAGAAAAAAGAAACGCACACCTACATAGGCAAGGTGCTGGCAAGCGGAGTGGAAAACTTGAAAATAAAGAAGAGCCGCACACTCTAGGAGCTCAGATGCAAAAAATATTTTAGGTCCAACGTTTCGACAGGCAAGCTGTCTTCATCAGGGTATGTTAATACATGTTAATATACAACATTGATATATGGTAATATACAACTGAGGGGCGGCAGGTAGCCTGGCTGGTAGGGTTGGGCCAGTAACTGAAAGGTTGCTGGATCAAATCCACGAGCTGCCAAGGTAAAAATCTGTCGTTTTGCCCCTGAGCAAGGTAGTTAACCCACTGTTCCCCTGAGCAAGGCAGTTAACCGACTGTTCCCCTGAGTAAAGCAGTTATCCCACTGTTCCCCTGAACAAGGCACTTAACCGACTGTTCCCCTGAACAAGGCAGTTAACCCACTGTTCCCCTGAACAAGGCAGGTAACCCACTGTTCCCCTGAGCAAGGCAGTTAACCCACTGTTCCTCTGAGCAAGGCAGTTAACCCACTGTTCCCCTGAACAAGGCAGGTAACCCACTGTTCCCCTGAGCAAGGCAGTTAACCCACTGTTCCTCTGAGCAAGGCAGTTAACCCACTGTTCCCCTGAACAAGGCAGGTAACCCACTGTTCCCCTGAACAAGGCAGTTAACCCACTGTTCCCCTGAGCAAGGCAGTTAACCCACTGTTCCCCTGAGCAAGGCAGATAACCCACTGTTCCCCTGAGTAAAGCAGTTATCCCACTGTTCCCCTGAACAAGGCAGTTAACCCACTGTTCCCCTGAACAAGGCAGGTAACCCACTGTTCCCCTGAGCAAGGCAGATAACCCACAGTTCCCCTGAGTAAAGCAGTTATCCCACTGTTCCCCTGAACAAGGCACTTAACCGACTGTTCCCCTGAACAAGGCAGTTAACCCACTGTTCCCCTGAACAAGGCAGGTAACCCACTGTTCCCCTGAGCAAGGCAGTTAACCCACTGTTCCTCTGAGCAAGGCAGTTAACCCACTGTTCCCCTGAGCAAGGCAGTTAACCCACTGTTCCTCTGAGCAAGGCAGTTAACCCACTGTTCCCCTGAACAAGGCAGTTAACCCACTGTTCCCCTGAGCAAGGCAGTTAACCCACTGTTCTTTGGGCGGCGAAGACGTGGATGTGAATTAAGGCAGCACCCCGCACCTCTCTGATTCAGAGGGTTACTTCCGGCGCCGACAGCGATGGCAGCCTCGCTTCACGTTCTCAGGAAACTATGCAGTATTTAGTTTTTTTATGTATTACTTCTTACATTGTTACCCCGGGAAATATTAAGTTTTATTACATACAACCGGGAGGAACTATTGGATATAAGAGCAACGTCAACTTACCAACATTACGACCAGGAATACAACTTTCCCAAAGAGGATCCTCTGTTTGTTACCCCAGCCAGGACAATAGACTCGATCGTAACCGGCGACTCAAAACAACGGCGGCGCCGGAGAAGAGGGAAATGCGCCGGTCTTTTGGTCAAGCTACGTCGACGGGCGCATCGTGCACCTCTCCCAAGTATTTTAATCGCCAATGTACAGTCTCTTGACAACAAAGCAGACGAAATCCGATCGAGGGTTGCCTTTCAGAGAGACAACCGAGACTGCAACGTTCTTTGCTTCACGGAAACATGGCTCACTCAGGAAACGTTATCTGAGTCGGTACAGCCACCTGGTTTCTCGACGCATCGCGCCGACAGAAACAAACATCTCTCTGGTAAGAAGAAGGGCTGGGGTGTGTGTCTTATGATTAACGAGACGTGGTGTGATCATAACAACATACAGGAACTCAAGTCCTTTTGATCACCTGACATAGAATTCCTTACAATCAAATGCAGACCGCATTATCTACCAAGAGAATTCTCCTCGATTATAATCACAGCCGTGTACATCCCCCCTCAAGCTGATACATCGACGGCACTGAAAGAAATTCATTTCACTCTAGGTAAATTGGAAACCACATATCCTGAGGCTGCATTTATTGTGGCTGGGGATTTTAATAAGGCTAATTTGAAAACAAGGCTTCCGAAATTCTACCAGCATATCAAATGTGCGACCCGGGCTGGTAAAATCCTGGATCATTGTTGTTCCAACTTCCGTGATGCATACAAGGCTATTCTCCGCCCTCCTTTCGGCAAGTCTGACCATGACTCCATTTTGTTGCTCCCAGCCTACAAACAGAAACTGAAACAGGAAACCGTTCTCAGGTCTGTTCAACGCTGGTCCGACCTATCCTATTCCATGCTGCAAGATTGCTTCGAGCACGTGGACTGGGATATGTTCCGGACAGCATCTGACAACAACATTGATGTATATGCTGATTCGGTGAGCGAGTTTATTAGCAAGTGCATTGGTGATGTTGTACCCATAGCAAATATTAGCACCCCCCCTATCCACATCGAGGGGACAGTAGTGGAGAAGGTGGAAAGTTTTAAGTTCCTCGGCGTACACATCACGGACAAACTGAATTGGTCCACCCACACAGACAGCGTGGTGAAGAAGGCGCAACAGCGCCTCTTCAACCTCAGGAGGCTGAAGAAATTCGCTTGTCACCAAAATCACTCACAAACTTCTACAGATGCACAATCGAGAGCATCTTGTCGGGCTGTATCACCGCCTGGTACGGCAACTGCTCCGCTCACAACAGTAAGGCTCTCCAGAGGGTAGTGAGGACTGCACAACGCATCACCGGGGGTAAACTACCTGACCTTCAGGACACCTACACCACCCGATGTCACAGGAAGGCCAAAAAAGATCATCAAGGACAACAACCACCTGAGCCACTGCCTGTTCACCCCGCTATCATCCAGAAGGCAAGGTCAGTACAGGTGCATCAAAGCTGGGACCGAGAGACTGAAAAACAGCTTCTACCTCAAGGCCATCAGACTGTTAAACAGCCATCACTAACATTGAGTGGCTGCTGCCAACATACTGACTTAAATCTCTAGCCACTTTAAACATAGGAATTGGATGTAACAATGTATCACTAGCCACTTTAAACAATTTTGTATATAATGTTTACTTATACGACATACTTATATCAAATGTATACACTGTACTCTAAACCATATACTGCATCTTGCCTATGCCGGTCAGCCATCGCTCATCCATATATTTATATGTACATTCTCGTATTCACTCCTTTACTCTTGTGTGTATAAGGTAGTTGTTGTGAAATTGTTAGATTACTTGTTAGATACTACTGCATGGTCGGAACTAGAAGCACAAGCATTTCACTACACTCGCATTAACATCTGCTAACCATGTGTATGTGACCAATACAATTTGATTTGATTTGATTTCAGTTGTACGATTATCTAGGTATCCCCCTTTCCCATTTAATATATGGTAATATAACACATTAATATATGGTAATACTACAACATCAATATACGGTAATACTACAACATCAATATATGGTAATATAACACATTAATATATGGTAATACTACAACATCAATATACGGTAATACTACAACATCAATATATGGTAATATAACACATTAATATATGGTAATATAACACATTAATATATGGTGATATAAAATATGAATATATGGTAATATAAAACATGAATACATGGGAGGAGCATACTTCTGCTGTATGGCTTTAAAGCCAGGACAGATGCTGAGGCATATTTTTGGTGTTTACAGACAATAATGACCTGGCTCTGTCTGGAGCAAGGAGACTTTACACTTTACAGGTACAGTACATTACACTCCTGACTGTCCTCTGTGTGAAAATCAAAAGAGGTAGAAAGAGCAGAAATCCACACCATTTAGCTAAGTTAAAACAGGTCACTTGAAGGTCAGATGTAGATTCTCACTTGGTGGTGCCTGATGCAACGATACCATATCTGTAAGCATTTTATTTGCATATGTTTGTAACCTTCAGACGTAGTTGGACATATGGTGTATCATCTTTATGGAGTGTCCGCGTTAAGGGTCCGTCTATACGAAACTCTGATTTGATACATTTATATTCCCTTAATAAACTATGAGAAGGACTTTCAACTTTAAACAAAAAAAGACGCCCTTTCAAGCATGACATTTCCAACATTTCCAAAATGATCTGAATTGAAATAATTGACTGCTTGGATAGCCCTAGTATTTCTCACTGTGATGCTCGGCGGTCTCTGTGGAACACAATGCTTGTTGATCAATACTTTACTTTCCCTGTTTGTGCAGCATTGAACTAATAGCATGTCCAATTTCAACGTCTGTGGTGTAGAGGCAATATGGCTACATCAAGAGAAGTTGGGTTGAATATGATCTTTGATCACTTTTTCTGCATCTCTGTTTTGCAAACTCTTTAACAAGCATCTTTTCTTTGTCTGTGTGTCTTTTAAAATGCAACTTCTGTGATGTCAGGCAGTCGACGTTGTGCTGAAGATATGTCAAGATACACCATGTTCTACACTAAAAAGGGCTACCAAAGGGTTCTTAGGCTGACCCCATAGGAAAACCCTTTTGGGTTCCATTTGGAACCCTCTGGGGGCAGGGTTCTACATGGAACCCAATAGGGTTCTACATGGCCAGCGGAAGAACCCTTTTAGGTTCATGATAGCACGTTTTTTTCTAAGAGTGTGCTATACATGGAATGGTAAAAATGAGGAATCTATGAGCCTACCGTATAGCCTTTGTTGAATAACTCCAGAAAGCACACAGTCTCTAATGACCTTTTCAACATGTCCACATCAGACAAAGAAACTAGGCAATACTGAACAAGGACTCAAAGGCTGCATGCCAAATTGCTCCCTAAATATCCACATAGTCTTTGTTCAAGAGTAGTGCACTACATGGGGCATGCCATTTGGGATGCAGTCCCAGTTGTATCCCCTGAAGTGAACATAAGGTTTCAAATCCAGAGCAAAACGGCTTGTCACCATGAAAAAACCTTCATTGTTTTTGAATATGTCCAATTTCTACGCCCTTTTAACAACAATGTATTTTTCCTCCCGAGGACCGAAGAAGTCTTTTTTTATCCTCTTAACAGCGAGTGTGATTTTTGAAAAATAGTAATTATTCTCTCCCAGAAATGCACAAAGTGTCAAATGAGCCAACACAACTGTAATAACAGTATTCGTGCTTCATGGTTGGCGTGTTTGAACAGTCTCCTGTGTTTAGAGATCTATGGGGGGTGTTTTAAAACAGCAACATCCTTCTGTAGAGTAAAAGGGAGTCTTGGGAAGTGTCAAGGTCCTGCTGTGAGTGTCCGTGCTTCATGTATTTATATCTGGGGGCGAAAAAGGAGTCAATGCATTTAAAGTAGGGTTTTAGCGATGACACAGCAACAAAAATATATAAAGTTGGGAATGCGTCTAGATATCAAATCCCTAGCAGTGATTTGTTGGTGATTGAGCTTCAACTAAATACAAATGTACAGTCACTGGATTCTCTATTTTCATTAGTCTTTTTCAAATAGCTGGTGAAAAGATATGTTCAAAAGAAAGAGATCAAAGTATATACGTCTCAGCTGAAATTCAACAAAGGAATCAAGGAAAGTGAAAGACTAGCAAGACGAATTAGAACCTTGCTAAAAACAGCAGGCACATCATATCTTATTTTCTTTTGACTGAAATTAAGTTATATCAGCAATGTTTAAACATACGTACATACCAAGTTTTAAAGAACTTACGTCGAAAGTGTGTTGCTATATCAAGACAACTTTGCTTAACTCAAAAGTAGTTTACAGATGAGGACTCGCCAATACCCTCTTTCTGTATACTTATATCAAATGTTAGCATATTTGGCTAATGTTATCATGTTTGGCTAATGTTAGCATATTTGGCTAATGTTATCATTTTTGGCTAATGTTAGCATATTTGGCTAATGTTAGCATGTTTGGCTAATGTTAGCATGTTTGGCTAATGTTATCATGTTTGGCTAATGTTAGCATGTTTGGCTAATGTTAGCATATTTGGCTAATGTTATCATTTTTGGCTAATGTTAGCATGTTTGGCTAATGTTATCATGTTTGGCTAATGTTAGCATATTTGGCTAATGTTATCATTTTTGGCTAATGTTAGCATATTTGGCTAATTATATCATTTTAGGCTAATGTTAGCATGTTTGGCTAATGGTATCATGTTTGGCTAATGTTAGCATGTTTGGCTAATGTTAGCATATTTGGCTAATGTTAGCATGTTTGGCTAATGTTATCATGTTTGGCTAACGTTAGCATGTTTGACTATGGTTAGCATATTTGGCTAATGTTATCATGTTTGGCTAATGTTAGCATGTTTGGCTAATGTTAGCATATTTGGCTAATGTTAGCATGTTTGGATAATGTTATCATGTTTGGCTAACGTTAGCATGTTTGACTATGGTTAGCATATTTGGCTAATGTTAGCATGTTTGGCTAGCTGTTGGTATGTTCGGCTAACGTTAGAATGTTTGGCTAACATTAGCATGGCCATTTGGACCCATACGGGATAAGGCTTATCCTAAAACATCTCAGGTAAAGAGAGAGAATTCACTCAATTCTTATTCTCTGAACTAAACAAATGAAAGGCACCATCGAAAAAAAGATCACATAAAAAAATGGAAAAAAAGGCCAGCAGTTGAAAGATTGAATGATGTTATCCTAAAACGTGCCACAAATACCTTATAGATAAATTCATTATCAATAACTGAGAGGACGTTAGTTTTACCCACCATAGAGGTTTTTGTTGTTGTTATGAATTGGAGTTTGAATGACCTAACAGAAGCTGTACATATGGCTGTGTGTTCTGTTGTTATGTTATGTACCCCCGCACATTGACTCGGTACCAGTATCAGTGTATATACAGTAGAAGTCGAAAGTTTACATACACATTAAAACTTGTTTTTTAACTACTCCACACATTTCTTGTTAACAAACTATAGTTTTGGCAAGTCGGTTAGGACATCTACTTTGTGCATGTGTAACAGTGTAGCTTCCGTCCCTCTCCTCGCCCCTACCTGGGGTCGAACCAGGGACCCTCTGCACACATCAACAACTGACACCCACGAAGCATTGTTACCCATCGCTCCACAAAAGCCACGGCCCTTGCAGAGCAAGGGGAACAACTACTTCAAAGGCTCAGAGCGAGTGACGTCTCCGATTGAAACGCTATTAGTGCTCACCCCGCTAACTAGCTAGCCATTTCACATCGGTTACACATGACACAAGTCATTTTTCCAACATCTTGGAAAATTCCAGAAAACGATGTCATGGCTTTAGAAGCTTCTGATATGCTAATTGACATCATTTGAGTCAATTGGAAGTGTACCTGTGGATGTATTTCAAGGCCTACCATCAAACTCAGTGCCTCTTTGATTGACATCATGAGAAAATCAAAAGAAATCAGCCAAGACCTTAGAAAAAGAACTGTAAATTCAAGGCCTACCAAATGGCAAAAGGCCTCCTGCGGGGACGGTGGCTGGGAAAAATAAAACATTTATGCAATATAAATATAGGATAAAACACACATCACATCAAGAGAGACAACACTACATGAAGAGAGACCTTAGACAACAACCTAGCATGGCAGCAACACATACCAACACAGCATGGTAGCAACACAACGTGACAACAACATGGTAGAAACACAACATGGTAGCAGCACAACGTGACAACAACATGGTAGAAACACAACATGGTAGCAGCACAAAACATGGTACAAACATTATTGGGCACAGACAACAGCACAAAGGGCAAGAAGGTAGAGACAACAATACATCACCCAATCAGCCACGACTGTCAGTAAGAGTGTCCATGATTGAGTCTTTGAATGAAGAGATTGAGATAAAACTGTCCAGTTTGAGTGTTTGTTGCAGCTCGTTCCAGTCGCTAGCTGCAGCGAACTGAACAGAGGAGTGACCGAGAGATGTGTGTGCTTTGGGGACCTTTAACAGAATGTGACTGGCAGAACGGGTGTTGTATGTGGAGGATGAGGGCTGCAGTAGATATCTCAGATAGGGGGGAGTGAGGCCTAAGAGGGTTTTATAAATAAGCATCAACCAGTGGGTCTTGCGATATACAGGTATACGGGTATACAGAGATGACCAGTTTACAGAGGAGTATAGAGTGCAGTCATGTGTCCTACAAGGAGCATTGATGGCAAATCTGATGGCTGAATGGTAAAGAACATTAGCCGCTCGAGAGCATCCTTACCTGCCGGTCTATAAATGATGTCTCCGTAATCTAGCATGGGTGGGATGGTCATCTGAATCAGGGTTAGTTTGGCAGCTGGGGTGAAAGAGGAGCGATTATGATAGAGGAAACCAAGTCTAGATTTAACTTTAGCCTGCAGCTTTGATATGTGCTGAGAGAAGGACAGTGTACCGTCTAGCCATACTCCCAAGTACTTGTATGAGGTGACTACCTCAAGCTCTTAACCCTCAGAGGTAGTAATCACACCAGTTGGGATAGGGGTTTTCTTCTTACCAAACCACATGACCTTTGTTTTGGAGGTGTTCAGAATAAGGTTAAGAGCAGAGAAAGCTTGTTTGACACTAAGAAAGCTTTGTTGTAGAGCATTTAACTCAAAATCTGGGGAGAGGCCAGCTGAATATAAGACTGTATCATCTGCATATAAATGGATGAGAGAGCTTCCTACTGCCTGAGCTATGTTGTTGATGTAAATTGAGAAGAGCATGGGGCCTAGGATCGAGCCTTGGGGTACTCCCTTGGTGACAGGCAGTGGCTGATACAGCAGATTTTCTGACTTTATACACCACACTCTTTGAGAGAGATAGTTAGCAAACCAGGCCAAAGACCCCTCAGAGACACCAATACTCCTTAGCCGGCCCACGAGAATGGAATCGTCTACCGTATCAAAAGCTTTGACCAAGTCAATAAAAATAGCAGCCCAATAATGCTTAGAATCAAGTGCAATGGTGACATCATTGAGGACCTTTAAGGCTGCAGTGACACATCCATAACCTGAGTGGAAACCAGATTGCATACCTGAGAGAATACTACAGACATCAAGAAAGCGAGTCGATTGATTACTCGTTCAACATGCAGACAAAGGAATCCAAAAAGCTACCACTAAACTTTGTTCAAACAAGTCAAACTACGTTTCTATTTATTCCTCAGGTACCCTAAAATGTAAATAAACTATAATATTTGCCGCATAGCCCAGTGAGGTTAATGTGCAGAAAACCCAGTCCTTTACAAGAGCAGAAATCAGTGAAGCAGATATCAGAGCACAAGTCAGAATTGAGGCTTGCAACAGTAGATGGGCCAGGGTGTACATGCACATTTCCAGATATCATCAACAGTAATACAATCAGGGCACGGCAGAGGACAGGGAGAGCTCTGCAGTGTTGATTTATGACATATGAATGTGCATCAGATGGCAACAAGATTATATTGTACAGCAATTTCATCAGGTAACATGAATACAAAGCCGGCGAGAGGTGAATAGAATAGATTGGTAGGCCAAAAGTCTGTGTAATCAATAGAGAGTCAGAGTCCCGAGTGTGGGAACAAACATAGTCTGTACCACGGTTGGGTAAAGAAAGTTTGTAGTCAACAAAGTATGAAGGAGTCATTAGGAAAATAGCAAAATAGCAAAATGCACAAGAAAATGTTTTAATATATAATGACTTGGGGCTAGCCATTGTTCAGAGTCACTTGCCCCAACAGTGCGTGAGTGCTGGAGGTGAGAGGAAGCTTAGGAGAGAGTGGTGAGTGTGGTGGGGGTACCTGTGTCAGACGGGGAGACAGGCCAGGGCAGACAGTGAACAGATCGCCAGGTGGAATCCAAGCGGCAGTGCAGTAGGCAACGGGAATAGGTGTCACACTCACTTGGGAGAAGCTTCTATTTCTGGAGGCAGATTTCTTGTAGAAAATGCCAGTGAATGGTCTTTGAACAGCAGGAGCAGGCTTCAGAGGATTCTTCAAAGACTCCTTCCACTTGTCGGGCCCAAAGACCTCGACACCTTTTACTTAGTGCTAATTGAATTTGTATCTGGTCTGTCCTTGCAAGTATTAACTCAGCATTCAGTCCCCATGAAATAAAATATATAATTATAATGTAATTTATTGTTCTTGTTATCTTTTTCTTGGCTTTCAAAATAGCATCAGACCAAACACTACTCACTCAGTTCCAGGTTGGATGGTGTCCTCAGGTATCTGCTGTTTGTTTGCTAGAAGACCCACCGTATAGCTTGGAGAAAATAAAAAATAAACTTTGGAAAGAGTAATCTCTCCGGTTAAATTCCGTAAAAATCAGGATGTAGGTTTGGGAGTTTTTATCTGGAGTGAAGGCAATGCTGTGGAGGGTAGCATCCTGCATATGTACCTGCCGAAAAATCCAAGTTTATCTAACTCCAAATCTGTCCTTTTGTGAAAAACATAGTGGAAAATGTGAGAGCTCACATGCAGCTGTCTATCTCTCTGAGGAGGGCATTCAATATGTTGTAAAGTAATGCATCATTCAATATGATATACACTACTGCATCAATCAATATGACGTACAGTACTGCATCAATCAAAATCACGTACAGTACTGCATCATTCAATATGACATAATGTACAGTACTGCATCATTCAATATGACATAATGTACAGTACTGCATCATTCAATATGACATACAGTACTGCATCATTCAATATGACATAATGTACAGTACTGCATCATTCAATATGACATAATGTACAGTACTGCATCATTCAATATGACATACAGTACTGCATCATTCAATATGACATAATGTACAGTACTGCATCATTCAATATGACGTACAGTACCGCATCATTCAATATGACATAATGTACAGTACTGCATCATTCAATACGACGTACAGTACTGCATCATTCAATATGACATAATGTACAGTACTGCATCATTCAATATGACATACAGTACTGCATCATTCAATATGACATAATGTACAGTACTGCATCATTCAATATGACATAATGTACAGTGCTGCATCATTCAATATGACGTTCAGTTCTGCATCATTCAATATGACGTACAGTACTGCATCATTCAATATGACATAATGTACAGTACTGCATCATTCAATATGACATAATGTACAGTACTGCATCATTCAATATGACATACAGTACTGCATCATTCAATATGACATAATGTACAGTACTGCATCATTCAATATGACATAATGTACAGTGCTGCATCATTCAATATGACGTTCAGTTCTGCATCATTCAATATGACGTACAGTACTGCATCATTCAATATGACATAATGTACAGTACTGCATCATTCAATATGACATAATGTACAGTACTGCATCATTCAATATGACATACAGTACTGCATCATTCAATATGACATAATGTACAGTACTGCATCATTCAATATGACATAATGTACAGTGCTGCATCATTCAATATGACGTTCAGTTCTGCATCATTCAATATGACGTACAGTACTGCATCATTCAATATGACATAATGTACAGTACTGCATCATTCAATATGACATAATGTACAGTACTGCATCATTCAATATGACATACAGTACTGCATCATTCAATATGACATAATGTACAGTACTGCATCATTCAATATGACATAATGTACAGTGCTGCATCATTCAATATGACGTTCAGTTCTGCATCATTCAATATGACGTACAGTACTGCATCATTCAATATGACATAATGTACAGTGCTGCATCATTCAATATGACGTTCAGTTCTGCATCATTCAATATGACGTACAGTACTGCATCATTCAATATGACATAATGTACAGTACTGCATCATTCAATATGACATAATGTACAGTGCTGCATCATTCAATATGACGTTCAGTTCTGCATCATTCAATATGACGTACAGTACTGCATCATTCAATGATTCTAGTGTTTTGCTGAATCATTCAATGTTTCTAGTGTTTTGCTGCATCGGTGAAGGACACTCTTTCAACACTTTGTAGTGTGGAACTCATATGTTCTCTTGAATATCCAGTTGTTTTAGAATGTTATAATGATATGAAAATACATTGACTACTCATTTCCTGCATTATTGCAGTTTATGAAAACCAAACGGAATATATCCACGTTCTAAACAATTTTTAATGAAGGTGAATAAGTTAAAGGTACAGGATATGACATATGTGTATTAACAGATCACTTTGTATTACAAACTGTCAATAGTTATTCCAAGGGCAAAGATTAAAATCATAAATTGTGTTTTCCTTTTGGAGTTTCCTGAACATCTCTTGGGAAAAAAATACTTAGCAGTAAAAACCATCTATGTTGTTAACTTGTTAGGTGTACTGAAGCTCTCCTCTTTTCATACGATTAAAATAAATGTGCCCTACGCTGCGTCTTTCACCCACCCCAAAAAAAACAGCTCCTTTGCAATTTCTCTGGAGAGCAGCGTTAGTGTATATCGTTCCCAATATGCTGATGTGCTGCAATTGCTTTTCCTGTTACAAATGGCCTGGGATATTAATATGAACACGCCATTCTGGAATCCATTTACTGTCTGGCTGCTTTAAAATCCTCTCTGAGTTGAAATAAATGTGTTCCCTCCACATTCAGGTAATACTCATTAAAATAGTATTAATGAAAACAGCTGCAATTCATGTTCCTTCGTTACAAAACCCTCCTCAAACCCCGTCAGAATTGTGCCCTGACATTTCCCCATTTCCTATGACTGAAGGTCCCGCTCGACCAGTCCTGAATTAGAACACATATCCATTGTACGAATGGATACAATATCGTGGCTGGATGATCTTTCTCTACAGTGGTGAGTATTCATGGAAGCCAAGGGAAGGAAGCCAGGCTTCCCCAGCACCTCTACTGACAGTAACCTGCTGGAAAGCCATCAGACCTCAGTCCCCAGCACCTCTACTGACAGTAACCTGCTGGAAAGCCATCAGACCTCAGTCCCCAGCACCTCTACTGACAGTAATATGCTGTAAAGACGTCAGACATCAGGCCCCAGCACCTCTACTGACAGTAACATGCTGTAAAGACATGAATTGTTCTTCTAGGTGTGAAGTAATATAATTATAATAACGCTATTTGGTATATTTTTTAGTATGGGTGGCCCCAGCGGGAATCTAACCCAAACAAGTATGATATGCTATAGTACTTGTTATTTTTAATTGTTATTGTGAAATCAATCAAGTCTGACTGATCTTGGTGTTTTGACATCCTTTCGTTACCATGGTTTGCCTCCTCCTCGTCATCATCCTGTTACAAGGCTCCCACAACAAGTATCCTCAGCTGGAGATGATTGACATCAGGACGCACCAGGACCTGTAGGAACAGCTGTTTCTGGAAACTAAGGCAGTGTAAAGTGCGCTACGTATGGAATAGGATGCAATTTGGAACATAGACCTTGTGGAGTTTGGCTGACAGATGACTCAACTACCTACGTACCGTACACTCTCTGTCCCAATATGAAGGTCGCTGACAGGGTTGACCCCGTTGATCTAATGTAGCACATTATCAGTAGAACAAGGGAGCAGTTATATCGTTCTCCTGTCGTCTCCTCTCCTCTCCTCGAATCATTCTGTCCTCTCCTCACATCCTCCTCTCCTGTCCTCTCCTCTCCAGTCCTCTCCTCTCCTGTCCTCTCCTCACATCACATCCCCCTCTCCTCTCCTGTCCTCTCCTCTCCTGTCCTCTCCTCTCTTGTCCTCTCCTCTCCTCTCCTGTCCTCTCCTCTCCTGTCCTCTCCTGTCCTCTCCTCTCTTGTCCTCACCTCTCATTTCCTGTCCTCTCCTCTCCTCTCCTCTGATCTCCTCTCCTGTCCTGTCCCCTCCTCTCCTGTCCTCTCCTCTCTTGTCCTCTCCTCTCATCTCCTGTCCTCTCCTCTGATCTCCTCTCCTCTCCTGTCCCCTCCTCTCCTGTCCTCTCCTCTCTTGTCCTCTCCTCTCATCTCCTCTGATCTCCTCTCCTCTCCTGTCCTCTCCTCTCCTGTCCTCTCCTCTCCTGTCCTCTCCTCTCCTCTGATCTCCTCTCCTCTCCTGTCCTCTCCTTTCCTGTCCTCTCCTCTCCTCTCCTGTCCTCTCCTCTCCTCTGATCTCCTCTCCTCTCCTCTCCTCTCCTCTCCTCTCCTCTCCTCTCCTCTCCTCTCCTCTCCTCTCCTCTCCTCTCCTCTCCTCTCCTCTGTTCTCCTCTCCTGTCCCCTCCTCTCTTGTCCTCTCCTCTCCTGTCCTCTCCTCACATCGCATCCCCCTCTCCTCTTTTTTCCACATCCCCTTTTCTCAGGAAAGGGGCTTCTTCTTATTGGTGGATTCTGAATGACCCCAAACTCTATCTCCCTGGTCAAGGACAGGAAAAGGCTGTCAGAGAGGAAGTTAAGTTCTGTTGCCTGACAATGAAGTGCTAACTACTAAGTCTAGCTCCACAACATCATAACAGAATAACAAAATGTTTCTGTCCTGAGCAGGGCAGGTGCTATGTATTAAGACAAACAGCAGTGCAGCTGAAAATAAAGTTGTGACAGAAGTGTTCTGCTGGAGCTGGAACCCTCTTTCCCTGTGCCCTTCAGAATACTGCATAATAATACTGCATAAAAATAGCATAATTATACGGAATAATAATACTGCACAATAAAACTGCATAATAATACTGCATAATAATACTGGATTATAATAATGAATAATAATGCTGCATAATTGTAATGAATAATAATACTACACAATTATTATGAATAATAATACTGCATAATAATACTGCATAATAATACGGCATAATAATAATAATGAATAATAATACTGCTCAATAATAATGAATAATAATACTGCATAATAATACGGCATAATAATAATAATAATGAATAATAATACTGCACAATAATAATGACTAATAATGCTGCATAATAATAGTGCATAATAATACGGCATAATTATAATGAATAATAATACTAAACAATTATTATCAATTATAAAACTGCATAATACTACTGCATAATAATACTGCATAACAATAATGAATAATAATACGGCATACTTATAATGAAGAATAATACTACACAATTATTATGAATTATAATACTGCATAATAATACTGCATAACAATAATGAATAATAATAATGCATAATAATACTGCATAATAATAATGAATAATAATACAGCATAATTATTACGAATTATAATACTTCATAATAATACTGCATAATAATACTGCACAAAAATAGCAAATAATAATACTGAATAATAATACTGCATTATAATACTTCAAAATAGTAATGAATTATAATACTGCATAATAATACTGCATAATAATACGGCATAATAATAATGAATAATAATATGGCATGATTATAATGAATAATAATACTACACAATTATTATGAATTATAATACTGCACAATAATACGTAAAAATAATAGTGAATAATAATACTACATAATAATACTGCATTATAATACTGCAAAATAATAATGAATTATAATACTGCACAATAATACTGCATAATGATACGGCTAAATAATAATGAATAATAATACTGCACAATAATAATGAATAATAAAGCTGCATAATAATAATAATAAATAATAATACTGCAAAATTATAATGAATAATAATACGACACAATTATTATGAATTATAATGCTGCATAATAATACTGCATAATAATACTTCATAATAATACGGTATAACTATAATTAATAATAATACTACACAATAATTATGAATTGTAATACTAGGTAATAATACTGCATAATAATAATTAATAATAATACAGCATAATTATAATGAATAATAATACTACACAATTACTATGAATTATAATACTGCATAATAATACTGCATAATAATACGGCATAATAATAATAATAATAATAATAATAATAATAATAATAATGAATAATTATACGGCATAATTATAATGAATAATAATACTCCACAGTTATAATGAAATATAATACTCCATAATAATGCTGCATAATAATACGGCATAATTATAATGAACAATAATACGACACAATTATTATGAATTATAATACTACATAATAATACTGCATAATAATACTGCATAATTATAATGAACAATAATACTCTACAATTATAATGAATTATAATACTGCATAATAATACTGCATAATAATACGGCATAATTATAATGAACAATAATATTCTACAATTAAAATGAATTATAATACTGCATAATAATACTGCATTATAATACTGCATAATAATACGGCATAATTATAATCTGTAATAATACTACACATTTATTTTGAATTATAATACTGCATAATAATAATGCATAATAATACTGCTTAATAATAATGAATAATAAAGCTGCATAATAATAATAATAAATAATAATACTGCAAAATTATAATGAATAATAATACGACACAATTATTATGAATTATAATGCTGCATAATAATACTGCATAATAATACTTCATAATAATACGGTATAACTATAATTTATAATAATACTACACAATAATTATGAATTGTAATACTATGTAATAATACTGCATAATAATACGGCATAATAATAATAATAATGAATAATTATACGGCATAATTATAATGAATAATAATACTCCACAGTTATAATGAAATATAATACTCCATAATAATGCTGCATAATAATACGGCATAATTATAATGAACAATAATACTACAAAATTATTATGAATTATAATACTACATAATAATACTGCATAATAATACTGCATAATTATAATGAACAATAATACTCTACAATTATAATGAATTATAATACTGCATAATAATACTGCATAATAATACGGCATAATTATAATGAACAATAATATTCTACAATTAAAATGAATTATAATACTCCATATTAATACTGCATAATAATACTGCATAATAATAATGAATAATAATTCGCCATAATTATAATGCATAATAATACTACACATTTATTTTGAATTATAATACTGCATAATTATACTGCATAATAATAATGCATAATAAAACTGCATAATAATACTGCATAATAATACTGCATAATAATAATGAATAATACTACTGCATAATAATACTGCATAATAATACTGCATAATAATACTGCATTATAATACTCCAAAATAATTATGAATTATAATACTGCATAATAATTAGATCTTTGATAAGATTTATTAGGTTCCCCATTAGTCGACGCCAATGGAGACAGCTAGTCTTACTGGGGTCCAACACATAACGAAGAAGACATTACAGACAAAATACCTTAAATGTACATACATTTAAAAACATGTTGTGTGTGTGTGCATCTATCAGTTACCCATACATGTCAGTACACACAACATGTAGGTCACTTGGGGGAGAAGCGTTGTGCCGTGAGGTGTTGCTTTGTTTGATTTTGAAACCAGGTTTGTTGTTCACTTGCGCTATATAACATGGAAGGGAGTTCCATGCCCTCATGTCTCTGTATAATACTGTGTGTTTCCTTGATTTTGTTCTGGACCTGGGGACTGTGAAAAGACCCCTGGTGGCATGTCTGGTGGGGTAAGTGTGTGTGTCAGTGCTGTGTGTAAGTGGACTATGCAAAACAAGTTGTAATTTCCAACACATTAATGTTTCTTATAAAAAGAAGAAGTGATGCAGTCAGTCTCTCCTCAACTCTTAGCCAAGAGAGACTGGCATGCATAGTATTTATATCAGCCCTCTGATGACAATGAAGAGCAAGACGTGCCGCTCTGTTCTGGGCCAGCTGCAGCTTAACTAGGTCTTTCCTTGCAGCACTTGAACATATGACTGGACAATAATCAAGATTAGACACAACTAGAGCCTGCAGAACTTGCTTTTTGGAGTATGGTGTCAAAAAAGCAGAGCTTCTCTTTATTACGGACAGACCTCTCCCCATCTTTACAACCATTGAATCTATATGTGTTGACCATGACAGTTTACAATCTAAGGTAACACCAAGTTATTTATTCTCCTCAACTTGTTCAACAGCCACACCATTCATTACCAGATTCAGCTGAGGTCTAGAACTTAGGGAATGATTTGAACCAAATACATTTCTCTTTGTTTTAGAGATGTTCAGGACCAGTTTATTACTGGCCACCCATTCCAAAACAGACTGCAACTCTTTGTTAAGGGTTTCAGTGACTTCATTAGCTGTGGTTGGTGATGCATATATGGTTGAATCATCAGCATTGATGGACAGACATGCTTGGTGGGGAAGACGGGCGACACCTGGAGGTGGGTGGAGACAAGCACAAGGACAGGTGAAACAGATCAGAGTGGCAAGTCACTGGTAAAAATAGAACAGAGTAGAGGGCCTATAGGGCTGCCCTGTGGTACACCACTCTTTACATGTTTGACATTAGAGAAGCTTCCATTAAAGAAAACCCTCTGAGTTCTATTAGATAGACGGCTCTGAGTCCACGATATGGCAAAGGTTGAAAAGCCATAACACACACGTTTTCTCAACAACAGGTTATGGTCAATAATATCAAAGGCTGCACTGAAATCTAACAGTACAGCTCCCACAATCTTCTTATTATCAATATCTTTCAACCAATCATCAGTCATTTGTGACAGTGCAGTCCACGTTGAGTGCCCTTCTCTATAAGCATGCTGATTGTCTGTTGCTAATTTGTTTACAGAGAAATAGCATTGGATTTGGTTAAACATGATTGTTTTTCAACAGTTTACTAAGAGTTACAGAGAAATAGCATTGTATTTGGTTAAACATGATTGTTTTTCAACAGTTTACTAAGAGTTACAGAGAAATAGCATTGGATTTGGTTAAACATGATTGTTTTTCAACAGTTTACTAAGAGTTACAGAGAAATAGCATTGTATTTGGTTAAACATGATTGTTTTTCAACAGTTTACTAAGAGTTACAGAGAAATAGCATTGTATTTGGTTAAACATGATTGTTTTTCAACAGTTTACTAAGAGTTACAGAGAAATAGCATTGGATTTGGTTAAACATGATTGTTTTCCAACAGCTTGCTAAGAGTTGGCAGCAAGCTGATTGGTCTGCTGTTAGAACCAGTAAAGCCTGCTTTACCACTCTTGGGTAGTGGAATGACTTTGGCTTCCCTGCAGGCCTGAGGACAAAGACTTTCCTCTAGGCTAGATTAAATATATGACAGATAGGAGTTTTTATGCATGAATATGATGACTCACTGTTCGTTGTTGGCATTTCCTGCCTAAGTTTGCCCACTTTGCCAATTAAGTAATCATTAAAATAATTGGCAACATCAAATGGTTGTGTGATGAATAACCCATCTGATTTGACGAAAGATGGAGTTTAATTTGTCTTTCTGCCCATAACTTCATTTAAAGTACTCCAAAGCTTTTTTCCAGCATTCTTTATATCACTAATCTTGTCTTCATAATACAGTTTTTTCTTATTTTTGTTGGGTTTAGTCACATAACTCAATGTGTCATAAGTCAGCCAGTCAGATGTGCAGCCAGACTTATTAGCCACTCCTTCTGCCCCATCTCTCTCAACCATACAGTTTTTCAATTCCTCATCAATCCATGGAGCCTTAACAGTTCTAACAGTCCGTTTCTTAACAGGTACATGTTTATCAATAATTGGAAGAAGCAATTTCATAAATTCTTCAAGTGCAGCATCTGGATGCTCCTCATTAATCACAACAGACCAACAAATATTTTTAACATCATCCACATAAGAGTCACAGCAAAATATTTTGTATGATCTCTTATACACTATTCTAGGCCCAGCTTTTGGATCTTAAGCTTACCTGGATATAGCCACTATATTGTGATCACTGCATCCAATGGGTATGGATACAGCTTTAGAACATAGTTTTACAATATTAGTAAACATGTGATCAGTACATGTGGATGATCTTGTTCCTGTAGTGTTTGGAAACACCCTGGTAAATTGATTAATAACCTGAACCAGATTACAGGCACTGGTTACAGTGAGAAGCTTCCTCTAACCAGTCAATATTCAGGTCCCCCAGAAAGTAGACCTGTCTGTTTACATCACACTTTCTTCTTTTTTTGAATTTATTTTTTACTTCAGTTTATTTTAGTAAATACTTTCTTAAAACTGCATTGTTGGTTAAGGGCTTGTAAGTCAGCATTTCACTGTAAGGTCTACACCTTATGTATTCGGAGCGTGTGACGAATACAATTTGAATTGATTCAATTTTTATTTAATATGGAAAAGAACATTAATCAGTTGATGTGTGTAAATGTGTGTGCTGCAGGATGGAAGCTACGAACCCATAGGTTCTCTCATCCCTTTCAGGCTTTTGGTAGGGAGTGTGGACAATGAGCCTGTCATAGTGGATGTAAGCTGAAGAACATGGCTGACGTTACTCCCAACCAATTGTGCTATTTTGTTAGTTTTTTGCATTTTGTGTAACTTATTTTTTTACTTATTAATTGACATCCACGTCTTTGGAGCCAAAAGAACAGTGGGTTAACTGCCTTGCTCAGGGGAACAGTGGGTTAACTGCCTTGCTCAGGGGAACAGTGGGTTAACTGCCTTGTCCAGGGGAACAGTGGGTTAACTGCCTTGCTCAGGGGAACAGTGGGTTAACTGCCTTGTTCAGGGGAACAGTGGGTTAACTGCCTTGCTCAGGGGAACAGTGGGTTAACTGCCTTGTCCAGGGGAACAGTGGGTTAACTGCCTTGTCCAGGGAACAGTGGGTTAACTGCCTTGCTCAGGGAACAGTGGGTTAACTGCCTTGTTCAGGGAACAGTGGGTTAACTGCCTTGCTCAGGGAACAGTGGGTTAACTGCCTTGTCCAGGGAACAGTGGGTTAACTGCCTTGTCCAGGGAACAGTGGGTTAACTGCCTTGTTCAGGGAACAGTGGGTTAACTGCCTTGCTCAGGGAACAGTGGGTTAACTGCCTTGTCCAGGGAACAGTGGGTTAACTGCCTTGCTCAGGGAACAGTGGGTTAACTGCCTTGCTCAGGGAACAGTGGGTTAACTGCCTTGCTCAGGGAACAGTGGGTTAACTGCCTTGTCCAGGGGAACAGTGGGTTAACTGCCTTGCTCAGGGGAACAGTGGGTTAACTGCCTTGTTCAGGGGAACAGTGGGTTAACTGCCTTGTCCAGGGGAACAGTGGGTTAACTGCCTTGTTCAGGGGAACAGTGGGTTAACTGCCTTGTTCAGGGGAACAGTGGGTTAACTGCCTTGTCCAGGGGAACAGTGGGTTAACTGCCTTGTCCAGGGGAACAGTGGGTTAACTGCCTTGTCCAGGGGAACAGTGGGTTAACTGCCTTGTCCAGGGGAACAGTGGGTTAACTGCCTTGTCCAGGGGAACAGTGGGTTAACTGCCTTGTTCAGGGGAACAGTGGGTTAACTGCCTTGTCCAGTGGAACAGTGGGTTAACTGCCTTGTCCAGGGGAACAGTCGGTTAACTGCCTTGTCCAGGGGAACAGTGGGTTAACTGCCTTGTCCAGGGGAACAGTCGGTTAACTGCCTTGTCCAGGGGAACAGTGGGTTAACTGCCTTGTCCAGGGGAACAGTCGGTTAACTGCCTTGTTCAGGGGAACAGTGGGTTAACTGCCTTGCTCAGGGGAACAGTGGGTTAACTGCCTTGCTCAGGGGAACAGTGGGTTAACTACTTAGGGAGTGGTGTGGCGCTAGCGGTGAAATGCAAGGCGCCAAATTCAAAATCCAAAAGTGGAATTATTAAACATTCATCAATATACAAGTGTTGCATACTCATCAAAAGCTCTGCTTCTTGGCAATATCACAGCGTTGTCAGATTTCAAAAAGGCTTTACGGCGAAAGCACTACATTTGATTGTTTGAGGGTAGCACCTCCAATATTTTTTCATTAGCATAAATTCATAAACCATCGCGGTTCACACAAAACACATTTCACAGCGAAAACAAATCCCTTACCTTTTGAAGAACTTCTGCTGAGGGCTTCCCAAGTGTCCAACGAAGACAATCCATGGCTCTTTTGTTAGAAAAAGTCCTTTATTATATCCATAAATCTCCGTTTGGTTGGGGCGTTATGATCAGAAAATACAGCGTCCACTCGCCCATTGAGAACTCGTTCAACCTATACCTATACACTTGTCCAAGAACAATCAAACATCATTGATAATGTATCCTTAGGAACACTTTTATGTATATTTACTATAATGTTTCAACCGGATTATAAACTGGGCGATAGGAAAGGAAAAAAACACCGCGCGTGCAAACCCGTGAACGCGCCTCCTCTTCTGTTTACATCTGGTGACCACTTCCCAATTCTTCTTCTATTACCATCCAGAGCAACTAAACATAATCAAAACACTGTCTAGAGACTGTTGACATCCAGTGGAAGCAATAGGTACTGAAATCTTACTCCCTTATATGGTCATTTTCAATAGGGAGGGGTTCAAAATGAGGCAATGTGTCAAATACACTTTTTCCAGGACAGAAATTCCTCGGGTTTTCGCCTGCTATATCCATTCTGTTATACTCACAGACAATATTTTAACACTCTTAGAAACTTCAGAGTGTTTCATATCCAATAGTACTAATTATGTGCATATCCTATTTTCTGGGCCTGAGTGGGAGGCATTTTACTTTGTCAAAGTCAAAGTCAAAAAGTCAAAGTCACCATTATTAGTCAGTTGTACAACCAAATGCCTTCAACCGAAATGTGTCTTCCGCATTTAACCCAACCCCTCTGAATCAGAGAGGTGCGGGGCTGCCTTAATCGACTTCCACGTCCTTCGGCGCCCGGGAACAGTGGGTTAACTGCCTTGTTCAGGGGCAGAACGACAGATTTTTTCCCTTGTCAGCTCGGGGATTCGAACTTGCAACCCTCCGGTTACAAGTCCAACGCTCTAACCACTAGGCTACCTGCCGCCCCGGGCACGCCAGACTCTCCAAAACCGTCACCTTGGGAGCCGCTCCCTAAGAAGTTAAGGTGCCTGGTCTCAACCAACCCCACTACCTGGAGCCGTCAACTGGTCTAGGTGGAGTATGCCCGAAACGCTCTTCCCAGTTCTGCTATGGGACTCTCCCCTTTTGAGTGCTCCATGGGGTGTCAGCCTCCACTCTTCCCTGAACAAGAGCAGGAGGTCAGCGTACCCTCGACCCAGATGTTTGTCCGCCGCTGTCGACGTACCTGGAGAAGAGCCAGGGCGGCTATTCTCAAGACCAACTCCAGGTATCGTCGACAAGCGGAACATCGCCGGACCCCAGCTCCCTGCTATCGCATTGGGCAGAGGGTATGGCTTTCCACTTGGGATCTGCCCCTTCGGGTAGAGTCCCGCTAGCTGTCTCCCCTGTTCATTGGTCCTTTACCGATCTCCAGAGTCTTGAGTTCCACTGCTGTCTGTCTTGTGTTACCCCGTACCCTCCGTACTCACCCTACCTACCATGTGTCTAGGATTAAGCCTGTGTCTCACTGTCCTTTGCCTTCTGTCTCCAGGCCCAACTCTCCCCCCGGGTTATCAAAATATTCTACTTTAAACAAAAATGTGTGGCAAAGACTACAGTGGTCAGAGTCATACAAAATGAATAGATTCACCAAACATCTACTATTATTATTATTCATTATTCCCGGTAGATACTACTGGTTATGATTCATTATTCCTGGTAGATACTACTGGTTATGATTCATTATTCCTGGTAGATACTACTGGTTATGATTCATTATTCCTGGTAGATACTACTGGTTATGTTTCATTATTCCTGGTAGATACTACTGGTTATAATTCATTATTCCTGGTAGATACTACTGGTTACAATTCATTATTCCTGGTAGATACAACTGGTTATGATTCATTTTTCCTGGTAGATACTACTGGTTATGATTCATTATTCCCGGTAGATACTACTGGTTATGATTCGTTATTCCCGGTAGATACTACTGGTTATGATTCATTATTCCTGGTGGATACTACCGGTTATGATTCATTATTCCTGGTGAATACTACTGGTTATGATTCATTATTCCCGGTGGATACTACCGGTTATGATTCATTATTCCTGGTGGATACTACTGGTTATGATTCATTATTCCTGGTGGATACTACCGGTTATGATTCATTATTCCTGGAAGATACTACTGGTTATGATTCATTATTCCTGGTAGATACTACTAAATATTATTCATTATTCCTGGTAGATACTACCAGTTATGATTCGTTATTTTCGGTAGATACTACTGGTTATGATTCATTATTCCTGGTAGATACTACTGGTTATGATTAATTATTCCTGGTAGATACTACTGGTTATGATTCATTATTCCTGGTAGATACTACTGATCATGATTCATTATTCCCGGTAGATACTACTGGTTATGATTCATTATTCCTGGTAGATACTACCAGTTATGATTCATTATTCCCAGTAGATGCTACTGGTTATGATTCATTATTCCTGGTAGATACTACTGGTTATGATTCACTATTCCTGGTAGATACTACTGATTATGATTCATTATTCCCGGTAGATACTACTGGTTATGATTAATTATTCCTGGTAGATACTACTGATTATGATTCATTATTCCCGGTAGATACTACTGGTTATGATTCATTATTCCTGGTAGATACTACTGGTTATGATTCACTATTCCTGGTAGATACTACTGGTTATGATTCGTTATTCCCGGTAGATACTACTGGTTATGATTCATTATTCCTGGTAGATACCTCTGGTTATAATTCATTATTCCTGGTAGATACTACTGGTTATGATTCATTATTCCTGGTAGATACTACTGGTTATGATTCATTATTCCTGGTAGATACTACTGGTTATGATTCATTATTCCTGGTAGATACTACTGGTTATGATTCATTATTCCCGGTAGATACTACTGGTTATGATTCATTATTCCTGGTGGATACTACTGATTATGATTCATTATTCCCGGTAGATACTACCAGTTATGATTCGTTATTTCTGGTAGATACTACCGGTTATGATTCGTTATTTCTGTTAGATACTACTGGTTATGATTGCAGACAGACCCCAGAGAATGGGATGGTGTAATGTTGAATATGTCATATTTTGATCAGGTGCATGCATGGGATTGTCCACGTCACCCAGAGATATGTCCATGCTGTAGAGACACCTAGCGGACTGAAACTTCACTGTTGTAGGCATAATACAGCTAGTGATATCTAGACTTGGGCTGGCAAACAAATCCATCACATTAGCTACTTAAATGTAAAGTCAACTCAAGTAGTAGAGAATGGAGACATTTAAATTGAAAACCTGCAGGATACGTCTTTCAGGTTTCCTTGACTTTCGTTTTTCTATTGCTGTGTTATGCTCGTTTGCATAGCACTCCTCAAAGGCCGTTTGTTTAAAAAAACAAAAAAACACTTTGTTGTTGTGAGATGAATCTGCCAAAACTCTGAAAGGTTTTATTGTACGTCAGAATTGCAACAGATTTGTTCAAGCCTAAAATGTTACTCCGTAATCGTTACATGGTGTTTGTGTTCACAGATGAAATTTTATATTCAGGTTTCATGTTTCACACATGGCTTTTCATACTATCCTAACAATTTATGTATGGATTTTCATACGAGCCTAATGATACGTTCGTTCAACCTTTTGGCACGTATCTCGCTCCATAGTATTTTGTCTTGTAGTTCATCCAATGTAATTGGACAATCCAGTGTGTTCTGATAGTCTTCAATAGCTAATGTAAAGTTTAGTAAATGATCATGCAAATGTGTTTGCTCTTGGCTCTTTGCTACATGTCTTAAAGGTTGGAGAAGTGGTTTATACATCTCCATTTCGGATAGATAACGCCTCATGTTGTTATTTAGTGTGTTCCAATTTTCCCAAAAGGGATTTAATTTAAACATTGAGCTGTTTTATGACATGCTGTTCTTATTTTTCTTAGTGTATTTCTGTACTGTTTAAGTCTCTCTCTCTCTCTCTCTCTCTCTCTCTCTCTCTCTCTCTCTCTCTCTCTCTCTCTCTCTCTCTCTCTCTCTCTCTCTCTCTCTCTCTCTCTCTCTCTCTCTCTCTCTCTCTCTCTCTCTCATTATATAACTCAGACATCAGCAGGCAGGCAGTGAGACAGAAAATGTAATCTTCAGATCAGTGAGGCGTGCCAGCCCCTGACAGCTATTACAGCGGCCAAGTGCTCCTCTAGTACAGTGAGGCGTGCCAGCCCCTGACAGCCATTACAGTGGCCCAGTGCTCCTCTAGTTCTGTGAGGCGTGCCAGAACCTGACAGCTATTACAGTGGCCCAGTGCTCCTCTAGTTCAGTGAGGCGTGCCAGCCCCTGACAGCTATTACAGTGGCCCAGTGCTCCTCTAGTTCTGTGAGGCGTGCCAGCCCCTGACAGCCATTACAGTGGCCCAGTGCTTCTCTAGTTCAGTGAGGCGTGCCAGCAACCCTGACAGCTATTACAGTGGCCCAGTGCTCCTCTAGTTCTGTGAGGCGTGCCAGCCCCTGACAGCCATTACAGTGGCCCAGTGCTCCTCAAGTTCAGTGAGGCGTGCCAGCCCCTGACAGCCACTACAGTGGCCCAGTGCTCCTCTAGTTCTGTGAGGCGTGCCAGAACCTGACAGCTATTACAGTGGCCCAGTGCTCCTCTAGTTCAGTGAGGCGTGCCAGCCCCTGACAGCTATTACAGTGGCCCAGTGCTCCTCTAGTTCTGTGAGGCGTGCCAGCCCATGACAGCCATTACAGTGGCCCAGTGCTCCTCTAGTTCAGTGAGGCGTGCCAGCAACCCTGACAGCTATTACAGTGGCCCAGTGCTCCTCTAGTTCTGTGAGGCGTGCCAGCCCCTGACAGCCATTACAGTGGCCCAGTGCTCCTCAAGTTCAGTGAGGCGTGCCAGCCCCTGACAGCCACTACAGTGGCCCAGTGCTCCTCTAGTTCAGTGAGGCGTGCCAGCCCCTGACAGCCATTACAGTGGCCCAGTGCTCCTCTAGTTCTGTGAGGCGTGCCAGCCCCTGACAGCTATTACAGTGGCCCAGTGCTCCTCTAGTTCTGTGAGGCGTGCCAGCCCCTGACAGCTATTACAGTGGCCCAGTGCTCCTCTAGTTCAGTGAGGCGTGCCAGCCCCTGACAGCTATTACAGCGGCCCAGTGCTCCTCTAGTTCAGTGATGCGTGCCAGCCCCTGACAGCCTTTACAGTGGCCACTGCTCCTCTAGTTTAGTGATGCATGCCAGTCCCTGACATCCATTACAGTGGCCCAGTGCTCCTCTAGTTCAGTGAGGCGTGCCAGCCCCTGACAGCTATTACAGTGGCCCAGTGCTCCTCTAGTTCAGTGAGGCGTGCCAGCCCCTGACAGCTATTACAGTGGCCCAGTGCTCCTCTAGTTCAGTGAGGCGTGCCAGCCTCTGACAGCCGTTACAGTGGCCGCTGCTCCTCTAGTTTAGTGATGCATGCCAGTCCCTGACAGCCATTACAGTGGCCCAGTGCTCCTCTAGTTCAGTGAGGCGTGCCAGCCCCTGACAGCTATTACAGTGGCCCAGTGCTCCTCTAGTTCAGTGAGGCGTGCCAGCCCCTGACAGCCATTACAGTGGCCCAGTGCTCCTCTAGTTCTGTGAGGCGTGCCAGCCCCTGACAGCCATTACAGTGGCCCAGTGCTCCTCTAGTTCTGTGAGGCGTGCCAGCCCCTGACAGCCATTACAGTGGCCCAGTGCTCCTCTAGTACAGTGAGGCGTGCCAGCCCCTGACAGCCGTTACAGTGGCCACTGCTCCTCTAGTTCAGTGATGCATGCCAGTCCCTGACAGCCATTACAGTGGCCCAGTGCTCCTCTAGTTCAGTGAGGCGTGCCAGCCCCTGACAGCTATTACAGTGGCCCAGTGCTCCTCTAGTTCAGTGAGGCGTGCCAGCCCCTGACAGACATTACAGTGGCCCAGTGCTCCTCTAGTTCTGTGAGGCGTGCCAGCCCCTGACAGCCATTACAGTGGCCCAGTGCTCCTCTAGTTCAGTTAGGCGTGCCAGCCCCTGACAGCTATTACAGTGGCCCAGTGCTCCTCTAGTTCAGTGAGGCGTGCCAGCCCCTGACAGCCATTACAGTGGCCCAGTGCTCCTCTAGTTCAGTGAGGCGTGCCAGCCCCTGACAGCTATTACAGCGGCCCAGTGCTCCTCTAGTTCAGTGAGGCGTGCCAGCCCCTGACAGCCGTTACAGTGGCCGCTGCTCCTCTAGTTTAGTGATGCATGCCAGTCCCTGACAGCCATTACAGTGGCCCAGTGCTCCTCTAGTTCAGTGAGGCGTGCCAGCCCCTGACAGCCATTACAGTGGCCCAGTGCTCCTCTAGTTCAGTGAGGCGTGCCAGCCCCTGACAGCTATTACAGCGGCCCAGTGCTCCTCTAGTTCAGTGAGGCGTGCCAGCCCCTGACAGCCGTTACAGTGGCCGCTGCTCCTCTAGTTTAGTGATGCATGCCAGTCCCTGACAGCCATTACAGTGGCCCAGTGCTCCTCTAGTTCAGTGAGGCGTGCCAGCCCCTGACAGCCATTACAGTGGCCCAGTGCTCCTCTAGTTCAGTGAGGCGTGCCAGCCCCTGACAGCCATTACAGTGGCCACTGCTCCTCTAGTTCAGTGAGGCGTGCCAGCCCCTGACAGCCATTACAGTGGCCCAGTGCTCCTCTAGTTCTGTGAGGCGTGCCAGCCCCTGACAGCCATTGCAGTGGCCCAGTGCTCCTCTAGTTCAGTGAGGCGTGCCAGCCCCTGACAGCTATTACAGTGGCCTATTGGTCCTCTATTTCAGTGAGGCGTGCCAGCCCTTGACAGCCATTACAGTGGCCCAGTGCTCCTCTAGTTCAGTGAGGCGTGCAAGCCCCTGACAGCCGTTACAGTGGCCACTGCTCCTCTAGTTCAATGATGCATGCCAGTCCCTGACAGCCATTACAGTGGCCCAGTGCTCCTCTAGTTCAGTGAGGCGTACCAGCCCCTGACAGCTATTACAGTGGCCCAGTGCTCCTCTAGTTCAGTGAGGCGTGCCAGCCCCTGACAGCTATTACAGCGGCCCAGTGCTCCTCTAGTTCAGTGAGGCGTGCCAGCCCCTGACAGCCGTTACAGTGGCCGCTGCTCCTCTAGTTTAGTGATGCATGCCAGTCCCTGACAGCCATTACAGTGGCCCAGTGCTCCTCTAGTTCAGTGAGGCGTGCCAGCCCCTGACAGCCATTACAGTGGCCCAGTGCTCCTCTAGTTCAGTGAGGCGTGCCAGCCCCTGACAGCCATTACAGTGGCCACTGCTCCTCTAGTTCAGTGAGGCGTGCCAGCCCCTGACAGCCATTACAGTGGCCCAGTGCTCCTCTAGTTCTGTGAGGCGTGCCAGCCCCTGACAGCCATTGCAGTCGCCCAGTGCTCCTCTAGTTCAGTGAGGCGTGCCAGCCCCTGACAGCTATTACAGTGGCCTATTGGTCCTCTATTTCAGTGAGGCGTGCCAGCCCTTGACAGCCATTACAGTGGCCCAGTGCTCCTCTAGTTCAGTGAGGCGTGCCAGCCCCTGACAGCTATTACAGCGGCCCAGTGCTCCTCTAGTTCAGTGAGGCGTGCCAGCCCCTGACAGCCATTACAGTGGCCCAGTGGTCCTCTAGTTCAGTGAGGCGTGCCAGCCCCTGACAGCTATTACAGTGGCCCAGTGCTCCTCTAGTTCAGTGAGGCGTGCCAGCCCTGACAGCCGTTACAGTGGCCGCTGCTCCTCTAGTTTAGTGATGCATGCCAGTCCCTGACAGCCATTACAGTGGCCCAGTGCTCCTCTAGTTCAGTGAGGCGTGCCAGCCCCTGACAGCTATTACAGTGGCCCAGTGCTCCTCTAGTTCAGTGAGGCGTGCCAGCCCCTGACAGCTATTACAGTGGCCCAGTGCTCCTCTAGTACAGTGAGGCGTGCCAGCCCCTGACAGCCGTTACAGTGGCCGCTGCTCCTCTAGTTTAGTGATGCATGCCAGTCCCTGAGAGCCATTACAGTGGCCCAGTGCTCCTCTAGTTCAGTGAGGCGTGCCAGCCCCTGACAGCTATTACAGTGGCCCAGTGCTCCTCTAGTTCTGTGAGGCGTGCCAGCCCCTGACAGCCATTACAGTGGCCCAGTGCTCCTCAAGTTCAGTGAGGCGTGCCAGCCCCTGACAGCCACTACAGTGGCCCAGTGCTCCTCTAGTTCAGTGAGGCGTGCCAGCCCCTGACAGCCATTACAGTGGCCCAGTGCTCCTCTAGTTCTGTGAGGCGTGCCAGCCCCTGACAGCTATTACAGTGGCCCAGTGCTCCTCTAGTTCTGTGAGGCGTGCCAGCCCCTGACAGCCATTACAGTGGCCCAGTGCTCCTCTAGTTCAGTGAGGCGTGCCAGCCCCTGACAGCCGTTACAGTGGCCGCTGCTCCTCTAGTTCAGTGAGGCGTGCCAGCCCCTGACAGCTATTACAGCGGCCCAGTGCTCCTCTAGTTCAGTGAGGCGTGCCAGCCCCTGACAGCCATTACAGTGGCCCAGTGCTCCTCTAGTACAGTGAGGCGTGCCAGCCCCTGACAGCCGTTACAGTGGCCACTGCTCCTCTAGTTCAGTGATGCATGCCAGTCCCTGACAGCCATTACAGTGGCCCAGTGCTCCTCTAGTTCAGTGAGGCGTGCCAGCCCCTGACAGCTATTACAGAGGCCCAGTGCTCCTCTAGTTCAGTGAGGCGTGCCAGCCCCTGACAGCTATTACAGTGGCCCAGTGCTCCTCTAGTTCAGTGAGGCGTGCCAGCCCCTGACAGCTATTACAGCGGCCCAGTGCTCCTCTAGTTCAGTGAGGCGTGCCAGCCCCTGACAGCCTTTACAGTGGCCACTGCTCCTCTAGTTTAGTGATGCATGCCAGTCCCTGACAGCCATTACAGTGGCCCAGTGCTCCTCTAGTTCAGTGAGGCGTGCCAGCCCCTGACAGCTATTACAGTGGCCCAGTGCTCCTCTAGTTCAGTGAGGCGTGCCAGCCCCTGACAGCTATTACAGTGGCCCAGTGCTCCTCTAGTTCAGTGAGGCGTGCCAGCCTCTGACAGCCGTTACAGTGGCCGCTGCTCCTCTAGTTTAGTGATGCATGCCAGTCCCTGACAGCCATTACAGTGGCCCAGTGCTCCTCTAGTTCAGTGAGGCGTGCCAGCCCCTGACAGCTATTACAGTGGCCCAGTGCTCCTCTAGTTCAGTGAGGCGTGCCAGCCCCTGACAGCCATTACAGTGGCCCAGTGCTCCTCTAGTTCTGTGAGGCGTGCCAGCCCCTGACAGCCATTACAGTGGCCCAGTGCTCCTCTAGTTCTGTGAGGCGTGCCAGCCCCTGACAGCCATTACAGTGGCCCAGTGCTCCTCTAGTACAGTGAGGCGTGCCAGCCCCTGACAGCCGTTACAGTGGCCACTGCTCCTCTAGTTCAGTGATGCATGCCAGTCCCTGACAGCCATTACAGTGGCCCAGTGCTCCTCTAGTTCAGTGAGGCGTGCCAGCCCCTGACAGCCATTACAGTGGCCCAGTGCTCCTCTAGTTCAGTGAGGCGTGCCAGCCCCTGACAGCCATTACAGTGGCCACTGCTCCTCTAGTTCAGTGAGGCGTGCCAGCCCCTGACAGCCATTACAGTGGCCCAGTGCTCCTCTAGTTCTGTGAGGCGTGCCAGCCCCTGACAGCCATTGCAGTGGCCCAGTGCTCCTCTAGTTCAGTGAGGCGTGCCAGCCCCTGACAGCTATTACAGTGGCCTATTGGTCCTCTATTTCAGTGAGGCGTGCCAGCCCTTGACAGCCATTACAGTGGCCCAGTGCTCCTCTAGTTCAGTGAGGCGTGCAAGCCCCTGACAGCCGTTACAGTGGCCACTGCTCCTCTAGTTCAGTGATGCATGCCAGTCCCTGACAGCCATTACAGTGGCCCAGTGCTCCTCTAGTTCAGTGAGGCGTGCCAGCCCCTGACAGCTATTACAGTGGCCCAGTGCTCCTCTAGTTCAGTGAGGCGTGCCAGCCCCTGACAGCTATTACAGTGGCCCAGTGCTCCTCTAGTTCAGTGAGGCATGCCAGCCCCTGACAGCTATTACAGCGGCCCAGTGCTCCTCTAGTTCAGTGAGGCGTGCCAGCCCCTGACAGCCGTTACAGTGGCCGCTGCTCCTCTAGTTTAGTGATGCATGCCAGTCCCTGACAGCCATTACAGTGGCCCAGTGCTCCTCTAGTTCAGTGAGGCGTGCCAGCCCCTGACAGCCATTACAGTGGCCCAGTGCTCCTCTAGTTCAGTGAGGCGTGCCAGCCCCTGACAGCCATTACAGTGGCCACTGCTCCTCTAGTTCAGTGAGGCGTGCCAGCCCCTGACAGCCATTACAGTGGCCCAGTGCTCCTCTAGTTCTGTGAGGCGTGCCAGCCCCTGACAGCCATTGCAGTCGCCCAGTGCTCCTCTAGTTCAGTGAGGCGTGCCAGCCCCTGACAGCTATTACAGTGGCCTATTGGTCCTCTATTTCAGTGAGGCGTGCCAGCCCTTGACAGCCATTACAGTGGCCCAGTGCTCCTCTAGTTCAGTGAGGCGTGCCAGCCCCTGACAGCTATTACAGCGGCCCAGTGCTCCTCTAGTTCAGTGAGGCGTGCCAGCCCCTGACAGCCATTACAGTGGCCCAGTGGTCCTCTAGTTCAGTGAGGCGTGCCAGCCCCTGACAGCTATTACAGTGGCCCAGTGCTCCTCTAGTTCAGTGAGGCGTGCCAGCCCCTGACAGCCGTTACAGTGGCCGCTGCTCCTCTAGTTTAGTGATGCATGCCAGTCCCTGAGAGCCATTACAGTGGCCCAGTGCTCCTCTAGTTCAGTGAGGCGTGCCAGCCCCTGACAGCTATTACAGTGGCCCAGTGCTCCTCTAGTTCAGTGAGGCGTGCCAGCCCCTGACAGCTATTACAGTGGCCCAGTGCTCCTCTAGTACAGTGAGGCGTGCCAGCCCCTGACAGCCGTTACAGTGGCCGCTGCTCCTCTAGTTTAGTGATGCATGCCAGTCCCTGAGAGCCATTACAGTGGCCCAGTGCTCCTCTAGTTCAGTGAGGCGTGCCAGCCCCTGACAGCTATTACAGTGGCCCAGTGCTCCTCTAGTTCAGTGAGGCGTGCCAGCCCCTGACAGCCATTACAGTGGCCCAGTGCTCCTCTAGTACAGTGAGGCGTGCCAGCCCCTGACAGCCGTTACAGTGGCCACTGCTCCTCTAGTTCAGTGATGCATGCCAGTCCCTGACAGCCATTACAGTGGCCCAGTGCTCCTCTAGTTCAGTGAGGCGTGCCAGCCCCTGACAGCTATTACAGTGGCCCAGTGCTCCTCTAGTTCAGTGAGGCGTGCCAGCCCCTGACAGCTATTACAGTGGCCCAGTGCTCCTCTAGTTCAGTGAGGCGTGCCAGCCCCTGACAGCTATTACAGTGGCCCAGTGCTCCTCTAGTTCAGTGAGGCGTGCCAGCCCCTGACAGCCGTTACAGTGGCCGCTGCTCCTCTAGTTTAGTATTGCATTCCAGTCCCTGACAGCCATTACAGTGGCCCTGTGCTCCTCTAGTTCAGTGAGGCGTGCCAGCCCCTGACAGCCATTACAGTGGCCCAGTGCTCCTCTAGTTCAGTGAGGCGTGCCAGCCCCTGACAGCCATTACAGTGGCCACTGCTCCTCTAGTTCAGTGAGGCGTGCCAGCCCCTGACAGCCATTACAGTGGCCCAGTGCTCCTCTAGTTCAGTGAGGCGTGCCAGCCCCTGACAGCCATTACAGTGGCCCAGTGCTCCTCTAGTACAGTGAGGCGTGCCAGCCCCTGACAGCCATTACAGTGGCCCAGTGCTCCTCTAGTTCTGTGAGGCGTGCCAGCCCCTGACAGCCATTACAGTGGCCCAGTGCTCCTCTAGTTCAGTGAGGCGTGCCAGCCCCTGACAGCCATTACAGTGGCCCAGTGCTCCTCTAGTTCAGTGAGGCGTGCCAGCCCCTGACAGCCATTACAGTGGCCACTGCTCCTCTAGTTCAGTGAGGCGTGCCAGCCCCTGACAGCCATTACAGTGGCCCAGTGCTCCTCTATTTCAGTTAGGCGTTCCAGTCCCTGACAGCCATTACAGTGGCCTAGTGCTCCTCTAGTTCAGTGAGGCGTGCCAGCCCCTGACTGCCATTACAGTGGCCCAGTGCTCTTCTATATCACATTAACTGGAGCAGGCATGAATACATTTCAATAGCTCACTCAGGCTCACTTGGCTTTAACCGTGATGCTTTGAGGAAACACTGTCTGTGTCCCAAATGGCTATTCCCTCTATAGTGCACAACATGAGATCAACTAGTAGAGAGATCAACTAGTAGAGAGATCAACTAGTATGGAGATCAACTAGTAGAGAGATCAACTAGTAGAGAGATCAACTAGTAGAGAGTTCAACTAGTAGAGAGATCAACTAGTAGGGAGATCAACTAGTAGGGAGATCAACTAGTAGAGAGATCAACTAGTAGAGAGATCAACTAGTAGGGAGATTATTAAGTATGGAGATCAACTAGTAGGGAGATCAACTAGTAGGGAGATTATTAAGTATGGAGATCAACTAGTAGTGAGATCAACTAGTAGAGAGATCAACTAGTAGGGAGATTATTAAGTATGGAGATCAACTAGTAGGGAGATCAACTAGTAGGGAGATTATTAAGTATGGAGATCAACTAGTAGGGAGATCAACTAGTAGAGAGATCAACTAGTAGGGAGATTATTAAGTATGGATGTCAACTAGTAGGGAGATCAACTAGTAGGGAGATTATTAAGTATGGAGATCAACTAGTAGGGAGATCAACTAGTAGAGAGATCAACTAGTAGGGAGATTATTAAGTATGGAGATCAACTAGTAGGGAGATCAACTAGTAGGGAGATTATTAAGTATGGAGATCAACTAGTAGGGAGATCTACTAGTAGGGAGATTATTAAGTATGGAGATCAACTAGTAGGGAGATCAACTAGTAGAGAGATTATTAAGTATGGAGATCAACTAGTAGGGAGATCAACTAGTAGAGAGATCAACTAGTAGGGAGATTATTAAGTATGGAGATCAACTAGTAGGGAGATCAACTAGTAGGGAGATTATTAAGTATGGAGATCAACTAGTAGGGAGATCTACTAGTAGGGAGATTATTAAGTATGGAGATCAACTAGTAGGGAGATCAACTAGTAGAGAGATCAACTAGTAGGGATATTATTAAGTATGGAGATCAACTAGTAGGGATATCAACTAGTATGGAGATCAACTAGTAGGGAGATCAACTAGTAGGGAGATCAACTAGTAGGGAGATCAACTAGTAGAGAGATCAACTAGTAGGGAGATTATTAAGTATGGAGATCAACTAGTAGGGATATCAACTAGTAGGGAGATCAACTAGTAGGGAGATCAACTAGTAGGGAGATCAACTAGTAGAGAGATCAACTAGTAGAGATATCAACTAGTAGGGAGATCAACTAGTAGAGAGATCAACTAGTAGAGAGATCAACTAGTAGAGAGATCAACTAGTAGAGAGATCAACTAGTAGAGATATCAACTAGTAGAGAGATCAACTAGTAGGGAGATTATTAAGTATGGAGATCAACTAGTAGGGAGATCAACTAGTAGAGAGATCAACTAGTAGAGAGATCAACTAGTAGAGAGATCAACTAGTAGAGATATCAACTAGTAGGGAGATTATTAAGTATGGAGATCAACTAGTAGACAGACAAGCTCTCAAGCCAATGTAAGGTGTAGGTCTCTTTTACCACAAGACCATTTTAAAGGAAGAACCTGGAGAAAAGGGTTGTGATGTTCATAGTAATTATTATTTTTGTTTCTGATGTAACTAAACGTTTGACTTGTGCTTTCTTCATGTGTAGGACTATGCTAGACAGCACATGTCACCTTTGCCATCTTCTCATGTGTGTTACGTGATGAACAACACAATAGACCAAGGGTCATCTTTATTAGGGGGATAAATGTGATTGCGAACACAACTGTATGTGCTATGCTGTACCCTACTGAACATGCCCCATGTAGGAGTAAAGAATACATTAGTCATTATTTTTTTGCACATAATTGCCACTTGCAAAACCCCGAAGTTAAACGTTAAATAATTTTCCTTCACTGCAGCTCCACAGAGCCTAAGTATGCAAGAGGGAAGGAAGCCTAATGATGCTTCCCGACGAGGTCCTGGGTTGATGTCATAACAGATCGCTCTGCAGTCAGGGCCTAGACAGCAGGAAACAGGACAGGGATCTTCACTGCACTCATGGAGAAAATTACAAGTTAAAAGATAGAGTAGAAGAAGTCGACACGTTGTGGCCGGGAGAGAGTTCTTTACACTCTTGGGATAATGTTACACTTCAGAGAGTTGACTGTGTCTCTGTTTGTCTGCAAAGATAAACGATATTTGAAATGAGGTTCTTGGGCTTGCAGCTTTCAAGGTTTTTGTGGCAATTCAATTGCTATCGTGAGCGTATTCCTCCATCTCAATATTGACGCAGCTTAGCTTTCAGTTTGTGTTTTGACCAGGAAATGATGCCCGATTTCAAACTTTGTGAGGATTGCTGCAGACTATTTCTAATCTCTAAAGTATCATGAAAGGTTATTGATTTGGGATGTGTTTAGTTTACTGCATATGTTTACCTTGGGCAGTTTACTGAAGCTGTGGATGTACACAGTAAAAGACCTCAGACGGTGCGTTCAAATTAACTGCAGACAAAGAAAGGTTGAAGTTTCAAGTGTATTTGTTATATGCACAAGTTCATTATTCTGTTTACTACCTCTATAGATAGTTGTATTCTGTCTGTTTACTATCTCTATAGATAGTTATATTCTGTCTGTTTACTATCTCTATAGGTAGTTATATTCTGTCTGTTTCCTACCTCTATAGATAGTTGTATTCTGTCTGTTTACTATCTCTATAGGTAGTTATATTCTGTCTGTTTCCTACCTCTATAGATAGTTGTATTCTGTCTGTTTACTGCCTCTATAGGTAGTTGTATTCTGTCTGTTTACTGCCTCTAGAGATAGTTGTATTCTGTCTGTGTACTACCTCTATAGATAGTTGTATTCTGTCTGTTTCCTACCTCTATAGGTAGTTATATTCTGTCTGTTTACTACCTCTACAGGTAGTTATATTCTGTCTGTTTACTATCTCTATAGATAGTTGTATTCTGTCTGTTTCCTACCTCTATAGATAGTTGTATTCTGTCTGTTTCCTACCTCTATAGATAGTTGTATTCTGTCTGTTTCCTACCTCTATAGATAGTTGTATTCTGTCTGTTTACTACCTCTACAGATAGTTGTATTCTGTCTGTTTACTACCTCTAGAGATACAGTGAGGGAAAAAAGTATTTGATCCCCTGCTGATTTTGTACGTTTGCCCACTGACAAAGAAATGATCAGTCTATAATTTTAATGGTAGGTTTATTTGAACAGTGAGAGACAGAATAACAACAACAAAATCCAGAAAAACACATGTGAAAATGTTATAAATGGAATTGCATTTTAATGAGGGAAATAAGTATTTGACCCCCTCTCAATCAGAAAGATTTCTGGCTCCCGTGTGTCTTTTATACAGGTAACGAGCTGAGATTAGGAGCACACTCTTAAAGGGAGTGCTCCTAATCTCAGTTTGCTACCTGTATAAAAGACACCTGTCCACAGAAGCAATCAATCAATCAGATTCCAAACTCTCCACCATGGCCAAGATCAAAGAGCTCTCCAAGGATGTCAGAGACAAGATTGTAGACCTACACAAGGCTGGAATGGGCTACAAGACCATCGCCAAGCAGCTTGGTGAGAAGGTGACAACAGTTGGTGCGATTATTTGCAAATGGAAGAAACACAAAAGAACTGTCAATCTCCCTCGGCCTGGGGCTCCATGCAAGATCTCACCTCGTGGAGTTGCAATGATCATGAGAACGGTGAGGAATCAGCCCAGAACTACACGGGAGGATCTTGTCAATGATCTCAAGGCAGCTGGGACCATAGTCACCAAGAAAACAATTGGTAACACACTACACCATGAAGGACTGAAATCCTGCAGTGCCCGCAAGGTCCCCCTGCTCAAGAAAGCACATATACATGCCCGTCTGAAGTTTGTCAATGAACATCTGAATGATTCAGAGGACAACTGGATGAAAGTGTTGTGGTCAGATGAGACCAAAATGGAGCTCTTTGGCATCAACTCAACTCGCCGTGTTTGGAGGAGGAGGAATGCTGCCTATGACCCCAAGAACACCATCCCCACCGTCAAACATGGAGGTGGAAACATTATGCTTTGGGGGTGTTTTTCTGCTAAGGGGACAACTTCACCGCATCAAAGGGACGATGGACAGGGCCATGTACCATCAAATATTGGGTGAGAACCTCCTTCCCTCAGCCAGGGCATTGAAAATGGGTCGTGGATGGGTATTCCAGCATGACAATGACCCAAAACACACAGCCAAGGCAACAAAGGAGTGGCTCAAGAAGAAGCGCATTAAGGTCCTGGAGTGGCCTAGCCAGTCTCCAGACCTTAATCCCATAGAAAATCTGTGGAGGGAGCTGAAGGTTCGAGTTGCCAAACGTCAGCCTCGACACCTTAATGACTTGGAGAAGATCTGCAAAGAGGAGTGGGACAAAATCCCTCCTGAGATATGTGCTAACCTGGTGGCCAACTGCAAGAAACGTCTGACCTCTGTGATTGTGAACAAGGATTTTGCCACCAAGTACTAAGTCATGTTTTGCAGAGGGGTCAAATACTTATTTCCTTCATTAAAATACAATTGCATTCATAAAAAATTTCACATGCGTTTTTCTGGATTTTGTTGTTGTTATTCTGTCTCTCACTATTCAAATAAACCTACCATTAAAATTTTAGACAGATCATTTCTTTGTCAGTGGGCAAACGTACAAAATCAGCAGGGGATCAAATACTTTTTTCCCTCACTGTAGTTGTAATCTGTCTGTTTACTACCTATAGAGATAGTTGTATTCTGTCTGTGTACTACCTCTATAGATAGTTAGATAATTTGGCGCCTTGCATTTCACCTGGTAGTGTTGGGAGTGGGGCGCTGTTTACTACCTCTATAGATAGTAAACAGACAGAATACAACTACCTATAGAGATAGTAAACAGACAGAATATAACTATCTCTATAGGTAGTTGTATTCTGTCTGTTTCCTACCTCTATAGATAGTTGTATTCTGTCTGTTTCCTACCTCTATAGATAGTTAAATTCTGTCTGTTTACTATCTCTATAGATAGTTGTATTCTGTCTGTTTACTACCTCTATAGATAGTTATATTCTGTCTGTTTACTATCTCTATAGGTAGTTGTAGACTGTCTGTTTGTGTATAGTACTGTAGTGTATAGTACCATAGTGTATAGTACTGTAGTGTATAGTACTGTAGTGTATAGCACCATAGTGTATAGTACTGTAGTGTATAGTACTGTACTGTATAGTACTGTAGTGTAAAGTACCATAGTGTATAGTACTGTAGTGTATATTACTGTAGTGTATAGTACCATAGAGTATAGTAGCATAGTATTTAGTACTGTAGTGTATAGTACTGTAGTGTAAAGTACCATAGTGTATAGTACCATAGTGTATAGTACTGTAGTTTATATTACTGTAGTGTATAGTACTGTAGTGTATAGTACCATAGAGTATAGTACCATAGTATTTAGTACTGTAGTGTATAGTACCATGGTGTATAGTACTGTAGTGTATAGTACCGTAGTGTATAGTACTGTAGAGCGTAGTACCAAAGTGTACATTACCGTATTGTATAGTTACTTAGTGTATATTACTGTGGTGTATAGTACTGTTGCGTATAGTACCGTATTGTATAGTACCATAGTGTATAGTAATGTAGTGTATAGTAATGTAGTGTATAGTACTGTAGTGTACAGTACTGTAGTGTATTGTACTGTAGTGTATAGTACTGTAGTGTATTGTTCTGTAGTGTATAGTACCATAGTGTATAGTACTGTAGTGTATAGTACCATAGTGTAAAGTACTGTAGTGTATTGTTCTGTAGAGTATAGTACTGTAGTTTATTGTTCTGTAGTGTATAGTACCATAGTGTATAGTACTGTAGTGTATTGTTCTGTAGAGTATAGTACTGTAGTTTATTGTTCTGTAGTGTATAGTACCATAGTGTATAGTACTGTAGTGTATAGTACCATAGTGTAAAGTACTGTAGTTTATTGTTCTGTAGTGTATAGTACCATAGTGTATAGTACTGTAGTGTATAGTACCATAGTGTATAGTACTGTAGTGTATAGTACTGTAGTGTATAGTGCTGTAGTGTATAGTACTGTGGTGTATAGTATCATAGTGTATAGTACTGTAGTGTATAGTACTGTAGTGTATAGTACCATAGTGTATAGTACTGTAGTTTATTGTTCTGTGGTGTATAGTACCATAGTGTATAGTACAGTAGTGTATAGTATCATAGTGTATAGTACTGTAGTGTATAGTACTGTAGTGTATAGTACTGTAGTGTTTAGTACAGTGTAGTATAGTGTATAGTACTGTGGTGTATTGTTCTGTAGTGTATAGTACCATAGTGTATAGTACTGTAGTGTATAGTACCATAGTGTATAGTACCATAGTGTATAGTACTGTAGTGTATAGTACTGTAGTGTATAGTACCATAGTGTATAGTACTGTAGTGTATAGTACCATGGTGTATAGTACTGTAGTGTATAGTACCGTAGTGTATAGTACTGTAGTGTATCGTTCTGTAGTGTATAGTACTGTGGTGTATAGTACTGTAGAGTGTAGTACCATAGTGTACATTACCGTACTGTATAGTTACATAGTGTATAGTACTGTAGTGTATAGTACTGTAGTGTATAGTACTGTAGTGTATAGTACTGTAGTGTATAGTACCATGGTGTATTGTTCTGTAGTGTATAGTACCATGGTGTATTGTACTGTAGTGTATAGTACCATAGTGTATAGTACTGTAGTGTATAGTACCATTTTGTATAGTGTCATAGTATACAGTACTGGAGTGTATAGTTCCGTAATGTATAGTACTGTAGTTGTGCATTACTGTAGAGTGTAGTACCATAGTGTATAGTACTGTAGTGTTAAGTACCATAGTGTATTGTGCCATACTGTATAGTATCGTAGTGTATAGTACTGTAGTTGTGTATTACTGTAGTGTAGTACTATAGTGTATAGTACTGTATTGTTGTGACTGATATGACAAGAGGAACTGATGATGCAATTCCCAGTTTCAAAAAAGCACCTTGTGTATTCTACTATTATATCTATATCTATACTGAACACCTTGTGCATTCTACTATTATATCTATATCTATACTGAACACCTTGTGTATTCTACTATTATATCTATATCTATACTGAACACCTTGTGTATTCTACTATTATATCTATATCTATACTGAACACCTTGTGTATTCTACTATTTTATCTATATCTATACTGAACACCTTGTGTATTCTACTTTTATATCTATATCTATACTGACCATCTTGTGTATTCTACTATTATATCTATATCTATACTGACCACCTTGTGTATTCTACTATTATATCTATATCTATACTGAACACTTTGTGTATTCTAATATTATATCTATATCTATACTGAACACCTTGTGTATTCTACTATTATATCTATATCTATACTGAACACCTTGTGTATTCTAATATTATATCTATACTGAACAGCTTGTGTATTGTACTATTATATCTATATCTATTATATCTATATCTATACTGAACAAAAATATAAAACGCAACATCCAAGAGTTACAATTCATATCAGGAAATCAGTCAATATAATAATATTCATTAGGCCTTAATCTATGGGTTTCACATAACTGTGCAGGGGTCGTAGCCCAGGGGTCGTGGCCCATGGTTGGGCTTTAGAGGGCGTAGGCCCACACACTTGGCAACCAGGCCCACTCACTGAGGAGCATGGCCCACCCAATCAGAATACATTTTCCTTCCCCCACAAAATGGCTTTATTACAGACAGAAATACTCCTCAGCACCCCAGACCATCAGAAGCTTCTGAATCCATGACATAATTTTCTGGAACCTTTCAAGCTATTTAAAGGCACAGTCAACTTAGTGTATGTAAACTTCTGACCCACTGGAATTGTGATACAGTGAATTATAAGTGAAATAATCTGTCTGTAAACAATTGTTGGAAAAATTACTTGCACAAAGTAGATGTCCTAACCGTGTATGTAAACTTCAACTGTGTATTAATGTTGTATATTACCATGTATTTCTGTGTATGGGTCAGTCACATCATTCTGAGGGTTTATGCTTGTGGGTCTATAGCATCGTAAGGGATCTACATTATATCCCTGCACCATAAACCCTCTCTTTCCCAGTGTGATTAGATCTGTTTCTGTAGATAAAGAGACAAAAATGGCCTAAATCACAAAGGCCGTGTCCCAAATGGCGACCCTATTCCCAATATACCCTTATGGGCCCTTGTCAAAAGTGTACTACATCGGTAAAAGGGTGCCATATGGGATACATCCAATGCCTACCCCACCTCTCTGACAGGTAATTGGAATGCTCTATCAGATGCAGGTTAATCCGCAGCGTGTTTCCCAGTGGTTCTGCCTCATCACCCTCGTCATGGTCTATTGTGGTGGAGGCAGGCCAGGACTGGCCCGATTGTGAGCCGGAGCAGCTGGGCTGATTCTGAGCCAGCTGGCCCGTTTCTCCGTGCCCCATCCTCTGATGGATGGCTGAGGAGAGGAGATAACGCCCACCTAACACACAGGTGCTGCCGGGATTTTTATTACAGACAATTATCAGTGTGGCAGGTCTAGCACAGCGACAGGCAGGGCTAGCACAGAGAGAGTACAGGCAGGGCTAGTATAGAGAGAGAACAGGCAGGGCTAGTATAGAGAGAGAACAGGCAGGGCTAGTATAGAGAGAGAACAGGCAGGGCTAGCATAGAGAGAGAACAGGCAGGGCTAGCATAGAGAGAGGACAGGCAGGGCTAGTATAGAGAGAGAACAGGCAGGTCTAGTATAGAGAGAGAAAAGGCAGGGCTAGTACAGAGAGAGAACAGGCAGGGCTAGTATAGAGAGAGAACAGGCAGGGCTAGTATAGAGAGAGAACAGGCTGTGGTCTAGCATAGAGAGAGAACAGGCAGGGCTAGTATAGAGAGAGAACAGGCAGGGCTAGTATAGAGAGAGAACAGGCAGGGCTAGTATAGAGAGAGAACAGGCAGGACTAGTATAGAGAGAGAACAGGCAGGGCTAGTATAGAGAGAGAACAGGCAGGGCTAGTATAGAGAGAGAACAGGCAGGGCTAGTATAGAGAGAGAACAGGCAGGGCTAGTATAGAGAGAGAACAGGCAGGGCTAGTACAGAGAGAGAACAGGCAGGGCTAGTACAGAGAGAGAACAGGCAGGGCTAGTACAGACAGTGAACAGGCAGGGCTAGTATAGAGAGAGAACAGGCAGGGCTAGTATAGAGAGAGAACAGGCAGGGCTAGTATAGAGAGAGAACAGGCAGGGCTAGTATAGAGAGAGAACAGGCAGGGCTAGTATAGAGAGAGAACAGGCAGGGCTAGTATAGAGAGAGAACAGGCAGGGCTAGTATAGAGAGAGAACAGGCAGGGCTAGTATAGAGAGAGAACAGGCAGGGCTAGTATAGAGAGAGAACAGGCAGGGCTAGTACAGAGAGAGAACAGGCAGGGCTAGTACAGAGAGAGAACAGGCAGGGCTAGTACAGACAGTGAACAGGCAGGGCTAGTACAGACAGTGAACAGGCAGGGCTAGTATAGAGAGAGAACAGGCAGGGCTAGTATAGAGAGAGAACAGGCAGGGCTAGTATAGAGAGAGAACAGGCAGGGCTAGTATAGAGAGAGAACAGGCAGGGCTAGTATAGAGAGAGAACAGGCAGGGCTAGTATAGAGAGAGAACAGGCAGGGCTAGTATAGAGAGAGAACAGGCAGGGCTAGTACAGAGAGAGAACAGGCAGGGCTAGTATAGAGAGAGAACAGGCAGGGCTAGTACAGACAGTGAACAGGCAGGGCTAGTATAGAGAGAGAACAGGCAGGGCTAGTATAGAGAGAGAACAGGCAGGGCTAGTATAGAGAGAGAACAGGCAGGGCTAGTATAGAGAGAGAACAGGCAGGGCTAGTATAGAGAGAGAACAGGCAGGGCTAGTATAGAGAGAGAACAGGCAGGGCTAGTATAGAGAGAGAACAGGCAGGGCTAGTATAGAGAGAGAACAGGCAGGGCTAGTATAGAGAGAGAACAGGCAGGGCTAGTATAGAGAGAGAACAGGCAGGGCTAGTATAGAGAGAGAACAGGCAGGGCTAGTATAGAGAGAGAACAGGCAGGGCTAGTACAGAGAGAGAACAGGCAGGGCTAGTATAGAGAGAGAACAGGCAGGGCTAGTACAGACAGTGAACAGGCAGGGCTAGTATAGAGAGAGAACAGGCAGGGCTAGTATAGAGAGAGAACAGGCAGGGCTAGTATAGAGAGAGAACAGGCAGGGCTAGTATAGAGAGAGAACAGGCAGGGCTAGTATAGAGAGAGAACAGGCAGGGCTAGTATAGAGAGAGAACAGGCAGGGCTAGTACAGAGAGAGAACAGGCAGGGCTAGTATAGAGAGAGAACAGGCAGGGCTAGTACAGACAGTGAACAGGCAGGGCTAGTATAGAGAGAGAACAGGCAGGGCTAGTATAGAGAGAGAACAGGCAGGGCTAGTATAGAGAGAGAACAGGCAGGGCTAGTATAGAGAGAGAACAGGCAGGGCTAGTATAGAGAGAGAACAGGCAGGGCTAGTATAGAGAGAGAACAGGCAGGGCTAGTATAGAGAGAGAACAGGCTGTGGTCTAGCATGGTGGCGTGGCTAGCGGAGTGAAACCAAGTGAGACCAGACATAGCGATATAGCGAAAGTTGGGACTGTAAATCACTGGCTGTGGCTCACACAGTGTGTGTGTGTGAGTGTCGTTGTGTATGTGTGTGTGTGTTTGTGTATGTCAGTGTGTCTGTGTGTATGTGAGGGTGTGTGCGTGTGTGTGCACGTGTGCGTGCGTGTGCGTGTGCGTGTGCGTGTGTGTGTGTGTGTGTGTGTGTGTATGTGAGCGTGTGTGTGTGTGTGTGTGCACGTGCATGTGTGTGTATGTGTGCACATGTGTGGTCATGTGTGTGTGTATTTGTGTATGTGAGGGTGTGTGTGTGTGTGCACATGTGTGTGCATGTGTCAGTGTGTGTTTGTGTGTATGTGAGCTGGTGAGCGTGTGTGTGCACATGTTTGGGCACGTGTGTGCATGTGTGCGTGTGTGTGTGTGTATGTGAGGTAGTGTGCGTGTGTGTGCATGTGTCAGTGTGTGTGTGTGTATGTGAGCGTGTGTGTGTGTGTGTGCACGTGCATGTGTGTGTATGTGTGCACATGTGTGGTCATGTGTGTGTGTATTTGTTAATGTGAGGGTGTGTGTGTGTGTGTGTGCGTGTGTGCACATGTGTGGTCATGTGTGTGTGTGTGTATTTGTGTATGTGAGGATGTGTGTGTGTGTGCACATGTGTGTGCATGTGTCAGTGTGTGTGTGTGTGTGAGCATGTGTGCGTGTGTGTGTGTGTGTGTGCACGTGCATGTGTGTGTTTGTATGTGAGGGTGTGTGTGTGTGTGCACATGTGTGTGTGTGTGGATTTGAGATTGTGTTTGTGTGTTTGTGTGTGTGTGTGTGTGTGTGTGTATGTCATAATGTGAGATTGTGTGCGTGTGTGCGCGTGTTTGTGTGTGTGCTCTCAGGCAGGGTGGAAGCCAAACACAGAAAAGTTGATTTGGGGATAAGCGTGTTATATTGACAGGATACTGAGGGATGAGGTGGTTATATTGACAGGGTACTGAGGGATGAGGTGGTTATATTGACAGGGTACTGAGGGATGAGGTGGTTATATTGACAGGGTACTGAGGGATGAGGTGGTTATATTGACAGGGTACTGAGGGATGAGGTGGTTATATTGACAGGATACTGAGGGATGAGGTGGTTATATTGACAGGGTACTGAGGGATGAGGTGGTTATATTGGCAGGGTACTGAGGGATGAGGTATTTGTATTGACAGGGTACTGAGGGATGAGGTGGTTATATTGACAGGATACTGAGGGATGAGGTGGTTATATTGACAGGATACTGAGGGATAAGGTCGTTATATTGACAGGGTACTGAGGGAGTAGATAGTTGTATTGACAGGGTACTGAGGGATGAGGTGGTTTTATTGACAGGGTACTAAGGGATGAGCTGGTTATATTGACAGGGTACTGAGGGATGAGGTGGATGTATTGACAGGGTACTGAGTGAGGAGCTGGTTTTATTGACAGGGTATTGAGTGATGAGCTAGTTGTATTGACAGGGTACTGAGGGATGAGGTCGGAATTCGGATTTAGCTGGGGGAAATCTGCAGGACTGAATTCAGATTTACCTGGGGGAAATCTGCAGGGCTGAATATAGATCTAGCTTGGGGAAATCTGCAGGGCTGAATATAGATCTAGCTTGGGGAAATCTGCAGGGCTAAATATAGATCTAGCTTGGGGATATCTGCAGGGCTGAATATAGATCTAGCTTGGGGAAATCTGCAGGGCTGAATATAGATCTAGCTTGGGGAAATCTGCAGGGCTGAATATAGATCTAGCTTGGGGATATCTGCAGGGCTGAATATAGATCTAGCTTGGGGAAATCTGCAGGGCTGAATATAGATCTAGCTTGGGGAAATCTGCAGGGCTGAATATAGATCTAGCTTGGGGATATCTGCAGGGCTGAATATAGATCTAGCTTGGGGAAATCTGCAGGGCTGAATATAGATCTAGCTTGGGGAAATCTGCAGGGCTGAATATAGATCTAGCTTGGGGATATCTGCAGGGCTGAATATAGATCTAGCTTGGGGAAATCTGCAGGGCTGAATATAGATCTAGCTTGGGGAAATCTGCAGGGCTGAATATAGATCTAGCTTGGGGATATCTGCAGGGCTGAATATAGATCTAGCTTGGGGAAATCTGCAGGGCTGAATATAGATCTAGCTTGGGGAAATCTGCAGGGCTGAATATAGATCTAGCTTGGGGATATCTGCAGGGCTGAATATAGATCTAGCTTGGGGAAATCTGCAGGGCTGAATATAGATCTAGCTTGGGGAAATCTGCAGGGCTGAATATAGATCTAGCTTGGGGATATCTGCAGGGCTGAATATAGATCTAGCTTGGGGAAATCTGCAGGGCTGAATATAGATCTAGCTTGGGGATATCTGCCCTTTTACCCTTTTTTTAGAAAGTGCCCTTGCAGGTCATGGATTACATTACATGAAAAACATTTTATGATTTAATTTAATTTATTTATAGTCTCTGAAAAATATATTTTAAATGTAACAATTTGTACATCAAACTAGCTCCATTAATTTCTCTTGAATCTTGGAAAATGTCCCCTCCTTGCTGCTGGCTAATTGCCCCTCCCCTCACATTTCACACACCTGGTTCCCATTCCCCCTGGTTAGTATTATTCATGTGCCCTCTGCTCCCCATTGTCCTTGTCGGTTATTGTTCCCATGTCCGTTGGTGGTGTGAGTACCTATGTGTTGTCTCAGCCTGTGCTATGGGTTATTGTGGTGTGAGTACCTATGTGTTGTCTCAGCCTGTGCTGTGTGTTATTGTTCCCATGTCCGTTGGTGGTGTGAGTACCTATGTGTTGTCTCAGCCTGTGCTGCGTGTTATCGTTCCCATGTCCGTTGGTGGTGTGAGTATCTATGTGTTGTCTCAGCCTGTGCTGCGTGTTATCGTTCCCATGTCCGTTGGTGGTGTGAGTATCTATGTGTTGTCTCAGCCTGTGCTGTGTGTTATTGTTCCCATGTCCGTTGGTGGTGTGAGTACCTATGTGTTGTCTCAGCCTGTGCTGCGTGTTATCGTTCCCATGTCCGTTGGTGGTGTGAGTACCTATGTGTTGTCTCAGCCTGTGCTGCGTGTTATCGTTCCCATGTCCGTTGGTGGTGTGAGTACCTATGTGTTGTCTCATTCTATGCTGCGGGTTTTGTGCATTGTGTATAACGGGTCTCGTCCCGTGTCGTTCTACGAGTTTTACCCTCGCTCTTTTGTTTGGGCACATGCCAGTCTTTTGTATACGTGTTTGTTTTGGGTGTATTAAATACCCAGATTCTTTATTTCTACGCCTGTCTCCAAATCCTTTATTCCAGCGTGACAGAAGCTTTACAGATTGCGAGATTGAGCCAACATATGTAGCGTTTACCTTGAATGCAGTCTCCACTAACGTGGGAACACTGCCTTTGACTTTCAATCATGTTATAATAATGAACTTCCACGATACGGATTGAATAGACCCCTAGATTGGTTCAATATCTTGTGTTAATAGTTCCACTTTCTTTCTACTGCTGTGCCTCTGTGGAGGGGTCTGCCTTGGTGAGGGGGGAGCACTGCTGTGCCTCTGTGGAGGCGTCTGCCTTGGTGAGGGGGGAGCACTGCTGTGCCTCTGTGGAGGCGTCTGCCTTGGTGAGGGGGGAGCACTGCTGTGCCTCTGTGCAGGAGTCTGCCTTGGTGAGGGGGGAGCACTACTGTGCCTCTGTGGAGGCGTCTGCCTTGGTGAGGGGGGAGCACTGCTGTGCCTCTGTGGAGGGGTCTGCCTTGGTGAGGGGGGAGCACTGCTGTGCCTCTGTGGAGGCGTCTGCCTTGGTGAGGGGGGAGCACTGCTGTGCCTCTGTGGAGGCGTCTGCCTTGGTGAGGGGGGAGCACTGCTGTGCCTCTGTGGAGGCGTCTGCCTTGGTGAGGGGGGAGCACTGCTGTGCCTCTGTGCAGGAGTCTGCCTTGTTGATGTGTGGAACTGCTTCTTGAAAAGAAAGGTGACCTTTCTGAGAATCATTTCAGCGAGCAACATTTACTTGGATTAGATTTTGAATCGATCCTCCCCCGCTAAACAGTCATACTACAGAGTTATTGCTCATATTGCAAACGTAAAGGCCTATCAGATATCTGAGACCGGTGTGTGGTTCTAAGACCAGGGAGTGGGACAGGACAAGGATCAATAGAAAGAGAGAAACTGACCAGCTCAGAGGAGGAAAACTATTTCATTTGTAGAAAAGAAGCTAATAGGAATCATGTCTATCTACCCCTGTTAATTCAACTGTATTCTCTCAAACGGCTCAGTAGCCATCACATCCTTATTTGAACGGTGTCTCTTCCAACTTCCATTTCTGTGTGTGTCACGGATCCCTAAGGAACTTTCATTACGTACACCTGTCCCCTATTGACACTGATTAGTACTTGTATCAATGTGCCCTTTGGTTTCCATTGGGCTGTCCATTATTGTTACAATGTTCGTTGGTGCGTGTGAGTACCTGTGCTGTGTGTTTTGGCTTTCGTGCCATTGTGGATTGCGCAGATGATTACGGGTCTCGTCCCGTGTGTTAATCATTGTGCGTGTGTGTTATTTATTCGAGGTACTCCTCGCTCTTTAGTTTTGGGTTTCTACCCTGTGTTTTGTTAAGTGTTTGTTTGGTCTTCGTCCCCGTGCCTTTACACGGCACGCTGTAATTTGGGCTTAATTTTAAAAAACTATTACGCATTCCTACGCCTGTCTCCCGAATCATTTATTCCAACGTGACAGTCAGTAAACTGTAGGATAATCAATAAAGGTAGAAGAATATCAATATATAATGGTAGAAATATATCAATATATAATGATAGAAATATATCAATATATAATGGTAGAAATATATCAACATATAATGATAGAAATATATCAATATATAATGGTAGAAATATATCAATATATAATGGTAGAAATATATCAACATATAATGCAAGAAATATATCAACATATTTTGAAATAAATATGATAATAACCTGATATACAGTATGTACAGTAGCGGCATCTGTCTCATTGGCCATATCTCCCCATCAAGCCGATGGCCATATCTCCCCATCAAGCCAATGGCCATATCTCCCCATCAAGCCGTTGGCAATATCTCCCCATCAAGCCATTGGCCATATCTCCCCATTAAGACATTGGTCATATCTCCCCATCAAGCCGTTGGCCATATAACCCCATGAAGCCGTTGGCCATATCACCCCATGAAGCCGTTGGCCATATCACCCCATGAAGCCGTTGGCCATATCTCACCATCAAGCCGTTGGCCATATCGCCCCATCAAGCCGTTGGCCATATCTCCCCATCAAGACATTGGTCATATTGACCCATCAAGCCATTGGTCATATTGACCCATCAAGCCATTGGTCATATCTCCCCATCAAGCCGTTGGCCATATCTCCCCATCAAGCCGTTGGCCATATCTCCCCATCAAGCCGATGGCCATATCTCCCCATCAAGCCGTTGGCCATATCTCCCCATCAAGCCATTGGCCATATCGCCACATCAAGCTATAGGCCATATCTCCCCATTAACACGATGGTCATATCACCCCATCAAGCCGTTGGCCATATCTCCCCGCGAAGCAGTTGGCCATATCTCCCCATCAAGCCATTGGCCATATCTCCCCATCAAGCCAATGGCCATATCTCCCCATCAAGCCATTGGCTATATCTCCCCATCAATACATAGGCAATATCTCCCCATCAAACCATATCTCCCCATCAAGCCGTTGGCCATATCTCCCCATCAAGCCATTGGCCATATCTCCCCATAATGCCAATGGCCATATCTCCCCAACAAGCCGTTGGCCATATCTCCCCATCAAGCCGTTGGCCATTACTCCCCATTAAGACATTGGTCATATCTCCCCATCAAGCAATTGGCCATATCTCCCCATCAAGCCATTGGTCATATCACCCCATGAAGCCGTTGGCCATAACTCACCATCAGGCCGATGGCCATATCTCCCCATCAAGCCGTTGGCCATATCTCCCCATCAAGACATTGGTCATATTGACCCATCGAGCCATTGGTCATATCTCCCCATCAAGCCATTGGTCATATCACCCCATGAAGCCGTTGGCCATAACTCACCATCAGGCTGATGGCCATATCTCCCCATCAAGCCGTTGGCCATATCTCCCCATCAAGACATTGGTCATATTGACCCATCGAGCCATTGGTCATATCTCCCCATCAAGCCATTGGCCATATCTCCCCATCAAGGTGTTGGACATATCTTCACACCAAGCCATTGGCCATATCTCCCCATCAAGCCGTTGGCCATATCTCCCCATCAAGCCATTGGCCATATCGCCCCATCAAGCCATAGGCCATATCTCCCCATTAACACGATGGTCATATCACCCCATCAAGCCGTTGGCCATATCTCCCCGCAAAGCAGTTGGCCATATCTCCCCATCAAGCCCATGGCCATATCTCCCCATCAAGCCATTGGCCATATCTCCCCATCAAGACATTGGCAATATCTCCCCATAAAACCATATCTCCACATCAAGCCGTTGGCCATATCTCCCCTTCAAGCCATTGGCCATATCTCCACATTAAGAAATTGGTCATATAACCCCATCAAGCTGATGGCTATATCTCCCCAACAAGCCATTGGCCATATCTCCCCAACAAGCCATTGGCCATATCTCCCCAACAAGCCGTTGGCCATATCTCCCCAACAAGCCATATCTACCATTCAAAGCTTTGGCCATATCTCCCAATCAAGCCGTTGGCCATATCTCCAAATCAAGCTGATGGCCATATCTCCCCAACAAGCCATTGGCCATTTCTCCCCAACAAGCCTTTGGCCATATCTACCCAACAAGCCGTTGGACATATCTCCCCATCAAGCCATATCTACCATTCAAAGCTTTGGACCTATCTCCCCATCAAGCCATTGGCCATATCTCCCCATCAAGCCATTGGCCATTTCTCCCCCCAAAGCCGTTGGCCATATCTCCCCATCATGCCATTGGTCATATCTCCCCATCAAGCCGTTGGCCATTTCTCCCCATGAAGCCAGTGGCCAGATTACCCCATCAAGCCGTTAGACTTATCTCCCTAGTAAGACATTGGTCATATCTCCCCATCAAGTCGTTGGCCATATCTCCTCAACAAGCTGTTGGTCATATCTCCCCATCATGCTGTTGGCCATTTCTCCCCATCAAGCCAGTGGCCAGATTACCCCATCAAGCCATTGGAAGCCATTGGCCATTACTCCCCTTCAAGCCATTGGTCATATCTCCCCAAAAAGCCATTGGCCATTTCTCCCCTTCAAGCCATTGTCATATCTCCCCATCAAGCCATTGGTCATATCTCCCAATAAAGCCATTTGCCATATCTCCCCATCAAGCCATATCTCCCATTCAAAGCTTTGGCCATATCTCCTCATCAAGCAGTTGGCCATATCTCCCCATCGAGCCGTTGGCCATATCTCCCCATCAAGCCATTGGCCATATCTCCCCATTAAGACGATGGTCATATCACCCCATCAAGCCGTTGGCCATATCTCCCCTCAAAGCAGTTGGCCATATCTCCCCATCAAGCCCATGGCCATAATTCCCCATCAAGCCATTGGCCATATCTCCCCATCAAGCCATTTGCCATATCTCCCCATCAATACATTGGCAATATCTCCCCATCAAACCATATCTCCCCATCAAGCCATTGGTCATATCTCCCCATCAAGCCGTTGGCCTTATCTCCCCATGAAGCCGTTGGCCATATCTCCCCATCAAGCCATTGGCCATATCTCCCCATCAAGCCATTGGCCAAATCTCCCCATCAAAACATTGGCAATATCTCCCCATCAAACCATATCTCCACATCAAGCCGTTGGCCATATCTCCCCATCAAGCCATTTGCCAAATCTTCAAATTAAGAAATTGGTCATATAACCCCATCAAGAATTTGGCCATACCTCCCCATCAAGCCGTTGGCCATATCTCCCCATCAAGCCATTGGCCATATCTCCCCATATCTCCCCATCACCTGTTTGAACTTGTTATCAGTATAAAAGACACCTGTCCACAACCTCAAACAGTCACATTCCAAACTCCACTATGGCCAAGACCAAAGAGCTGTCAAAGGACACCAGAAACCAAATTGTAGACCTGCACCAGGTTGGGAAGACTGAATCTGCAATAGGTAAGCAGCTTGGTTTGAAGAAATCAACTGTGGGAGCAATTATTAGGAAATGGAAGACATACAAGACCACTGATAATCTTCCTCGATCTGGGGCTCCACGCAAGATCTCACCCCGTGGGGTCAAAATGATCACAAGAACGGTGAGCAAAAATCCCAGAACCACACGGGGGGACCTAGTGAATGACCTGCAGAGAGCTGGGACCAAAGTAACAAAGCCTACCATCAGTAACACACTACGCCGCCAGACGTGTCCCCCTGCTTAAGCCAGTACATGTTCAGGCCCGTCTAAAGTTTGCTAGAGAGCATTTGGATGATCCAGATGAGGATTGGGAGAATGTCAGATGAAACCAAAATAAAACTTTTTGGTAAAAACTCAACTCGTCGTGTTTGGAGGACAAAGAATGCTGAGTTGCATCCAAAGAAAACCATACCTACTGTGAAGCATGGGGGTGGAAACATCATGCTTTGGGGCTGTTTTTCTGCAAAGGGACCAGGACGACTGATCCGTGTAAAGGAAAGAATGAATGGGGCCATGTATCGTGAGATTTTGAGTGAAAACCTCCTTCCATCAGCAAGGGCATTGAAGATGAAACGTGGCTGGGTCTTTCAGCATGACAATGATCCCAAACACACCGCCCGGGCAACGAAGGAGTGGCTTCGTAAGAAGCATTTCAAGGTCCTGGAGTGGCCTAGCCAGTCTCCAGATCTCAACCCCATAGAAAATCTTTGGAGGGAGTTGAAAGTCCGTGTTGCCCAGCGACAACCCTAAACATCACTGCTCTAGAGGAGATCTGCATGGAGGAATGGGCCAAAATACCAGCAACAGTGTGTGAAAACCTTGTGAAGACTTACAGAAAACATTTGACCTCTGTCATTGCCAACAAAGGGTATATAACAAAGTATTGAGATAAACTTTTGTTATTGACCAAATACTTATTTTCCACCATAATTTGCAAATAAATTCATAAAAAATCCTACAATGTGATTTTCTGGATTTTTTTTCCTCATTTTGTCTGTCATAGTTGAAGTGCACCTATGATGAAAATTACAGGCCTCTCTCATCTTTTTAAGTGAGAGAACTTGCACAATTGGTGGCTGACTAAATACTTTTTTCCCCCACTGTATCTCCCCATCAAGCCATTGGCCATATCTCCCCATCAATACATTGGCAATATCTACCCATCAAACCATATCTCCCCATCAAGCCATTGGTCATATCTCCCCATCAAGCCGTTGGCCTTATCTCCCCATGAAGCCATTGGTCATATCTCCCCATCAAGCCGTTGGCCTTATCTCCCCATGAAGCCGTTGGCCATATCTCCCCATCAAGCCATTGGCCATATCTCCCCATCAAGCCATTGGCCAAATCTCCCCATCAAGCCATTGGCCAAATCTCCCCATCAATACATTGGCAATATCTCCCCATCAAACCATTTCTCCACATCAAGCCGTTGGCCATATCTCCCCATCAAGCCATTTGCCAAATCTTCAAATTAAGAAATTGGTCATATAACCCCATCAAGAATTTGGCCATATCTCCCCATCAAGCCGTTGGCCATATCTCCCCATCAAGCTGATGGCCATATCTCCCCTACAAGCCATTGGCCATATCTCCTCAACAAGCCATTGACCATATCGCCCCATCAAGCCGTTGGACATATCTCCACATCAAGCCGTTGGCCATATCTCCCCATCAAGCCGTTCGCCATATCTCCCCGTCAAGCCATTGGCCATATCTCCCCATTAAGACGATGGTCATATCACCCCATCAAGCCGTTGGCCATATCTCCCCGCAAAGCAGTTGGCCATATCTCCCCATCAAGCCCATGGCCATATCTCCCCATCAAGCCATTGACCATATCTCCCCATCAAGCCATTGGCCAAATCTTCACATTAAGAAATTGGTCATATAACCCCATCAAGCCTTTGGCCATATCTCCCCATCAAGCCTTTGGCGATATCTCCCCATCAAGCCAATGGCCATATCTCCCCATCAAGCCATTGGTCATATCTCCCCATCAAGCCGTTGGCCTTATCTCCCCATTAAGCCGTTGGCCATTTCTCCCCATCAAGCCATTGGCCATATCTCCCCATCAAGCCATTGGCCATATCTCCCCATTAAGACGATGGTCATATCTCCCCATCAAGCCGTTGGCCATATCTCCCCTCAAAGCAGTTGGCCATATCTCCCCATCAAGCCCATGGCCATATCTCTCCATCAAGCCATTGGCCATATCTCCCCATCAAGCCATTGGCCATATCTCCCCATCAAGCCATTGGCCAAATCTTCACATTAAGAAATTGGTCATATAACCCCATCAAGCCTTTGGCCATATCTCCCCATCAAGCCTTTGGCCATATCTCCCCATCAAGCCAATGGCCATATCTCCCCATCAAGCCATTGGTCATATCTCCCCATCAAGCCGTTGGCCTTATCTCCCCATTAAGCCGTTGGCCATATCTCCCCATCAAGCCATTGGCCATATCTCCCCATCAAGCCATTGGCCATATCTCCCCATTAAGACGATGGTCATATCTCCCCATCAAGCCATTGGTCATATCTCCCAATAAAGCCATTTGCCATATCTCCCCATCAAGCCATTTCTCCCATTCAAAGCTTTGGCCATATCTCCCCATCAAGCCATTGGTCATATCACCCCATCAAGCCATTGGCCAGATCTCCCCCCAAAGCCTTTGGCGATATCTCCCCATCAAGCCATTGGCCAAATCTTCACATTAAGAAATTGGTGATATAACCCCATCAAGCCTTTGGCCATACCTTCCCATCAAGCCGTTGGACATATCTCCCCGTCAAGCTGATGGCCATATCTCCCCAACAAGCCATTGGCCTTATCTCCTCAACAAGCCATTGGCCATATCTCCCCTTCAAGCCGTTGGCAATATCTCACCATCAAGCCGATGGCCATATCTCCCCATCAAGCCATTGGTCATATCTCCCCATCAAGCCGTTGGCCATATCTCCCAATCAAGCCGTTGGCCATATCTCCCCATCAAGCCATTGGCCATATCTCCCCATCAAGCCATTGGCCATGTCTCCCCATTAAGACGATGGTCATATCACCACATCAAGCCATTGGCCATAACTCCCTGCAAAGCAGTTGGCCATACCTCCCCATCAAGCCAGTGGCCATATCACCCCAACAAGCCGTTGGCCATATCTCCCCATCAAGCCATTGGCCATATCTCCCCATCAAGCCATTGGCCATATCTCCCCATCAAGCCATTGGCCATATCTCCCCATCAAGCCATTGGTCATATCACCCCATCAAGCCATTGGCCAGATCTCCCCCCAAAGCCTTTGGCGATATCTCCCCATCAAGCCATTGGCCAAATCTTCACATTAAGAAATTGGTCATATAACCCCATCAAGCCTTTGGCCATACCTTCCCATCAAGCCGTTGGCCATATCTCCCCATCAAGCTGATGGCCATATCTCCCCAACAAGCCATTGGCCTTATCTCCTCAACAAGCCATTGGCCATATCTCCCCTTCAAGCCGTTGGCAATATCTCACCATCAAGCCGATGGCCATATCTCCCCATCAAGCCATTGGTCATATCTCCCCATCAAGCCATTGGTCATATCTCCCCATCAAGCCGTTGGCCATATCTCCCAATCAAGCCGTTGGCCATATCTCCCCATCAAGCCATTGGCCATATCTCCCCATCAAGCCATTGGCCATGTCTCCCCATTAAGACGATGGTCATATCACCACATCAAGCCATTGGGCATATCTCCCCTCAAAGCAGTTGGCCATACCTCCCCATCAAGCCAGTGGCCATATCACCCCAACAAGCCGTTGGCCATATCTCCCCATCAAGCCATTGGCCATATCTCCCCATCAAGCCATTGGCCATATCTCCCCATCAAGCCATTGGTCATATCACCCCATCAAGCCATTGGCCAGATCTCCCCCCAAAGCCGTTGGCCATATCTCCCCATCAAGCCGATGGCCATATCTCCCCATCAAGCCATTGGCCATATCTCCCCATCAAGCCGATGGCCATATCTCCCCATCAAGCCATTGTTCATATCTCCCCATCCAGCCTTTGGACATATCTCCACATCAAGCCTTTGGCCATACCTTCCCATCAAGCCGTTGGCCATATCTCCCCATCAAGCCATTGGCCATATCTCCCCATCAAGCCATTGGCCATATCTCCCCATCAAGCCATTGGCCATATCTCCCCATCAAGCCATTGGTCATATCTCCCCATCAAGCCATTGGTCATATCACCCCATCAAGCCATTGGCCAGATCTCCCAATCAAGCCGTTTGCCATATCTCTCCATCAAGCCATTGGCCATATCTCCCCATCAAGCCATTGGCCATGTCTCCCCATTAAGACGATGGTCATATCACCACATCAAGCCATTGGCCATATCTCCCTGCAAAGCAGTTGGCCATACCTCCCCATCAAGCCAGTGGCCATATCACCCCAACAAGCCGTTGGCCATATCTCCCCATCAAGCCATTGGCCATATCTCCCCATCAAGCCATTGGCCATATCTCCCCATCAAGCCATTGGCCATATCTCCCCATCAAGCCATTGGTCATATCACCCCATCAAGCCATTGGCCAGATCTCCCACCAAAGCCTTTGGCCATATCTCCCCATCAAGCCGATGGCCATATCTCCCCATCAAGCCATTGGTCATATCTCCCCATCAAGCCGTTGGACATATCTCCACATCAAGCCATTGGCCATATCTCCCCATCAAGCCATTGGCCTTATCTCCTCAACAAGCCATTGGCCATATCTCCCCATCAAGCCGTTGGCAATATCTCCCCATCAAGCCGATGGCCATATCTCCCCATCAAGCCATTGGTCATATCTCCCCATCAAGCCGTTGGCCATATCTCCCAATCAAGCCGTTGGCCATATCTCCTCATCAAGCCATTGGCCATATCTCCCCATCAAGCCATTGGCAATGTCTCCCCATTAAGACGATGGTCATTTCACCACATCAAGCCATTGGCCATATCTCCCTGCAAAGCAGTTGGCCATACCTCCCCATCAAGCCAGTGGCCATATCACCCCAACAAGCCATTGTTCATATCTCCCCATCAAGCCATTGTTCATATCTCCCCATCCAGCCTTTGGACATATCTCCACATCAAGCCTTTGGCCATACCTTCCCATCAAGCCGTTGGCCATATCTCCCCATCAAGCCATTGGCCATATCTCCCCATCAAGCCATTGGCCATATCTCCCCATCAAGCCATTGGCCATATCTCCCCATCAAGCCATTGGTCATATCTCCCCATCAAGCCATTGGTCATATCACCCCATCAAGCCATTGGCCAGATCTCCCAATCAAGCCGTTGGCCATATCTCTCCATCAAGCCATTGGCCATATCTCCCCATCAAGCCATTGGCCATGTCTCCCCATTAAGACGATGGTCATATCACCACATCAAGCCATTGGCCATATCTCCCCTCAAAGCAGTTGGCCATACCTCCCCATCAAGCCAGTGGCCATATCACCCCAACAAGCCGTTGGCCATATCTCCCCATCAAGCCATTGGCCATATCTCCCCATCAAGCCATTGGCCATATCTCCCCATCAAGCCATTGGCCATATCTCCCCATCAAGCCATTGGTCATATCACCCCATCAAGCCATTGGCCAGATCTCCCACCAAAGCCTTTGGCCATATCTCCCCATCAAGCCGATGGCCATATCTCCCCATCAAGCCATTGGTCATATCTCCCCATCAAGCCGTTGGACATATCTCCACATCAAGCCATTGGCCATATCTCCCCATCAAGCCATTGGCCATATCTTCCCATCAAGCTGATGGCCATATCTCCCCAACAAGCCATTGGCCTTATCTCCTCAACAAGCCATTGGCCATATCTCCCCATCAAGCCGTTGGCAATATCTCCCCATCAAGCCGATGGCCATATCTCCCCATCAAGCCATTGGTCATATCTCCCCATCAAGCCGTTGGCCATATCTCCCAATCAAGCCGTTGGCCATATCTCCTCATCAAGCCATTGGCCATATCTCCCCATCAAGCCATTGGCAATGTCTCCCCATTAAGACGATGGTCATTTCACCACATCAAGCCATTGGCCATATCTCCCCTCAAAGCAGTTGGCCATACCTCCCCATCAAGCCAGTGGCCATATCACCCCAACAAGCCGTTGGCCATTTCACCCCATCAAGCCATTGGTCATATCTCCCCATCAAGCCATTGGCCATATCTCCCCATCAAGCCATTGGCCATGTCTCCCCATCAAGCCATTGGCCATATCTCCCCATCAAGCCATTGGTCATATCACCCTATCAAGCCATTGGCCAGATCTCCCCCCAAAGCCTTTGGCCATATCTCCCCATCAAGCCGATGGCCATATCTCCCCATCAGGCTATTGGTCATATCTCACCCATCAAGCCGTTGGACATATCTCCCCGCAAAGCAGTTGGCCATACCTCCCCATCAAGCCAGTGGCCATATCACCCCAACAAGCCGTTGGCCATTTCACCCCATCAAGCCATTGGTCATATCTCCCAATAAAGCCATTGGTCATATCTCCCCATCAAGCCATTGGCCATATCTCCCCATCAAGCCATTGGTCACATCTCCCCATCAAGCCATTGGTCATATCTCCCCATTAAGACATTGGTCATATCTCCCCATCAAGCTAATGGCCATATCTCCCCATCAATCCATTGACCATACAGTAAATATCTGGAACAACCGCTCCTCTCTGCAGAGTGCTCTTGATCTACCATCAGTAGAGAGCAGGATGGATCACCAAGGAGCATGTTGTGTTCATTATGTCTTCGGTCTCCTCAGAACAATGCCTTCGGAGATCGCAAAGATGCCTTCATTATTCACTGTGTATGTATTCCTCAAGTCACTATTTCTAACTCTGTATTGTTGGAAAATGACCCGTCAGAAGCATTTCACTGTTTGTCTGCACCTGTTATTTACCAAAAATGTGACAAATACAGTTTGAATTGATTTCAGTAATCTTGAAATATAAAGTACTAAGAGAAGTTGATTGCATGAAAGAAATATACTCAGCAAAAAAGAGATACGTCCCTTTTTTAGGACCCTGCCTTTCTAAGATAATTCGTAAAAATCCAAATAACTTCTCAGATCTTCATTGTAAAGGGTTTAAACACCGTTTCCCATGCTTGTTTAATGAACCATAAACAATTAATTAAAATGCACCTGTGGAACGGACGTTAACACACTAACAGCTTACAGACGATAGGCAATTAAGGTCAAAGTTATGAAAACTTAGGACCCTAAAGAGGCCTTTGTACTGACTCTGAAAAACACCAAAAGAAAGATGCCTAGGGTCCTTGCTCATGTGGGTGAACGTGCCTTAGGCATGCTGCAAGGAGGCATGAGGACTGCAGATGTAGCCAGGGCAAGAAAGTGTCCGTACTGTGAGACGCCTAAGACAGCGCTACAGGGAGACAGGACAGACAGCTGATCGTCCTCGCAGTGGCAGAACACGTGTAACAACACCTGCACAGGATCGGTACATCTGAACATCACACCTGTGGGACAGGTACAGGATGGCAACAACAGCTGCTGAGTTACACCAGGAACGCACAATACCTCCATCAGTGCTCAGACTGTCCGCAATAGACTGAGAGTATAGGCTGAGAGCCTAAATGTAAGGCAGGTCCTCACCAGACATCACAGGCAACAACGTCGCCTATGAGCACAAACCCACCGTCGCTGGACCAGACAGGACTGGCAAAAAGTGCTCTTCACTGACGAGTCACGGTTTTGTCTCACCAGGGGTGATGGTCGGATTCGCGTTTATCGTCAAAGGAATGAGCGTTACACCGAGGCCTGCACTCTGGAGCGGGATCGATTTGGAGGTGGAGGGTCCGTCATGGTGTGGGGGCGGTGTGTCACAACATCATGGACTGAGCTTGTTGTCATTGCAGGCAATCTCAACGCTGTGCGCTACAGGGAAGACATCCTCATGTGGTACCCTTCCTGCAGGCTCATCCCTCCAGCATGACAATGCCACCAGCCATACTGCTCGTTCTGTGCGTGATTTCCTGCAAGACAGGAATGTCAGTGTTCTGCCATGGCCAGCGAAGAATCCGGATCTCAATCCCATTGAGCACGTCTGGGACATGTTGGATTGGAGGGTGAGGGCTAGGGCCATTCCCCCCAGAAATGTCCAGGAACTTGCAGATGCCTTGGTGGAAGAGTGAGGTAACATCTCACAGCAAGAACAGGCAAATCTGGTGCAGTCCATGAGGAGGAGATGCACTGCAGTACTTAATGCAGCTGGTGGCCATGAGGAGGAGATGCACTGCAGTACTTAATGCAGCTGGTGGCCACACCAGAAGCTGACTGTTACTTTTGATTTTGACCCCCCATTTGTTCAGGGACACATTATTCCATTTCTGTTAGTCACATGTCTGTGGAACTTGTTCAATTAATGTCTCAGTTGAATCTTGTAATGTTCATACAAATATTTACACGTTAAGTTTGCTGAAAAGAAACGCAGTTGAGAGTTTTTTTGCTGAGTTCATGTGCTGGAATTGTATTAACTTTCTTCTCTCGAGTGTGTTTCTTTGAAAACACCACAATCTGCCGTACATATGCATAAAGCACTGCAGAGACATTTAAAGACAAAACTGGTGGAGCCTGCACAATATGAAGATACTTTTTTAAGTCTTCACAGTCTCAAAGTACGTCTGATTCTGAGAAGTTATTTTAAAGATAAAAGTGTTGTCCTGGGTTCAGATTAACTTACTCAGCAGTATTTAAGAATTATATAAATTAAGGTTTATACTGAGGCTGATACTGGTGGCCCATGGAGATAGAGACATAATTGCTTCATCCATTTTAACATGTTTTCTTATTATTGAAATGGGTCTCAATCATTATTTTCAAATTCAGAAAGGAGGTTTACTTTTGCAAAATAGAAATAGCAACCCAGAAATAGACATACAGTCTGAATACTGCTTAATAATTCCCTGTCTGTTCCAAGCCTTCTAGCCCCCAGCTAGTTGAATACTGCTGAATAACTCCCCGTCTGTTCCTAGCCGTCTAGCCCCCAGCTAGTTGAATACTGCTGAATAACTCCCCGTCTGTTCCTAGCCTTCTAGCCCCCAGTTAGCTGAATACTGCTGAATAACTCCCCGTCTGTTCCTAGCCTTCTAGCCCCCAGCTAGCTGAATACTGCTGAATAACTCCCCGTCTGTTCCTAGCCTTCTAGCCCCCAGCTAGCTGAATACTGCTGAATAACTCCCCGTCTGTTCCTAGCCTTCTAGCCCCCAGCTAGCTGAATACTGCTGAATAACTCCGTCTGTTCCTAGCCTTCTAGCCCCCAGCTAGCTGAATACTGCTGAATAACTCCCCGTCTGTTCCTAGCCTTCTAGCCCCCAGCTAGCTGAATACTGCTGAATAACTCCCTGTCTGTTCCTAGCCTTCTAGCCCACAGCTAGCTGAATACTGCTGAATAACTCCCCATCTGTTCCTAGCCTTCTAGCCCCCAGCTAGCTGAATACTTCTGAATAACTCCCCGTCTGTTCCTAGCCTTCTAGCCCCCAGTTAGCTGAATACTTCTGAATAACTCTGTCTGTTTCTATGACTCCGCAAGGCAATCAAACAAGCTAAGCGTCTGTATAGAGACAAAGTAGAGTCACAATTCAACGGCTCAAACACGACAGGTATGTGGCAGGGACTACAGTCAATCACAGACTACAAAAAGATAACCAGCCCAGTCGCTGACCACGATGTCCTGCTCCCAGACAAACTAAACAACTTCTTTGCTCGCTTTGAGGACAATACAGTGCCACCGACACGGCCCGCTACCAAAACCTGTGGGCTCACCTTCACCGCAGCCAAAGTGAGTAAAACATTTAAGCGTGTTAACCTGTCATCATGAAGTGCTTTGAGAGACTAGTCAAGGATCATATCACCTCCATCCTACCAGACACCTTAGACCCACTCCAATTTGCTTACCATCCCAATAGGTCCACAGACGACACAATCGCAATCACACTGCACACTGCCCTAACCCATCTGGACAAGAGAAATACCTATGTAAGAATGCTGTTCATCGACAGCATTTAACACCATAGTACCCTCTAAACTCGTCATTAAGCTCGAGACCCTAGGTCTCGACCCAGCCCTTTGCAACTGGGTCCTGGACTCCCTGACAGGCCTGCCCCAGGTGGTGAGGGTAGGAAATAGCCCTCTCCTGTACTTCCTGTTCACCCATCATCAAGTTTGCTGACGACACTACAGTGGTAGGCTTGATTACCAACAACAACGAGACGGCCTACAGGGAGGAGGTGAGGGCCCTCGGAGTGTGGTGTCAGGAAAATAACCTCTCACTCAACGTCAACAAAACAAAGGAGATGATCGTGGACTTCAGGAAACAGCGCAGGGAGCACTCCCCTATCCACATCGATGGGACAGTAGTGGAGAAGGTGGAAAGTTAAGTTCCTCGGGGTACACATCACGGACAAACTGAAATGGTCCACCCTCACAGACAACGTGGTGAAGAAGGCGCAACAGCGCCTCTTCAACCTCAGGAGGCTGAAGAAATTCGGCTTGTCACCAAAATCACTCACAAACTTCTACAGATGCACAATCGAGAGCATCCTGTCGGGCTGTATCACCGCCTGGTACGGCAACTGCTCCGCCCACAACCGTAAGGCTCTCCAGAGGGTAGTGAGGACTGCACAACGCATCACCGGGGGTAAACTACCTGCCCTCCAGGACACCTACACCACCCGATGTCACAGGAAGGCCAAAAAGATTGTCAAGGACAACAACCACCCGAGCCACTGCCTGTTCACCCCGCTATCATCCAGAAGGCGAGGTCAGTACAGGTGCATCAAAGCTGGGACCTAGAGACTGAAAAACAGCTTCTATCTCAAGGCCATCATACTGTTAAACAGATTTCACTAACATTGAGTGGCTGCTGCCAACATACTGACTTAAATCTCTACACCACTTTAATAATAAAACATTGGATGTAATAAATGCCACTTTATATAAAGTTTACATATCCTACATTACTCATCTCATATGTGTATATATATTTTATTTTTTTATTTCACCTTTATTTAACCAGGTAGGCAAGTTGAGAACAAGTTCTCATTTACAACAGCGACCTGGCCAAGATAAAGCAAAGCAGTTCGACACATACAACAACACAGAGTTACAAATGTAGTAAACAAACATACAGTAGAAAAACAAATCTATGTACAATATGTGCAAATGAGGTAAGATAAGGAAGGTAAGGCAATAAATAGGCCGTGGTGGCGAAGTAATTACAACATAGCAATTAAACACTGGAGTGGTAGATGTGCAGTAGATGAATGTGCCAAGTAGAAATACTTGGGTGCAAAGGAGAAAGATAAATAAATAAATATGGTAGGGAATGAGGTAGTTGGTTGGGCTATTTACAGATGGGTTATGCACTGATCTGTGAGCTGCTCTGACAGCTGGTGCTTAAAGCTAGTGAGGGAGATATGAGTCTCCAGCTACAGCGATGTTTGCAGTTCGTTCCAGTCATTGGCAGCAGAGAACTGGAAAGAAAGGCGGCCAAATGAGGAATTGGCTTTGGGGGTGACCAGTAAGATATACCTGCTGGAACGCGTGCTACGTGTGGGTGCTGCTATGGTGACCAGCGAGCTGACATAAGGCGGGGCCTTATCTAGCAGGGACTTGTAGATGACCTGGAGCCAGTGGGTTTGGCGACGAGTATGTAGCGAGGCCCAGCCAACGAGAGCATACAGGTCGCAGTGGTGGGTAGTATATGGGGCTTTGGTGACAAAACGGAAGGCACAGTGATAGACTGCATCCAATTTGTTCAGTAGAGTATTGGAGGCTACTTTGTAAATGACATCGCCGAAGTTGAGGATCGGTAGGATGGTCAGTTTTACGAGGGTATGTTTGGCAGCATGAGTGAAGGATGCTTTGTTGCGAAATAGGAAGCCAATTCTAGATTTAATTTTGGATTGGAGATGTTTGATGTGAGTCTGGAAGGAGAGTTTACAGTCTAACCAGACACCTAGGTATTTGTAGTTGTCCACATATTCTAAGTCAGAACTGTCCAGAGTAGTGATGCTGGACGGGCAGGCAGGAGCGGGCAGCGATCGGTTGAAGAGCATGCATTTAGTTTTACTTGCAATTAAGAGCAGTTGGAGGCCACGGAAGGAGAGTTGTATGGCATTGAAGCTCGTCTGGAGGGTAGTTCCAAAGAAGGCCCCGAAGTATGCAGAATGGTGTCGTTTGCGTAGATGTGGATCAGAGACTCATCAGCAGCAAGAGCGACATCATTGATGTATACAGAGAAGAGAGTTGGCCCAGGAATTGAACCCTATGGCACCCCCATAGAGACTGCCAGAGGCCCGGACAACAGGCCCTCCGATTTGACACACTGAACACTATCGTAGTTGGTGAACCAGGCAAGGCAATAATTTGAGAAACCAAGGCTGTTGAGTCTGCCGATAAGGATGTGGTGATTGACAGAGTCGAAAGCCTTGGCCAGGTCAATGAATACGGCTGCACAGAAATGTCTCTTATCTATGGCGGTTATGATACCGTTTAGGACCTTGAGCGTGGCTGAAGTGCACCCATAACCAGCTCTGAAACGGTGGGATTCGCTGGGATACGGTGAAATTCGAAATGGTCGGTAATCTGTTTGTTAACTTGTCTTTCAAATACCTTAGAAAGGCAGGGTAGGATAGATATAGGTCTGTAGCAGTTTGGGTCAAGAGTGTCTCCCCCTTTGAAGATGGTCGATGACTGCAGCTGCTTTCCAGTCTTTGGGAATCTCAGACGATACGAAAGAGAGTTGAACAGGCTAGTAATAAGGGTTGCAACAACTTCGGCAGATACTTTTAGAATGAAAGGGTCCAGATTGTCTAGCCTGGCTGATTTGTAGGGGTCCAGATTTTGCAGCTTTTTCAGAACATCAGCTAACTGGATTTGGGAGAAGGAGAAATGGGGGAAGCTTGGGCGAGTTGCTGTGGGGGGTGCAGGGCTGTTGACCGGCATAGGGGTAGCCAGGTGGAAAGCATGGCCAGCAGTATAATTTCTTTTTTTAAATGAGCGAACATTGTAGATTTATTGGTGGTGACAGTGTTTCCTAGCCTCAGTGCGGTGAGCAGCTGGGAGGAGATGCTCTTATTCTCCATGGACAATGGCTTAGTTTTTGCTCTGAAATGTGTATTTGTATTTATTATTGATCCCCATTAGTTCCTGCAGCAGCTACTCTTCCTGGGGTCCAGCAAAATGAAGGCATTTATACCATTTTAAAACAATACAATACATTCACAGCTTTCACAACACACTGTGTGCCCTCACACCCCTACTCCGCCACTACCACTTATCTACAGTACTAAATCCATATGTATGTATAGTGCGTATGTTATCATATGTGTGTGCGTGTGTGTATGCATGTGTCTGTGCCAAAGTTTGGGTTGCTTCACAGTCCCCACTGTTCCATAAAGTGTTTTTCTTATGTTTTTAAATTTAATTTTACTGCTTGCGTCAGTTACTTGATGTGGAATAGAGTTCCATGTAGTCATGGCTCTATGTAGTACTATGTGCCTCCCTTAGTCTGTTCTGGACTTGGGGACTGTGAAGAGATCTCTTGTGACATGTCTTGTGGGGTATGCATGGGAGTCTGAGCTGTGTGCCAGTAGTTTAGACAGACAGCTCAGTGCATTCAACATGTCAATACCTCTCATAAATAAAAGTGGTGGTGAAGTCAATCTCTCCTCCACTTTGAGCCAGGAGAGATTGACATGCATATTATTATTAGCTCTCTGTGTACATCCAAGGGCCAGCCGTGCTGTCCTGTTCTGAACCAATTGCAATTTTCCTAAGTCCTTATTTGTGGCACCTGACCACACGACTGAATAGTAGTCAAGGTGCGACAAAACTAGGGCCTGTAGGACCTGCCTTGTTGATAGTGCTCTCCCATCTTAGCTACTAATGCATCAATATGTTTTGACCATGACAGTTTACAATCTAAATCAAATCAAATGTTATTGGTCACATACACATGGTTAGCAGATGTTAATGCGAGTGTAGCGAATTGCTTGTGCTTCCAGTTCCGACCATGCAGTAGTATCTAACAAGTAATCTAACAATTTCACAACAACTACCTTATACACACAAGAGTAAAGGAATGATATGGTTACTCCAAGCAGTTTAGTCATCTCAACTTGCTCAATTTCCACATTATTTATTGCAAGATTTGGTTGAGGTTTAGGATATAGTGAGTGTTTTGTTCCAAATACAATGCTTTTAGTTTTAGAAATATTTAGGGCTAACTTATTCCTTGCCACCCATTCTGAATCTGTGTTGCAGTCATTTCAGTCGCTGTAGTAGCAGACGTGTATAGTGTTGAGTCATCCTCATACTGTTCCTGCTCCACGTACCAGGCTCCCTGTGCGTCTTCAGAGCCCGGCACGGCCTGTCCCTGCTCCACGCATCAGGTCCCCTATGCGCATCAAGAGTCCGGCACGTCCTGTCCCTGCTCCACGCATCAGGTCCCCTGTGCGCCTTCAGAGCCTGGAACGTCCTGTCCCTGCTCCACGCATCAGGTCCCCTGTGCGCATCGAGAGTCCGGCACGTCCTGTCCCTGCTCCACGCATCAGGTCCCCTGTGCGCATCGAGAGCCCGGCACGTCCTGTCCCTGCTCCGCGCACCAGGCCCCCTGTGCGCATCGAGAGACCGGCACGGACTGTTCCTGCTTCACGCACCAGGCCTCTAGGGTGTCGTCCCAGCCTGGTACGTACTGTTCTTGCTCCACGTACCGGACTTGCAGTGCGCCTTCTCGGGCCGGTACGGCCCGCACCGGAGCCGCCGCCAAAGGCGAGGACCCACCCGAGAGACCCCCCCAGTGACTCGGAGTCCGCGCCTTTGGGGGGGGGGGGGAGTACTGTCACGTCCTGGCCATAGGTAGCCCTTTTGGCTGCTCATTTGTGTTTTGGTCAGGATGTGATCAGGGTTGTTTTGGTCTATGTTTTGTATTTTTATGTTGGTTGGTTTGGGTTCCCAATTAGAGGCAGCTGTTAGTCATTGTCTCTAATTGGGAATCCTATTTAGGTTGTTTAGTCCCCCACCTTGTTGTGGGATATTATACTTAGGTTTGTAGTTGTGTGTGCCCCTGTGTGTACCATACTGCGTTACGGTCGTTGTGTTCTTTCTTTTGTTTTGGTGAGTTGCATTTAAATAAATATGTTTCACTCAACCCTGCACGCTGCGCCTTGGTCCAATTCTGTCGACGATCGTGACACATACATAGAAACTCTGGCTTTACTCAAAGTTAATGGCATGTCGTTAGTAAAAATTTAAAAAAGCATTGGGACTAAACAGCTACTGTGGGGAATTCAAGATTCTAACTGGATTATATTTGATAGGCTTCCATTAAAGAACACCCTCTGTGTTCTGTTAGACAAGTAACTCTTTATCCACATTATAGCAGGGGGTGTAAAGTCATAACACAAGTTTTTCCAGCAGCAGACTATGATCGATAATGTCAAAAGCTGCACTGAAGTCTAACAAGACAGCCCCCACAATAATTATATCATACATTGGTGTAAGTGCTGTGCTTGTTGAGTGTCCTTCCTTATAAGCATGCTGGAATTATGTTGTCAATTTGTTTACTGTAAAATAGCATGGTATCTGGTCAAACACAATTTTTTCCAAATGTTTACTAAGGGTTGGTAACAGGCTGATTGGTCGACAACAATAATTTTTTCACCTCTTCCACAATGACTTTACGCAATTCAAAAGTACAATTCTTGTCTTTCATAAGTTGGTCCGATATACTTGGATGTGTAGTGTCAATGTTTGTTGCTGGCATGTCATCCCTAAGTTTGCTTATCTTGCCAATGAAAAAGTCCTTAAAGTAGTTGGCAATATCAGTGGGCTTTGATGAATGAGCCATCTGATTCAATAAATGAAGGAGCCAAGTTGTTTTTCTTCCCCCAAAAATGTCATTTAAGGTTCCCCAAAGCATTTTACTATCATTCTTTATATATTTTATCTTTGTTTCATAGTGTAGTTTATTTTTATTTAGTTTAGTCACATGATTTCTTAATTTTACAGTACGTTTGCCAATCAGTTGGGCTACCAGACTTAATTGCCATACTTTTTGCCTCATCCCTCTCAAGGAATTTTTCAATTCCTCATCAATCCAAGAGGATTAAACAGTTTTTACAGTCATTTTCTTAATGGTAACTGGAATAAGTAGTTTCATAAATGTGTCAAGTGCAGCGTCTGGTTGCTTCTCATTACACACCGCAGACCAGCAAATATTCTTTACATCAACATCAGAGGAATCACTACAGAACTTCTTGTATGACCTCTTATTAGCCCCAGCCTTTGGAACTTTGGTTTTCCTAGATATGGCTATTATATTGTGATCACTACATCCTATGGATTTGGATACTGCTTTAAAGCAAAAATCTGCAATGTTAGTAAAAATGTGATCAATACATGTTGATGATTTAATTCCTGTGCTGTTTGTAACTACCCTGGTAGGTTGACTGATAACCTGATCCAGGTTGCAGGCACTGGTTACAGTATGACGTTTTTTCCTGAGTGGGCAGCTTGTTGATAGCCAGTCACTATTTAATTCACCAAGAAAATATACTTCTCTGTTGATATCACATACATTTTCAAGCATTTCACACATATTATCCAGATACTGACTGTTAGCACTTGGTGGTCTAAAGCAGCTTCCCACCAGAATGGGCTTTAGGTGAGGCAGATGAACCTGTAGCCATATTACTTCAACAGTATTTAACATTTAACGTCTCTAAGCTTTACAGGAATGTGGTTCTGAATATACACCACCCCCGTTGGCATTTCTGTCTTTTCGGTAGATGTTATAACCATGTATTGCTGCCACTGTATCATCAAAGGTATTATCTAAGTGAGTTTCAGAGACAGTCAGAATATGAATGTCGATTGTTACAAGCAAGTTATTGACTTCGTGGACCTTGTTTCTTAGGCTGCATATGTTAATATGGGCTATTTGTTGCACTTTTCTGGGTTGCTTGATTGTTTTTAATGCTTTACTGAGAAGCTTAGAGGTAGACTTACTGATGTTATTTCCATTGGAGCTGATAGTGCAGGGTGAGCTGCAAAGGGGTCTTACTACTATTGCACACCAACTGTTGCACTGTCAACTGTGGGACCTCATATAGACAGGTGTGTGCCTTTCCAAATCATGTCCAGTCAATTGAATTTACCACAGGTGGACTCCAAGTCGTATAAACATTTCAAGAACGATCAATGGAAACAGGACACCGATCGTTATTAAACTGATCAATCTAAAGGTTGACAATGCTTACTCCTACATTAAACTGATCAAGCTAAAGGTTGACCATGCTTACTCCTACATTAAACTGATCACTCTAAAGGTTGAAATACCCTAACAAAGTGAATCAAATATGCTCAACTTGGTCCTGTTCACAGCTGGCTTGAATATTGTCGAAATGGAATGATGAATTGTGTGCCGCTTATTATTTTTGAATGGCCATATGTCTATCTATTAAATATTAATCTATTCCATTTTTGCTTTAGAACAGATAGGTGGGTATCTAATTGGCATAAGGTGACGGGGGGGTGAGGTCTGCCTGCTGTTCAGCACACGACAGCAAGCTTCGTTTAGCTGCCACATTCTATACTTCCTGTGGATTACTTTTTTTGGCCACGGATCAAAACATAGCAGGGGTACTCTGTTGAAAGTGGTTACCATGTTTTGGGTTTTTACACAGCAAATGCAAACTGCTTCAGTGTTTGTGACTGCTTTAGACAGAAATTGCAAAGGATCAATACATTATTGAATGTTTAATCGTATTGCCCCATATGTATTCATCTATAGAGTGTCTATATACTATCAGTTTATTATGGGAACCATTATAGATCTATCAGTAATAAATATATTATCGTTTTATCTCTAATGTAATCCAATATCCAAAGCTTTTCAGTATAGATTGGCTTCTGCATGAGGTTTATACTTCCAGAGAGGACTAGGTGACACTCATTTGGACGATCCAATATCCAAAGCTTTTCAGTATAGATTGGCTTCTGCATGAGGTTTATACTTCCAGAGAGGACTAGGAGACACTCATTTGGACAATCCAATATCCAAAGCTTTTCAGTATAGATTGGCTTCTGCATGAGGTTTATACTTTCAGAGAGGTCTAGGTGACACTCATTTGGACGAATAGTAGTATCCTTATCTCCTCCCCTCCTCCCCTGTCCTCTAGATCCCCATCCACCCTCAATTACACTTATTTTAGAGGCAGAACTGACTGATTCATATGATGGATATGCTAATTGACCAAGTGGAAATATGCAAAACGCAGTTTAGGATTCATAGATTTAATGTAAACAATAGATATACACTACCAGTCAATAGTTTGTACTCATTCAAGGGTTTTTCTTAATTGTGTACTATTTTCTACATTGTAGAATAATAGTAAAGACTTAAACTATGAAATAACACATATGGAATAATGTCGTACCCAAAAAAGTGTTAAACAAATGTGAGATTCTTCAAATAGCCACCCTTGGCCTTGATGACAACTTGTTATTTCATAGTTTTGATGTCTTCACAATTTTTCCACACAGTAGAAAATAGTAAAAATAAAGAAAAACCCTTGAATGATTAGGTGTGTCCAAACTTTTGACCGGTAGTGTATAATACAACATAAGCAATCCCATTTCCCTACACATCCTCTCAGGATGACAAAACTTCCACTCCCCAGTGTCTGCTTTACAGAGAAGGGAAGAGTCCCAAATGGCACCCTATTCCCTATATAGAGCCCCATAGTAGTGCCTTATACAGGGAATACGATGCCGTTTGAGACTCATCCTAAGAAACTCTCTCGGCAGACAGCCCTATCAAACACTGCCATTACACCTGGTCAGCAATTGCTACATGGGTAGATAAGCCTAGGTAAATGATATATCATGTGTATACAGTGAGGGGTGCAGCCAGTGAATTCTCCCCCAGTAGCTGTGTATAATGTTCTCCTCTCCTCTGGCAAAGTGGCAGGGGTGAAGTTGTTCTGAAGCACTCTGCAGCATGGTGTCTCATCTCAATTTTATAGCAGCCAGCCCATCGCTCGTCCTCTAAGGAGGGAATTGGTGGCCGGGCGGAGAATGCCAAGATGTAACTACCAAGACTGATCTCCACTGCAACAATATCACAATAAAAAGAGCACATGGAATTCTTTCTATGTCTTATCATTGTGGAGGGTTTGATTCCAAAACGCCATGAATGCCAATTCTTCATGTTTGCAATTTTTTCATCTGAAATGATCGTGATATCTTTCTCTGTGTATGACTTACTTTTAAAACATTTACTTTAGATCTGCTTTAGAATGTAGTTTTTTTGCAAACACAAGATATCTGACACACTTTTTACATACCAAAACGTGCTATATCCAGAGTGCCAGGTGTCTCAGTGTAGCAGGTAGCAGAGTCAGGCGCAGGACAACGGAGATGAGTAATCAAGTATATATATATTTTACTCAAAATACAAACTACAAAAATGTAGTAAAAAACAAGCTCACAAAATACAGACCGTCTAACATAGAACAAACACGCACAAAACCATGAGGGAAACCGAGGGTTTAAATGGGGAACAAATAATTAAGTGATTGGAAACCAGTTGTGTATAATGAAGACAAAACATAGAAAATGAAAAGTAGATCGGCGGCAGCTAGAAAACCGGTAACGTCGACCGCCGAAAGCCGCCTGAACAAGGAGAGGGACCAACTTCGACTGAAGTCGTGACAGGACCCCCCCTTGACGCGCGGCTCCAGCAGTGCGCCGACACCGGCCTCGGGGATGACCCGGAGGACGAGGCGCAGGGCGATACGGGTGGAGACGGTGAAACTTCCGCAGCAACGACGGGTCCAGGATGTCCTCCACCGGCACCCAGCATCTCTCCTCCGGGCCGTACCCCTCCCACTCCACAAGGTACTGGAGGCCCCTTGCCCGGCACCTTGAGTCCATGATGGTTTGGACAGCATACACAGGGACCCCCTCGATGTCCAGAGGGGGGGGGGGGAACCTCCCGCACCTCAGATTCCTGGAGTGGACCAGCTACCACCGGCCTGAGGAGAGACACATGGAACGAGGAGTTAAACTGCGGGCCCAGCTTCCGGCAGGGCAGGCGGAGGGGCAGGATTCAGGTCAAGAGCCAGACCCTGTCGCCTCACTCGCCTTCTGCCGCCTCACGGCTCATTGTAGGTGTACATGGGCGGCCTCTCAGGTCTCGTCCGAGCACCTAAACCATTCATCCACCGCAGGCTCTGATGCCACGGTACCAGAACCGGCTAGTACCCTAGGACGCACTGGAAGGGGGGAGAAGTTAGTGGAGGAGTGGCGGAGTGAGTTCTGGGCCATCTCTGCCCAGGGGATGAAACTCGCCACTCCCCCGGCCGGTCCTGGGAATAGGACAGCAGAAACCTACCCACATCCTGGTTGACTCTTTCCACCTGCCTGTTACTCTCGGGGTGAAAACCTGAGGTAAGGCTGACCGAGACCCCCAGACGTTCCATGAACGCCCTCCAAACCCTGGACGTGAACTGGGGACCCCGATCAGAAACTATGTCCTCCGGCACCCCGTAGTGCCGGAAGACGTGGGTGAACAGGGCCTCCGCAGTCTGTAGAGCGGTAGGGAGACCGGGCAAAGGAAGGAGGCGGCAGGACTTAGAAGACCGATCCACAACGACCAGGATCGTGGTGTTTCCCCTGTGACGGTGGAAGATCCATCAGGAAATCCACAGACAGCTGTGACCATGGCCGTTGTGGAACGGGTACGGGTTGTAATTTCCCTCTGGGCAGGTGTCTAGGCGCCTTGCACTGGGCGCACACCAAGCAGGAGGAAACATAAAGTCTCACGTCCTTAGCCAAGGTAGGCCACCAGTACCTCCTGCTCAAACAGCGCACTGTCCGACCGATCCCAGGATGACCAGAGGAGGGTGACGTGTGGGCCCAATAGATCAGACGGTCGCGGACAACAGATGGAACGTACAGACGTCCAGCTGGACACTGGACGGGAGTTGGCTCTGCAAGTAGCGCCTGCTCTATGTCCGTGTCCAGCTCCCCCACTAACGGTGCCACCAGGCAGGAGGTGGGGAGTATGGGAGTGGGATCTATGGCCCGCTCCTCTGTGTCATACAGCCGGGACAATCCGTCTGCTTTCACATTCTGGGAGCCTGGTCTGTATGACACAAAACGGGTGAAAAACATGGCCCACCTTGCCTGGCGAGGGTTCAGTCTCCTCGCTGCCCGGATGTACTCCAGATTGCGGTGGTCAGTCCAGATGAGAAAGGGGTGTTTAGCCCCATCAAGCCAATGTCTCCACGCCTTCAAAGCCCTGATGACAGCCAACAGCTCCCGGTCCCCCACGCCATAGTTTCGCTCCGCCGGACTGAGCTTCTTTGAAATGAAGGCACAGGGGCGGAGCTTCGAATGGCGTACCCGAGCGCTGAGACAGCACAGCTCCTATCCCAGCCTCGGACGCATCCACCTAAACTATGAATGCCAAAGAGGGATCCGGATGGGCCAGCACGGGAGCCGAGATAAACACAGCCCTCAGGTGACTAAAAGACCTGTCTGCCTCAGGCGACCACTGCAAACGTACCGGGCTCCCCTTCAGCAGTGAGGTAATGGGAGCCGCTACCTGACCAAAACCTTGGATAAAACTCAGGTAGTAGTTGGCAAACCCTAAAAAACCGCTGCACCTCCTTTACCGTGGTTGGAGTCGGCCAATTACGCATGGCTGAAATGCAATCACTCTCCATCTCTACCCCTGAGGTGGAAATGCGATACCCAAGGAAGGAGACGGACTGCTGGAAAAACAAGCATTTCTCAGTCTTGATACAGGTCATTCTCCAACAGGCGACCAAGCACCCTGCACACCAGAGACACATGCTCGGCGTGTGTAGTGGAGTATATCAGAATGTCATCGATATACACCACTACACCCTGCCCGTGCAGGTTTCTGAAGATCTCGTCTACAAAGGATTGGAAGACTGATGGAGCATTCATTAACTTCTTAGGGAGCGGTTTTGGAGAGTCTGGCGTGCCCAAAGTAAAATGCCTCCCTCTCAGGCCCAGAAAATAGGATATGCACATAATTAGTACAATTGGATAGGAAACACTCTGAAGTTTCTAAGAGTGTTAAGATATTGTCTGTGAGTATAACAGAACGGATATAGCAGGCGAAAACCCGAGGAATTTCTGTCCTGGAAAAAGTGATTTTGACATTGCCTCATTTTGAACCCCTCCCTATTGAAAATGACCATATATGGGAGTAAGATTGCAGTACCTATTGCTTCCACTGGATGTCAACAGTCTCTAGACAGCGTTTGGTGATGTTTAGTTGCTCTGGATGGTAATAGAAGAAGAATTTCGAACTAGTCATCGGATGTAAACAGAAGAGGATGTGCGTTCACGGGCTCGTGCTCGCTGTGGTTTTTTCCTTTCCTATCGTCCAGTTTATAATCCGGTTGAAATATTATAGTAAATATACATAAAAATGTTCCTAAGGATACATTATCAATGATGTTTGATTGTTCTTGGAAAAGTGTATAGGTATAGGTTGAATGCGTTTTCTTCATGGTTCAATGGGCGAGTGGACGCTGTATTTTATGAACATAACACGCCAACCAAACTGATATTTATGGATATAATAAAATACTTTTTCTAACAAAAGTACCATTGGATGTCTTCGTTGGACACTTGGGAAGCCCTCAGCAGAAGTTCTTCAAAAGGTAAGGGATTTGTTTTCGCTGTGAAATGTGTTTTATGTGAACCGCGATGGTTTATGAATTTATGCTAATGGAGTCAGTAACATGCCTGAACAATAAACAATTATGGACAAGGACATGGGGAAACCAGAGGGTTAAATACACAACATGTAATTGAGGGAATTGGAACCAGGTGTGATGGAAAACAAGACAACCAATGGTAACAGAAAAAAGGATTGGCGATGGCTAGAAGGTCAGTGACGTCGACCGCCGAATACCGCTCGAACAAGAAGAGGGACCAACTACGGCGGAAGTTGTGACAGTTGTGGCACAGTCAACTTAGTGTATGTAAACTTCTGACCCACTGTAATTGTGATGCAGTGAATTATAAGTGAAATAATCTGTCTGTAAACAATTGTTGGAAAAATGACTTGTGTCATGCACAAAGTAGATGTCCTAACTGACTTGCCAAAACTATAGTTTGTTATCAAGAAATTTGTGGAGTGGTTGAAAAACGAGTTTAATAATGACTCCAACCTAAGTGTATGTAAACTTCCGACTTTAACTGTAATCAATCTCAAAAAGCTGCCCTTAACGCCCCCATAAATTTGTTCCAAAAGTTGCTTAAATGTCCAAAAAGAAAACACATTGCATGAGTGTTTACTCCCTGGATACACCAAATTGGCTATGTGATATTTGCATAATATAGTTGAAACAAATGTATTATTTTAATATTTGTTAATGTATCAATACTTTATTACATGTAGTTGTTAAAAACCTCCCATGTCATTTCTAAGGTAAAAGAAATTAGAGCTTTATCTCACAATATGTGTTTTTCGTTCATGTCAATTTACCAGATGCTTCTGAAAATGGATATGTCACGTTTTGGACTGAAACTCTTCATGTCTAGTCGGTTGACTGTCCAACATTCCTACATCTGGTTTATTAACTGGGTTCAAACATTATGTAAACTGTTCAACATTCCTACATCTGTTTTATTAACTGGGTTCAAACATTATATAAACTGTTCAACATCTCTACATCTGGTTTACTAACTGGGTTCAAACATTATGTTAACTGTTCAACATTCCTACATCTGGTTTACTAACTGGGTTCAAACATTATGTAAACTGTTCAACATTCCTACATCTGGTTTACTAACTGGGTTCAAACATTATATAAACTGTTCAACATTCCTACATCTGGTTTACTAACTGGGTTCAAACATTATATAAACTGTTCAACATTCCTACATCTGGTTTACTAACTGGGTTCAAACATTATGTAAACTGTTCAACATTCCTACATCTGGTTTACTAACTGGGTTCAAACATTATATAAACTGTTCAACATTCCTACATCTGGTTTACTAACTGGGTTCAAACATTATATAAACTGTTCAACATTCCTACATCTGGTTTACTAACTGGGTTCAAACATTATGTAAACTGTTCAACATTCCTACATCTGGTTTACTAACTGGGTTCAAACATTATGTAAACTGTTCAACATTCCTACATCTGGTTTACTAACTGGGTTCAAACATTATATAAACTGTTCAACATCTCTACATCTGGTTTATTAACTGGGTTCAAACATTATGTTAACTGATCAACATCTCTACATCTGATCAACTAAATGTGATCAGCTGGGTTAAAACCTGTGTTAACCTGTTGAGCTAAAGCCTGGGCATTAACTTGGGGAGCTAGTCTTCTGGTCAAAGGCAAGGTTACTCATCACGCAAGCGTGTTCACCTCTCCATGATTCATTTCAGATTTTGGAGGTGAAACATGAACATGTTACCATTTATTCCATTAAAATATATCCTTTCCTAATTAGATGTAATCTGATTTGATCGTGACACTGAAGAACTATGATTTCACAGACGTGAGTGTTTGTGTCATGCTGCACGCACAGCTGTCAACCCTGGCACAGAGACACTGAGACACCAGGATGCTCCTCCTCCATGGGGAGTAGATTCGTCATCTGTACAGAGACACTGAGACACCAGGATGCTCCTCCTCCATGGGGAGTAGATTCGTCATCTGTACAGAGACACTGAGACACCAGGATGCTCCTCCTCCATGGGGAGTAGATTCGTCATCTGTACAGAGACACTGAGACACCAGGATGCTCCTCCTCCATGGGGAGTAGATTCGACATTCTATAACTGCATGCCATCTCCCTGTTATCTAATGGCACGTGAAGAGAGCTGAACCTGTGACTAGAGAAGAGAGCTACGAGCTGCACAGGTAATGGCAGGACAAACTGACTCAATTACAATCTAAAGAAAAGTTGGTATGCTAATGTTATATGCTAATGTTTAGTGTTGGTGAACCACGCTCATCACTGAGAACGAGCTCCGTGCTATCAAGGCGGTGTGAATGGAAGGCCCGGAAAATCGTTAAAGACTCCAGCCGCCCAAGCCATAGACCGTTCTCTCTGCTTCAGCACGGCACGCGGTAAAGGTGCATCAAGTCTGACAACAACACGCTCCTGAACAGATTATGTCCCTATGACATAAGACTCATAAATAAAGAACAAAATAGTTAACATAACGGCTACAGGACTATCTTAGTTAATAGAATGGCTACACTGACTCTCTGAGTTAACAGAACAGCTACACTGACTCTCTGATTTAACAGAACGGCTACACTGACTCTCTGATTTAACAGAACAGCTACACTGACTCTCTGATTTAACAGAACGGCTACACTGACTCTCTGATTTAACAGAACGGCTACACTGACTCTCTGATTTAACAGAACGGCTACACTGACTCTCTGATTTAACAGAACAGCTACACTGACTCTCTGATTTAACAGAACGGCTACACTGACTCTCTGATTTAACAGAACGGCTACACTGACTCTCTGATTTAACAGAACAGCTACACTGACTCTCTGATTTAACAGAACGGCTACACTGACTCTCTGATTTAACAGAACGGCTACACTGACTCTCTGATTTAACAGAACGGCTACACTGACTATCTGAGTTAACAGAACAGCTACACTGACTCTCTGAGTTAACAGAACGGCTACACTGACTCTCTGAGTTAACAGAACGGCTACACTGACTCTCTGATTTAACAGAACAGCTACACTGACTATCTGAGTTAACAGAACGGCTACACTGACTATCTGAGTTAACAGAACGGCTACACTGACTCTCTGAGTTAACAGAACGGCTACACTGACTCTCTGATTTAACAGAACAGCTACACTGACTCTCTGAGTTAACAGAACGGCTACACTGACTCTCTGAGTTAACAGAACAGCTACACTGACTCTCTGAGTTAACAGAACAGCTACACTGACTCTCTGATTTAACAGAACAGCTACACTGACTATCTGAGTTAACAGAACGGCTACACTGACTATCTGAGTTAACAGAACGGCTACACTGACTCTCTGAGTTAACAGAACGGCTACACTGACTCTCTGAGTTAACAGAACGGCTACACTGACTCTCTGATTTAACAGAACAGCTACACTGACTATCTGAGTTAACAGAACAGCTACACTGACTATCTGAGTTAACAGCATGGCTACAGGACTAATTTGGACCTTGTATTTGTTTGAATATATGCACACTCACAGAATTCTACATGCTCACACACACTCTGACAATCCAACACACACACTTTATATTTATTTTTATTTCCCCTTTATTTAACCAGGTAGTTCTATATGATGTCATAATACACCTTTATTTAACCAGGTAGTTCTATATGATGTCATAATACACCTTTATTTAACCAGGTAGTTCTATATGATGTCATAATACAGGGAGGCCAGTTGAGAACAAGTTCTCATTTACAACTGCGACCTGGAACGGCTACACTCCAACACATAACAGGCAGACACACTGACACTAAAACACACACATAACAGGCAGCCACACACTGACACTTCAACACACACATAACAGGCAGACACACTGACACTAAAACACACACATAACAGGCAGACACACTGACACTAAAACACACACATAACAGGCAGCCACACACTGACACTAAAACACACACATAACAGGCAGCCACACACTGACACTTCAACACACACATAACAGGCAGACACACTGACACTAAAACACACACATAACAGGCAGACACACACTGACACTAAAACACACACATAACAGGCAGCCACACACTGACACTTCAACACACACATAACAGGCAGACACACTGACACTTCAACACACACATAACAGGCAGACACACACTGACACTTCAACACACACATAACAGGCAGACACACTGACACTAAAACACACACATAACAGGCAGACACACTGACACTCCAACACACACATAACAGGCAGCCACACACTGACACTAAAACACACACATAACAGGCAGCCACACACTGACACTAAAACACACACATAACAGGCAGCCACACACTGACACTTCAACACACACATAACAGGCAGACACACTGACACTAAAACACACACATAACAGGCAGACACACACTGACACTAAAACACACACATAACAGGCAGCCACACACTGACACTAAAACACACACATAACAGGCAGACACACACTGACACTTCAACACACACATAACAGGCAGACACACACTGACACTAAAACACACACATAACAGGCAGCCACACACTGACACTTCAACACACACATAACAGGCAGACACACTGACACTAAAACACACACATAACAGGCAGACACACACTGACACTTCAACACACACATAACAGGCAGACACACACTGACACTAAAACACACACATAACAGGCAGACACACACTGACACTAAAACACACACATAACAGGCAGACACACACTGACACTCCAACACACACATAACAGGCAGACACACACTGACACTAAAACACACACATAACAGGCAGACACACACTGACACTTCAACACACACATAACAGGCAGACACACACTGACACTTCAACACACACATAACAGGCAGACACACACTGACACTAAAACACACACATAACAGGCAGACACACACTGACACTAAAACACACACATAACAGGCAGCCACACACTGACACTAAAACACACACATAACAGGCAGACACACACTGACACTAAAACACACACATAACAGGCAGACACACTGACACTAAAACACACACATAACAGGCAGACACACACTGACACTTCAACACACACATAACAGGCAGACACACACTGACACTAAAACACACACATAACAGGCAGCCACACACTGACACTAAAACACACACATAACAGGCAGACACACACTGACACTTCAACACACACATAACAGGCAGACACACACTGACACTAAAACACACACATAACAGGCAGCCACACACTGACACTAAAACACACACATAACAGGCAGACACACACTGACACTAAAACACACACATAACAGGCAGACACACTGACACTAAAACACACACATAACAGGCAGCCACACACTGACACTAAAACACACATAACAGGCAGACACACTGACACTAAAACACACACATAACAGGCAGACACACTGACACTAAAACACACACATAACAGGCAGCCACACACTGACACTAAAACACACACATAACAGGCAGACACACTGACACTAAAACACACACATAACAGGCAGCCACACACTGACACTAAAACACACACATAACAGGCAGACACACACTGACACTAAAACACACACATAACAGGCAGCCACACACTGACACTAAAACACACACATAACAGGCAGACACACACTGACACTAAAACACACACATAACAGGCAGACACACTGACACTAAAACACACACATAACAGGCAGACACACACAGACACTCCAACACACACATAACAGGCAGACACACACTGACACTAAAACACACACACATAACAGGCAGACACACTGACACTTCAACACACACATAACAGGCAGCCACACACTGACACTAAAACACACACATAACAGGCAGACACACACTGACACTTCAACACACACATAACAGGCAGACACACACTGACACTTCAACACACACATAACAGGCAGACACACACTGACACTTCAACACACACATAACAGGCAGACACTCACTGACACTAAAACACACACATAACAGGCAGACACACACTGACACTAAAACACACACATAACAGGCAGACACACACTGACACTAAAACACACACATAACAGGCAGCCACACACTGACACTTCAACACACACATAACAGGCAGACACACACTGACACTAAAACACACACATAACAGGCAGACACACTGACACTAAAACACACACATAACAGGCAGACACACACTGACACTAAAACACACACATAACAGGCAGACACACTGACACTAAAACACACACATAACAGGCAGCCACACACTGACACTAAAACACACACATAACAGGCAGCCACACACTGACACTTCAACACACACATAACAGGCAGACACACACTGACACTAAAACACACACATAACAGGCAGACACACTGACACTAAAACACACACATAACAGGCAGCCACACACTGACACTCCAACACACACATAACAGGCAGACACACACTGACACTAAAACACACACACATAACAGGCAGACACACACTGACACTCCAACACACACATAACAGGCAGACACACACTGACACTAAAACACACACACATAACAGGCAGACACACTGACACTAAAACACACACATAACAGGCAGACACACTGACACTAAAACACACACATAACAGGCAGACACACTGACACTAAAACACACACATAACAGGCAGACACACACTGACACTCCAACACACACATAACAGGCAGACACACACTGACACTAAAACACACACATAACAGGCAGCCACACTGACACTTCAACACACACATAACAGGCAGACACACACTGACACTAAAACACACACATAACAGGCAGCCACACACTGACACTAAAACACATATAAATTCTCTTAACTTTTAAGGGAGCGGCAGCTGAGGTGTCGGTTTTGGAGAGTCTGGCGTGCCCAAAGTAAAAGGCCTGCCACTCAGGCCCAGAAAATAGGATATGCACATAATTAGTACCATTGGAGAATTTAACACATTAGAACAGTTTTTTTGTATTTTTTTATGTACCATCATCTTTGAAATGCAAAAGAAATGCCATTATGTATTATTCCAGCCCATGTGCAATTTATATTGTGGCCACTAGATGGCAGCAGTGTACGTGAAAGGTTTCAGACTGATCCAATGAACCATTGCATTTCTGTTCAAAATGTTGTATCAAGACTGCCCAAATGTGCTTAATTTGTTGATTAATGACTTTTCATGTTCAAAACTGGACACTCTCCTCAAACAACAGCATGGTATTCTTTCACTGTAATAGCTACTGTAAATTGGACAGCGCAGTTAGATGAACAAGAATTTAAGCTTTCTGCCAAAATCAGATATGTCTATGTCCTGGGAAATGTTCTTGTTACTTGCGAAAGTAGTCACCCCCCTTGGAATTTTTTCCTATTTTGTTGCCTAACAACCTGGAATTAAAATAGATTTTTTGGGGTTTGTATCATATGATTTACACAACATGCCTAAAACTTGTGAGACAAACAAGAAATAAGACAAAAAAACTGAAAGCTTGAGCGTGCATAACTATTCACCCCCCAGTCAATACTTTGTAGAGACACCTTTTGCAGAAATTATAGCTGCAAGTCTCTTGGAGTATGTCTCTATAAACTTGGCACATCTAGCCACTGGGATTTCTGCCCATTGTTCAAAGCAAAACTGCTCCAGCTCCTTCAAGTTGGATGGTTTCCGCTGGTGTACAGCAATCTTTAAGTCACACCACCGATTCTCAAATGGATTGAGGTCTGGGGTTTGACTAGGACATTAAACATTTTCCCCTTAATTCACTCGAGTGTTGCTTTAGCAGTATGCTTAGGGTCATTGTCCTGCTGGATTGCGAACGGTGATGGGTTTGCACAAGACATAGCATTTTCCTTGATGGCCAAAAAGCTCAATTTTAGTCTCATCTGACCAGAGTACCTTCTTCTTCCATATATTTGGGGAGTCTCCCACATGCCTTTTGGCGAACACCTAACATGTTTGCTTATTTTTTTCTGGCCACTCTTCCGTAAAGCCCAGCTCTGTGGAGGGTTTAGCTTAAGTGGTCCTATGGACAGATACTCCAATCTCCGCTGTGGAGCGTTGTAGCTCCTTCAGGGTTATCTTTGGTCTCTTTGTTGCCTCTCTGATTAATGCCCTCTTTTCCTGGTCCGTGAGTTTTGGTGGGCGGCCCTCTCTTGGCAGGTTTGTTGTGGTGCCATATTCTTTCAATTTTTTTATAATGGTTGTCATGTTGCTCCATGGGATGTTCAAAGTTTCTGATATTTTGTATAACCCAACCCTGATCTGTACTTCTCCACAACTTTGTCCCTGACTTTTTTGGCGAGCTCCTTGGTCTTCATGGTGCCGCTTGCTTGGTGGTGCCCCTTGCTTAGTGGTGTTGCAGACTCTGGGGCCTTTCAGAACAGGTGTATATATACTGAGATCATGTGACAGATCATGTGACACTTAGATTGCCCACAGGTGGACTTTATTTAACAAATTATGTGACTTCTGAAGGTAATTGGTTGCACCAGATCTTATTTAGGGGCTTCATAGCAAAGGGGGTGAATACATATGCACACACCACTTTTCCATTTTCATTTTTAGTAATTTTTTTCATTTCAGTTCACCAATTTGGACTATTTTATGTATGTCAGTTACATGAAATCCAAATAAAAATCTATTTAAATTACAGGAAAAACGCCAAGGGGAGTGAATACTTTTGCAAGGCACTGTAGAGCCAGAAGAAAAACATTTTTTACACTGGATTCTCTCGTCTATGGTCCGCTGCACTCTGAAGGGCACTCAGACACTGATTAAACATGACACTGCACGGCCAAAGTCAGCCCGTCTGGGCGTTGCAGGGATCTTGATCAAACCTCTCCTCTGCTGTTTGTGACGCATCCCTAGATGCCTCGGAGTAAGCCTGTTTTTAAAGAATCTCACAGAGGGAATCTGTGGCCCATATAGGTAGGAAAATATATTGAATGACAGAGCTCTTTTCTCTTCTCAGAAGCAAGAATGTTAGGCTAGCCAAAGCAGAGTGAGCTAAAGTGGGAGGGGGTAGGGAGGTAGAGAGGGTAGGGAGGTAGAGGGGGTAGGGAGGTAAATGGGGTAGGGAGGTAGAGGCGGGTAGGGGGTTTGAGGGGTAGGGGGTAGGGAGGTAGAGGGGTTAGGGAGGTTGAGGGGGTAGGGAAGTACAGGGGGGTTGGGGGGTAGAGGGGCTAGGGAGGTAAAAGGGGGGTAGGGCGGTAGTGGGGGTAGGGAAGTAGAGGGGGTTAGGGAGGGAGGTAGAGATGTAGGGAGGGAGGTAGAGATGTAGGGAGGGAGGTATAGATTTAGAGAGAAAGGGAGTAAGAAAGCTGTAGTCTATGACAGGAATTTAATTTTGTCCACCGTCCAAACCAGACTCAGGGGGATTTGGTTTCTTCACATGGTCTTCCTCAGTCAGGTGTGTATACCAGAACTCCATTTGATGAAACATGGATTCTACTCCAACAACCATCTACATGTTTTTGTTTAGATTCATAGTATTGTATGTGTGTAGATGTACCTGTATTAATGGCATATAATAATTTGGATAATATCAATTAAGGGCTTTCAGAGCTCCCACTTTATCTCAAAACAGCGTGAGCCTTCCACTTTGGTCCAAATAAAAATAAATTATTTAGAAAGCCTGTGCAAAAATGTTGAAAATATTGTTCATATAAATAAATATTTATCGTTCTTAATTCGTTATTTTTCATGGATATAATTTATGTGCTAACTGCTAACATTAAGGCTCTCTATGGACTGACAGATCGTATGCCTCATGCAGCTCGACACAGCTCCTTCGCGTAGAATTGATCAGGCTGTGGATTGTGACCTTTGGAATTTTGTCCCAGTCCTCTTCAATGGCTGTGTGAAGTTGCTGGATATTGGTGGGAACTGGAACAAGCTGTCGTACACGTCGATCTATAGCATCTCAAACATGCTCAATGGGTGACATATCTGGTGAGTATGCAGGCCATGGAAGAACATTTTCAGCTTCAAGGAATTGTGTACAGATCCTTGCGACATGGGACCGTGCGTTATCATGCCGAAACATGAGGTGATGGCAGCAGACGAATGGCTGGACAATGGGCCTCAGGATCTCATCTGTGCATTCAAATTGCCATTTATAAAATGCAATTGTGTTCTTTGTCAGCAGCTTATGCCTGCCCATACCATAACCCCACCATGGGGCACTCTTTTCACAACGTTGACATCAGCAAACTGCTCACCCACACGACGCCATCTGCCGTTCCAATTTGCACCAGGGTCCATCTGTGAAGAGCACACTTCTCCAGCGTGCCAGTGGCCATCGATGCTGAACTGAAGTCAGTTACGACACTGAACTGAGGGTGACGAGCATGCAGATGAGCTTCACTGAGACAGTTTCAGGCAGTTTGTGCAGGAATTCTTTGGCTTTGCAAACCCAAAGTTTCATCAGCTGTCCGGGTGTCTGGTCTCAGATGATCCCATAAATGAAGCCGGATGTGGAGTTCCTGGGCTGGCGTGGTTACACGTGGTCTGCAGTTGTGAGGCCGGTTGAACCACTGCCAAAATCTCTAAAACAACGTTGGAGGCGGCTTATGGTAAAGAAATGAACATGAAATTGTCTGTCAATAGCTCTGGTTGACATTCCTGCAGTCAGCATGCCAGTTGCACGTTCCCTCATAACTTGAGACATCTATGGCATTGTGTTGTGTGACAAAACTGCACATTTTAGAGTGGCCTTTTATTGTCCCCAGCACAAGGTGCACTTGTGTAATGATCATGCTGTTTAATCAGCTTCTTGATATGCCACACCTGTCAGGTGGATGGATTATCTTGGCAAAGGAGAAATGCTCACTAACAGGGATGTAAACAAATTTGTGCACAACATTTGAGAGAAATAAGCTTTTTGTGGGATCTTTTATTTCACAGAGGGGGAGGGGACATTGAGAAAAAAGTTATTCAAAGGGTAACTTTCTGGATCAACAGGCTCAACACACTGTCTCATCTTGGCCTTAATGAGGAGTTTGACTTGAAACCGTTTTTATAGTCTACAGTTTTTTTTTAAATCCTAATTGAGTATTTGATGTGTATTAGGATTGCAATGGGTCGGAAACGTTCTGCAAAATGTTCGTAATTTTTCTGGAAATTTTCCATGGGTAGTTAAGCCCTGGAATTTGGGGAATTTTGCTTAAATTCATAAAAAAAGTTAGCTCATAACAGTGAACCTTTTTTGTGGAATACACATAAGGCATAGTTTGGTTAAACTATCCCCAATTCAATGGAATTGCAACCCTCTGCATGCAAAGTGCATTCTTCCATCACATGTGCAGCTTATTCTCAAGATCTTGCACGCTAATGAGATGCTATTGAGCCCACACCACTACACTGTCTGAGCCAAGGACTACTTGCTTTCTGGTAAGTTTGATTACAATACTGGGTGGGGTGAATATATTTGATAGGACAGACATGATTCTTTGTTAACTAGTAAATAGTAGCCTACAGCAAAGTGTGTTTTAAATCCTTTCTAACTTGTTAACAATTTCTGCTAGTTAGTTTTTACTACCATGTGGGTCTTAGCTTGCTTGAGCCTGCTAACTGAGGAGTGTTAATTCACCTGTTTCCATACATTTATCTTACAAAGGAGTTGTTTAATCTAACTGCCTAACTATTTATCTGTACATGAAATTGTATTTGTGTTTTTTTTACCCATTTTTTTATAATCTTTACAGGATAATGCCACAAGCGCTATCTGATGTGTGGAGACATTTAACTGCATCTAATGTAGAAGGAAAAGGTGTGTACATTTGCAAATATTGTGCCAAATCATATGTGAAGAATGCAACAAAGATGCAAAATCATCTGGCCAAGTGTATAAAGCTCCCTCAGCGCTCACAACAAGCAACCTCTGACAAAAGTCCCTCTACTTCTATTCGAGGTGTAAATGATTAATCAGACACCTTATCGATAGCGACAGCTCATGGTCCTCCTGGAATCAGAAGTTTTTTTGACTCAATGGAGGAACGTAGTCAGAGAAATGCTGATGAATGTCTTGCTCGAGCTGTGTATGCAACTGGTTCACCTCTGATGGTCACAGGCAATGTGTATTGGAAGAGATTTCTGAATGTTCTTCTCCCAGCATACACCCCTCCAACCAGACATGCTTTATCTACTCATTTGCTGGATGCAGAGTTCAACATAGTTCAAGTGAAGGTCAAGCAAATCAGAGAGAAAGCAGACTGTATTGAAATCATCTCTGATGGGTGGTCAAATGTTTGTGGGCAAGGAATAATTAACTACATCATCTCCACCCCTCAACCAGTATTCTACAAGAGCACAGACACAAGGGACAACAGACACACCGGTCTCTACATTGCAGATGAGCTGAAGGCAGTCATCAATAACCTTGGACCACAGAAGGTATTTGCACCGGTGACAGACAATGCTGCGAACATGAAGGCTGCTTGGTCTAAAGTGGAGGAGTCCTACGCTCACATCACACCCATTGGCTGTGCTGATCATGCATTGAATCTGCTCCTCAAGGACATCATGGCACTGAAAACAATGGATACACTCTACAAGAGAGCCAAGGAAATGGTTAGGTATGTGAAGGGTCATCAAGATATAGCAGCAATCTACATACCAAGCAAAGTGAGAAGAATAAGAGCACCACATTGAAGCTGCCCAGCAACACCCATTGGGGTGGTGTTGTCATCACGTTTGACAGTCTCCTGGAGGGGAAGGAGTCTCTCCAAGAAATGGCCATATCACAGTCTGCCGATATGGACAGCCCCATCAAGAGGATCCTCTTGGATGATGTATTTTGGTAGAGAGTGGTAAGCAGCCTGAGACTCCTGAAACCTGTAGCTGTAGCCATTGCACGGATTGAGGGAGTCAATCAGCCATCCTGTCTGATGTTCAGACTCTGCTTGCAGATGTTAGACAATAAATCTGTACTGCCCTGCCCACTTCACTGTTGCTCCAAGCAGAAGAAACTGCAGTTCTGAAAATACATCAAAAAGCGTGAAGACTTCTGCCTGAAGCCCATACACGCCGCAGCGTACATGTTGGACCCCAAGTATGCTGGCAAGAGCATCCTGTCTGGTGCAGAGATCAACAAGGCCTATGGTGTCATCGCTACCGTGTCTCACCACCTTGGCATGGATGAGGGCAAGGTTCTTGGCAGTCTGGCGAAGTACTCTTCCAAGCAAGGGCTTTGGGATGGAGATGAAATATGGCAGTCGTGCCAACATATCTCATCAGCCACCTGGTGGAAGGGACTTGGTGGATCTGAGGCTCTTTCCCCTGTTGCCTCCATCATCCTCCAAATCCCACCAACATCAGCCACCTCAGAGCGCAACTGGTCCTTGTTTGGGAACACACAAAGCAAAGCAAGCAACAGGCTGAACAGTACAAGGGTTGAAACATTGGTGGCCATCCGGATATGTTGTATTTTTGTTCTTTACAGTAGTTAGGCTCATTGGTGCTTACTCAAATACACACTCACACACACACACACACGCAAACACACACCACACAAACAAATACCCACACACACCCACACACGTTGTCACACACACACACCACAAACGAACGCACGCAACGCACGCACACACAAACACACCCACACACACACACACATATGCTCACACGCACGTGCATACAAACACAAACACACACACGCAGGCAGGCACACACACACACACACACACGCACACACACACACACACACACACACACGCAGGCACACACACGCCCACACACACACGCCCACACAAACAGACACACACACACGCCACACACGCACAAGCACACACAAACACGCACACACGCAGGCACACACACATACCACACACACTCCCACACACACACACGCACGCATGCACGCACTCACGCACACACACACAAGGTTCTATGTACAGTATAATATAATATCCAAACATAAATGGGTCGGGGAACCAGTAGGTTGCTCATTCCTTCATTTCCCATGCAGCCCCCTGTTCTTTTGACCTAAAGTCATGATGACATGTCCTCTCCTCCACCTTCCTCCCTCCTCTTCTCCTCTCCTCCAGTCCCTATTTCTGTCTGACTGTAAGTCACTGTGACAGGACTGGGGGCACCACTTCCTTACTAGCTGTCACTATGTATCTGTCCCTAATGGCGCCCTAGTCCCTATGGGCCCTGGTCAAAAGTAGTGCACTGTATAGGGAATAGGGTGCCATTGGGGACGGAGCCCATGTGTGTTGCTGCAGTATCCTGCATGTTGTTGGTTGGGAAAGAATAATTCAGGAGTAGAACGTGAAAAAAAAGGTGTGAATGAATGATTTAACCGTTAGATGTGGGACTAATTGAATAAGGTGTGAATGAATGATTTAACCGTTAGATGTGGGACTAATTGAATAAGGTGTGAATGAATGATTTAACCGTTAGATGTGGGACTAATTGAATAAGGTGTGAATGAATGATTTAACCTTTAGATGTGGGACTAATTGAATAAGGTGTGAATGAATGATTTAACCGTTAGATGTGGGACTAATTGAATAAGGTGTGAATGACTGATTTAACCTTTAGATGTAGGACTAATTGAATAAGGTGTGAATGAATGATTTAACCTTTAGATGTGGGACTACACACATTAAACATACATTAAACGGCTGATCATTACAGCCCTATTCACACATTTAACGGCTGATCATGACAGCCCTAATTACACATTAAACGGCTGATCATAACAGCCCTATTCACACATTAAACGGCTGATCATACCAGCCATATTCACACATTAAACAGCTGATCATACCAGCCCTAATTACACATTAAACGGCTGATCATAACAGCCCTAATTGCAAATTAAACGGCTGATCATAACAGCCCTAATTACACATTAACGGCTGATCATAACAGCCATATTCACACATTAAACAGCTGATCATACCAGCCCTAATTACACATTAAACGGCTGATCATAACAGCCCTAATTGCAAATTAAACGGCTGATCATAACAGCCCTAATTACACATTAACGGCTGATCATAACAGCCCTAATTACACATTAAACAGCTGATCATAACAGCCCTAATTACACATTAAACGGCTGATCATAACAGCCCTAATTGCAAATTAAACGGCTGATCATAACAGCCCTAATTACACATTAACGGCTGATCATAACAGCCATATTCACACATTAAACAGCTGATCATACCAGCCCTAATTACACATTAAACGGCTGATCATAACAGCCCTAATTGCAAATTAAACGGCTGATCATAACAGCCCTAATTACACATTAAATGGCTGATCATAACAGCCCTAATTACACATTAAACGACTGGTCATAACAGCCCTGTTCACACTTTAAACGTCTGATCATACAAGCCCTATTCACACATTAAACAGCTGATCATACCAGTCCTATTCACACTTTAAACGTCTGATCATACCAGCCCTATTCACACATTAAACGGCTGATCATACCAGCCCTATTCACACATTAAACGGCTGGTCATAACAGCCCTATTCACACATTAAACGGCTGGTCATACCAGTCCTATTCACACATTAAACGGCTGATCATACCAGCCCTATTCACACATTAAATGGCTGGTAATAACAGCCCTATTCACACATTAAACGGCTGGTCATACCAGCCCTATTCACACATTAAACGGCTGGTCATACCAGCCCTATTCACACATTAAACGGCTGATCATACCAGCCCTATTCACACATTAAACGGCTGGTCATAACAGCCCTATTCACACATTAAACGGCTGGTCATACCAGCCCTATTCACACATTAAACGGCTGATCATACCAGCCCTATTCACACATTAAACGGCTGGTCATAACAGCCCTAATCACACATTAAACAGCTGATCATACCAGCCCTAATTACACATTAAACGGCTGATCATAACAGCCCTAATTACACATTAAACGACTGGTCATAACAGCCCTATTCACACATTAAATGACTGGTCATACCAGCCCTATTCACACTTTAAACGGCTGATCATACAAGCCCTATTCACACATTAAACAGCTGATCATACCAGTCCTATTCACACTTTAAACGGCTGTTCATAACAGCCCTAATCACACATTAAACGGCTGATCATACCAGCCCTATTCACACATTAAACGGCTGGTCATACCAGCCCTATTCACACATTAACTTCTTAGGGAGCAGCAGCAGAGGTGACGGTTTTGGAGAGTCTGGCGTGCCCAAATGTTTAATAATTTTGAATTTGGCGCCTTACATTTCATCGGGTAGTGTCGGGAGTGGGGCGCTATTGCTCCCTAAGTAGTTTTAAACCACATACAGTATATTGCACAAAGCTCAGCTATTTTGTGTGTGAAGAAATGTCATTAATCTACGGCCGAAACACATTAGCTGTGTTCGAATACCCATATTAACATTCTGTATACTATATACTTAATGAGCATATACTACATACTACATACTATTAGTTCATTTTCTGTAAATGAACGGTATCCTTTCAGTTGAGTGTACTAGCTCTTCACTTGTCTACCGGAAATTGATCAAATCAAATCAAAGGTATTTATAAAACCCTTCTTACATCAGCTGATGTCACAGTGCTGTACAGAAACCCAGCCTAAAACCCCAAACAGCAAGCAATGCAGGTGTAGAAGCACGGTGGCTAGGAAAAACTCCCTAGAAAAGCCAAAACCTAGGAAGAAACCTAGAGATGAACCAGGCTGTGAGGGGGGGCCAGTCCTCTTCTGGCTGTGCCGGGTGCAGATTATAACAGAACATGGACAAGATTTTAAAATGTTCATAAAACAGGCAGAACAGTTGAAACTGGAGAAGCAGCACGGCCAGGTGGACTCGGGACACCAAGGAGTCATCAGGCCAGGTAGGCCTTGAGGAATGGTCCTAATGCTCAGGTCCTCCGAGAGAGAGAAAAAAAGAAATAGAGAGAGAGATAATTAGAGAGAGCATACTTAAATTCACACAGGACACCAGATAAGAGAGGAGAAATACTCCAGATATAACAGACGGACCCTAGCCCCCCGACACATAAACTACTGCAGGATAAATACTGGGGGCTGAGACAGGAGGGGTCGGGAGACACTGTGGCCCCTTCCAACGATACCCACGGACAGGGCCAAACAGACAGGATATAACCCCACCCACTCTGCCGAAGCACAGCCCCCACACCACTAGAGGGATATCTTCAACCACCAACTTGCCATCCTTAGACAAGGCCGAGTATAGCCCACAAGATCTCCGCCACGGCACAACCGTAGCGTATGTGTAGGTATGTACGGCAGGACCAAATTGAAAAGATAGATAGGAGCAAGCCCATGTAATGCTTTGTAGGTTAGCAGTAAAACCTTGAAATCAGCCCTTGCCTTAACAGGAAGCCAGTGTAGAGAGGCTAGTACTGGAGTAATATATTCATTTTTTTTGGTTCTAGTCAAGATTCTAGCAGCCGTGTTCATCACTAACTGAAGTTTATTTAGTGCTTTATCAGGATAGCCGGAAAGTAGAGCATTGCAGTAGTCTAATATAGAAGTGACAAAAGCATGGATTAACTTTTATGCATAATTTTGGGACAGAAAGTTTCTGATTTTTACAATGTTACGTAGATGGAAAAAAGCTGTCCTTGAAACAGTCTTGATATGTTCGTCAAAAGAGAGATCAGGGTCCAGAGTAACGCAGAGGTCCTTCACAGTTTTATTTGAGATGACTGTATAACCATCAAGATTAATTGTCAGATTCAACAGAAGATCTCTTTGTTTCTTGGGACCTAGAACAAGCACCTCTGTTTTGTCAGAGTTTAAAAGTAGAACATTTGCTGCCATCCACTTCCTTATGTCTGAAACACAGGCTTCCAGGGACGGCAATTTTGGGGCTTCACCATGTTTCATCGAAATGTACAGCTGTGTGTCATTCGCATAGCAGTGAAAGTTAACATTATGTTTCCGAATGACATCACAAAGTGGTAAAATGGATAGTGAAAACAATAGTGGTCCCAAAACTGAGCCTTGAGGAACACCAAAGTTTATAGTTGATTTGTCAGAGGACAAACCAAACCAGATACAAACTGATATCTTTCCGACAGATAAGATCTAAACCAGGCCAGAACTTGTCCGTGTAGACCAATTTGGGTTTCCAGTCTCTCCAAAGAATGTGGTGATTGATGGTATCAAAAGCAGCACTAAGGTCTAGGAGCATGAGGACAGTTGCAGAGCCTCAGTCTGACACCATTAAAATGTAATTTACCACTTTCACAAGTGCAGTCTCAGTGCTATGATGAGGTCTAAAACCAGACTGAAGCGTTTCGTATACATTGTTTGTCTTCAGGAAGGCAGTAAGTTGCTGCGCAACAGCTTTTTAAAAAAAAATTGAGAGGAATGGAAAATTCGATATAGGCCGATAGTTTTTTATATTTTCTGGGTCAAGGTTTGGCTTTTTCAAGAGAGGCTTTATTACTGCCACTTTTAGTGAGTTTGGTACACATCCGGTGGATAGAGAGCTGTTTATTATGTTCAACATAGGAGGGCCAAGCACAGGAAGCAGCTCTTTCAGTAGTTTAGTTGGAATAGGGTCCAGTATGCAGCTTGAAGGTTTAGAGGCCATAGATTATTTTCATCAATGTGTCAAGAGAAATGGTACTACAAACTTGAGTGTCTCCCTTGATTCTATGTCCTGGCAAAGTTGTGCAGACTCAGGACAACTAAGCTTTGGAGGAATACGCAGATTTAAAGAGGAGTCCGTAATTTGCTTTCCAATGATCATGATCTTTTCCTCAAAGAAGTTCATGAATTTATCACTGCTAAAGTGAAAGCCATCCTCTCTTGGGGAATGCTGCTTTTTAGTTAGCTTTGTGACAGTATCAAAAAATATCAATTAACTTGGAAAAATAGGATGATCGAGCAGCAGTGAGGGCTCTTCGATACTGCACGGTACTGTCTTTCCAAGCTAGTCGGAAGACTTCCAGTTTGGTGTAGCTCCATTTCCGTTCCAATTTTCTGTAAGCTTGCTTCAGAGCTCGGGTATTTTCTGTGTAACAGGGAGGTAGTTTTTTTTGGCAAATGTTTTTAGTTTTTAGGGGTGCGACTGCATCTAGGGTATTGCGCAAGGTTACATTGAGTTCCTCAGTTAGGTAGTTAACTGATTTTGATGGCTCCGAAAGCCTTTTGGAGGGGGTCTGTGGACTATTCCATGTGAATATTAAAGTCACCAAAAATTATCTGCCATGACTACAAGGTCCAATAGGAATTCAGGGAACTCAGTGAGGGACGTTGTATATGGCCCAGGAGGCCTGTAAACAGTAACTATAAAAAGTGATTGAGTAGTCTGCATAGATTTCATGGCTAGAAGCTCAAAATACGAAAACGTCGTTTTTTATTTTGTAAATAGAAATTTGCTATCGTAAATGTTAGCAACACCTCCACCTTTGCGGGATGCGCGGGGGATATGGTCAATAGTGTAACCAGGAGGTGAGGCCTCATTTAACACAGTAAATTCATCAGGCTTAAGCCATGTTTCAGTCAGGCCAATCACATCAAGATTATGATCAGTGATTAGTTTATTGACTATAACTGCCTTGGAAGTGAGGGATCTAACATTAAATAGCCCCATTTTGAGATGTGAGGTATCACAATTTCTTTCAATAATGTCAGGAATGGAGGAGGTCTTTATTCTAGTGAGATTGCTAAGGCGAACACCGCCATGTTTAGTTTTGCCCAACCTAGGTCGAGACACAGACACGGTCTCAATTGGGATAGCTGAGCTGACTACACTGACTGTGCTAGTGGCAGACTCCACTAAGCTGGCTGGCTGGCTAACAGCCTGCTGCCTGGCCTGCACCCTATCTCATTGTGGAGCTAGAGGAGTTAGAGCCCTGTCTATGTTCATAGATAAGATGAGAGCACCCCTCCAGCTAGGATGGAGTCCGTCACTCCTCAACAGGCCAGGCTTGGTCCTGTTTGTGGGTGAGTCCCAGAAAGAGGGCCAGTTATCTACAAATTCTATCTTTTGGGAGGGGCAGAAAACAGTTTTCAACCAGCGATTGAGTTGTGAGACTGCTGTAGAGCTCATCACTCCCCCTAACTGGGAGGGGGCCAGAGACAATTACTCGATGCCGACACATCTTTCTAGCTGATTTACAGGCTGAAGCTATGTTGCGCTTGGTGACCTCTGACTGTTTCATCCTAACATCGTTGGTGCCGACGTGGATAACAATATCTCTATACTCTCTACACTCGCCAGATTTAGCTTTAGCCAGCACCATGTTCAGATTAGCCTTAATAGGGAGAACCGGTTGAAAGTTTCTGACGGCTGAATGAGCGACACCGGTAGAGCATTGCTACAGCATTTCCTTCCAGAAGCCATGAAAAAATTGTCCGGCTGCGGGGACTGTGCGAGGGGATTTATACTACTATACTACTATCTGTACATACTGGTGGCACAGACACTGTTTCATCCTTTCTTACATTTAAATTACCCTTGCCTAACGATTGCGTCTGAAGCTGGACTTGCAGCATAGCTAGACTCGCCTTAAGGCGATCGTTCTCCTGTGTATTATGAGTACAGCGACTGCAATTAGAAGGCATCAAGTTAATGTTACTACTTAGCTTCGGTTGGTGGATTTTCTGATGAGACACGTCCAGATAAATCATCCAGAGTGACAAAGTTGAATTTAAAAAAAAGTAGAGCGATGGAAAAACAAAAAATATAAACAGTAATCAAAAAGTAAAAACCGTAAAGTTGGCAGGTAGCAAAGTTAGGTTAGCAACAGAACGCACAGCAGCACGTAAACAAGTCTGTTAGTTGTGACCGGAAATGACGACAGTGTTTGATTAGACTTTTGCATTGATGTCAGAGTGATTTAGAGTTACAATAGAGTGCTGAGTACTGTGTTGCTGTGTCCTCTTGCTATTTTGGTAGCATAACAAATTACTAGCTAGACATCATACGATTTCAGGTGTCTTCGTGAATTCAATCTGGAGTGCCAGATTGTGCTCTGGGCGTTCTTAAATTCAGAGCATTGTCAGATTGTCGTTTGTAATTTCAGAGCATTTCGCTCACGGACTGTTCAGACTGGACGCTGTGGCCAAGGAGTAGGGTTGATCCGGGCTGGTTAGGCTGTTTTCAAGTTATCCAGACCGTTGGTGACTGAAACTGTGCTGCTGGCAACAATTGAATTACGTTTTTTGCCGATCATTTACTGACACCGGCCATATTCAACGGGTGTTAAGGTTCGTGAATTCATCAGTTGTTCTGCGCTCTGGCACACTCAGACAAGAGTTCTGAAATCGGAGTAGATGGCCAGAGTGAATTAACAATGTCCATTGAGAATGCACAACGACTATAACACTTAGCTAAGCTAAGAATGACGTGAATAATCAAGTCAATAAATGTTGGGTAGTTAGTTAGATATCACATAGTTAATATACTGGCAAGTCCGATGTATCAGTAGCCAACTAACATTACGTTAGGTAGCTAGCTAACGTAGTGGTTCATACTGCTGTAACGCTACGCGGTTCGTAAGGAGAGCATAGCTAAAAAATTGTCAGCCAAGGTAACTTAAAAAAAGTCATTACTTTATTACATTGCTCAACATTTTCTTAACGTTAGTTAAGAGTTTAATTAGTTAAAGCAGGAATTTGTATCTGCTCTTATTGGACTTTTTTCCGCCATTTACTTCAAATCTGAAAACGCTGTGAAGCCACATCCATTTTCTGAAGAATTGCATTTTGGACCGTAAAAGCACAGAAATAGTGTCCACTGCTTGTATACTTCGTATTTTGGTGAATTTACAACGACATCCGGGAACTTCCGGCATACCGACTGTATCCATACTATGACCAATAAGCACACTACATACTCTATTTATATCATAAATACTACTGTAAGTGCAGTTAATAGGAGTATTCGAACACAGATATTGTTTTTCACAATCAAGAAGAAGTATTTCCTACCTAACTTACAAATATGTTGGAAGAAATTAACTCCAACAGTTAACCTGAGAGACGCAATATACCAAATCAAATCAAAATGTATTTGTCACTTACAAGACGTTAACCAACAATGCAATGCAAATATTTACTAAATAAACTAAAGTAAGAAATAAAATTAAAAGTAACACAATAAAACAACAATAACAAAGCTATATACAGGGGTACCGGTCCAAGTCAATGTGCAGGGGTACAGGTTAGTCAAGGAAATGTGTACGGCAGGTCGGGGAAAAGTGACTATGCATAGATAATAAACAGTAGCAGCAGCAGTGTAGATGTAGGTAGGGGTGAAGTGACTATGCATAGATAATAAACAGACAGTAGCAGCAGTGTAGATGTAGGTAGGGGTGAAGTGACTATGTATAGATAATAAACAGAGTAGCAGCAGCAGTGTAGATGTAGGTAGGGGTGAAGTGACTATGTATAGATAATAAACAGAGTAGCAGCAGTGTACATGTAGGTAGGGGTGAAGTGACTATGCATAGATAATAAACAGAGTAGCAGCAGTGTAGATGTAGGTAGGGGTGAAGTGACTATGCATAGATAATAAACAGTAGCAGCAGCAGTGTAGATGTAGGTAGGGGTGAAGTGACTATGCATAGATAATAAACAGTAGCAGCAGCAGTGTAGATGTAGGTAGGGGTGAAGTGACTATGTATAGATAATAAACAGTAGCAGCAGCAGTGTAGATGTAGGTAGGGGTGAAGTGACTATGCATAGATAATAAACAGACAGTAGCAGCAGTGTAGATGTAGGTAGGGGTGAAGTGACTATGTATAGATAATAAACAGAGTAGCAGCAGCAGTGTAGATGTAGGTAGGGGTGAAGTGACTATGCATAGATAATAAACAGAGTAGCAGCAGTGTAGATGTAGGTAGGGGTGAAGTGACTATGCATAGATAATAAACAGAGTAGCAGCAGTGTAGATGTAGGTAGGGGTGAAGTGACTATGCATAGATAATAAACAGAGTAGCAGCAGTGTAGATGTAGGTAGGGGTGAAGTGACTATGCATAGATAATAAACAGAGTAGCAGCAGCAGTGTACATGTAGGTAGGGGTGAAGTGACTATGCATAGATAATAAACAGAGTAGCAGCAGTGTAGATGTAGGTAGGGGTGAAGTGACTATGTATAGATAATAAACAGAGTAGCAGCAGTGTAGATGTAGGTAGGGGTGAAGTGACTATGCATAGATAATAAACAGAGTAGCAGCAGTGTACATGTAGGTAGGGGTGAAGTGACTATGTATAGATAATAAACAGACAGTAGCAGCAGTGTAGATGTAGGTAGGGGTGAAGTGACTATGCATAGATAATAAACAGACAGCAGCAGCAGTGTAGATGTAGGTAGGGGTGAAGTGACTATGTATAGATAATAAACAGAGTAGCAGCAGTGTAGATGTAGGTAGGGGTGAAGTGACTATGTATAGATAATAAACAGAGTAGCAGCAGTGTAGATGTAGGTAGGGGTGAAGTGACTATGTATAGATAATAAAAAGACAGTAGCAGCAGTGTAGATGTAGGTAGGGGTGAAGTGACTATGCATAGATAATAAACAGACAGTAGCAGCAGTGTAGATGTAGGTAGGGGTGGAAGTGACTATGCATAGATAATAAACAGACAGTAGCAGCAGTGTAGATGTAGGTAGGGGTGAAGTGACTATGCATAGATAATAAACAGACAGTAGCAGCAGTGTAGATGTAGGTAGGGGTGAAGTGACTATGTATAGATAATAAACAGACAGTAGCAGCAGTGTAGATGTAGGTAGGGGTGAAGTGACTATGCATAGATAATAAACAGACAGTAGCAGCAGTGTAGATGTAGGTAGGGGTGAAGTGACTATGTATAGATAATAAACAGAGTAGCAGCAGTGTAGATGTAGGTAGGGGTGAAGTGACTATGTATAGATAATAAACAGACAGTAGCAGCAGTGTAGATGTAGGTAGGGGTGAAGTGACTATGCATAGATAATAAACAGACAGTAGCAGCAGCAGTGTAGATGTAGGTAGGGGTGAAGTGACTATGCATAGATAATAAACAGACAGTAGCAGCAGTGTAGATGTAGGTAGGGGTGAAGTGACTATGTATAGATAATAAACAGACAGTAGCAGCAGTGTAGATGTAGGTAGGGGTGAAGTGACTATGCATAGATAATAAACAGACAGTAGCAGCAGTGTACATGTAGGTAGGGGTGAAGTGACTATGCATAGATAATAAACAGACAGTAGCAGCAGTGTACATGTAGGTAGGGGTGAAGTGACTATGCATAGATAATAAACAGAGTAGCAGCAGTGTACATGTAGGTAGGGGTGAAGTGACTATGCATAGATAATAAACAGAGTAGCAGCAGTGTAGATGTAGGTAGGGGTGAAGTGACTATGTATAGATAATAAACAGACAGTAGCAGCAGTGTAGATGTAGGTAGGGGTGAAGTGACTATGCATAGATAATAAACAGAGTAGCAGCAGTGTAAAAACAAAGGGAGTCAGTGTAAATAGTCCTGGTGGCCATTTGATTAGTTGTTCAGGAGTCTGATGGCTCGGGGGGGTAGAAGCTGTTGAGGAGCCTTTTGGTCCTAGACTTGGCGCTCCGGTAACACTTGCTGTGCGGTAGCAGAGAGAACAGTCTATCACTTGGGTGACTGGAGTCTTTGATAATCACAAAATATGTCCATTAATTGTTTGTGTACCTGTCGACAGCACAGACTGGAATATAATATATGTACCTGTCACTAGCACAGACTGGATTATAATATGTGTCACTGTTCCTAGCACAGACTGGAATATAATATATGTACCTGTCACTAGCACAGACTGGAATATAATATGTGTCACTGTCCCTAGCACAGACTGGAATATAATTTATGTCCCTGTTCCTAGCACAGACTGGAATATAATTTATGTCCCTGTCACTAGCGCAGACTGGAATATAATTTATGTCCCTGTTCCTAGTAGAGACAAGAATATAATATATGTCCCTGTCACTAGTACAGACTGGAATATAATATATGTCCCTATCGCTAGCACAGACTGGAATATAATATATGTCCCTGTTCCTAGCACAGACTGGAATATAATATATGTCCCGGTTCCTAGCACAGACTGGAATATAATATGTGTCCCTGTCACTAGCGCAGACTGGAATATAATATATGTCCCTTTCGCTAGCACAGACTGGAATATAATTTATGTCCCTGTCGCTAGCACAGACTGGAATATAATATATGTCCCTTTCGCTAGCACAGACTGGAATATAATTTATGTCCCTGTCGCTAGCACAGACTGGAATATAATATATGTCCCTTTCGCTAGCACAGACTGGAATATAATTTATGTCCCTGTCGCTAGCACAGACTGGAATAAAATATATGTCCCTGTTCCTAGCACAGACTGGAATATAAAATGTGTCCTTGTTCCTAGCGCAGACTAGAATATAATATATGTCCCTCTCGCTAGCACAGACTGGAATATAATATGTGTCCCTATAGCTAGCACAGACTGGAATATTATAAATGTCCCTATCGCTAGCACAGACTGGAATATAATATATGTCCCTGTTCCTAGCACAGACTGGAATACAATGTGTCCCTGTCGCTAGCACAGACTGGAATATAATATATGTCCCTGTTCCTAGCACAGACTGGAATATAATATATGTCCCTGTTCCTAGCACAGACTGGAATATAATATATGTCCCGGTTCCTAGCACAGACTGGAATATAATATATGTCCCTATCGCTAGCACAGCCTGGAATATTATATATGTCCATTTCGCTAGCACAGACTGGAATATAATATATGTCCCTGTTTCTAGCACAGACTGGAATATAATATATGTCCCTGTTCCTAGCACAGACTGGAATATAATATATGTCCCTGTCACTAGCACAGACTGGAATATAATATATGTCCCTGTCACTAGCACAGACTGGAATATAATATATGTCCCTGTCACTAGCACAGACTGGAATATAATACATGTCCCTGTTCCTAGCACAGACTGGAATATAATATGTGTCCCTGTTCCTAGCACAGACTGGAATTTAATATATGTCCCTGTTCCTAACACAGACTGGAATATAATATATGACACTAGCACAGACTGGAATATAATATGTGTCCCTGTTCCTAACACAGACTGGAATATAATATATGTCACTAGCACAGACTGGAATATAATATATGTCCCTGTTCCTAACACAGACTGGAATATAATATATGTCACTAGCACAGACTGGAATATAATATGTGTCCCTGTTCCTAACACAGACCGGAATATAATACATGTCCCTGTTCCTAGCACAGATTGGAATAAAATATGTGTCCCTGTGTGTTTCACCTTTGTGAGAGGAGATGTGGAGTAACATCGTCGACGAGATGTTGCAGCTTACTAACGGGAGATGAGAGGGAGCTATTGTTCCAGATATATCTCACATTATGTATCCCTGTCCTCATGAATATCCCTCCTCATTGGAGAGAAACCACCACTCTCCGTTCACTGCTGCCTTGGATCCACCCTCCTTGCTGGAGTTCTGTGTGGGGGTAATAGCCGTGCTTCCTCCACACTGAGACAAATGCAGTTTTTAGCACTCAAGACGCCACTATGACTATAAAAACAACTTCAGTGATGTTTATGCAATTATTATCAGCCAATGTAGGGAAAATGGGCACAAAAACAAGACAGGCAGAGAGCACCCATGACATCCCCGAAAGCACTTTGAGAGAGAGAGATGTGAAAATTGCTATTTCACACTTGTTTACCATGAGAAAGCTTTTTTACTATGTATGTTATCATGTAAATCGATAGCTGATCTGAAGGAAAGGGACGTCATCTCAGTCACAATCTGTCCTTGTGTTCATCCCAAATGGCACCCTATTTCCTATATAGTGCACTACTTTTGACCAGAGCTCTATAGGCTCAATAATGGGAATAGGGTGCCGTGTGGGATACAGACCTTAAGTAGAAAATCACAAAGCGATTAGTATAGATGGATTGGTTGTTTAACAACAGAACCGACGCGTGTGTAGTAATGGGTCAGAACAGACTGGGTTGGCTTAGAATGTTGACAACATGGAAACAATTTTTTTTCTCCAATGTTTATCGAAAACATAAATACATTTTCACAATGAGCACTTATTGTCTCTCAAATACATCATCACAGTTGTTGGTTAGCTAGCATATTAGCATGGACGTGACATCAGTCAAAACACCTCAAAACTTGACATGGTATCAAGAAGACAATACAATGAGCTGAAAGAAGCCATTTACGATTCCCCACTTGGCAACTTCTTGTCATTGTTCATGACAATGCACGCCTTCCAGCCACATAAATGAGAACATTGGATTTGTATTTGTATTTATTATGGATCCCCGTTAGTTCTTGCCAAGGCAGCAGCTACTCTTCCTGGGGTTTATTATGGATCCCCATTAGTTCCTGCCAAGGCAGCAGCTACTCTTCCTGGGGTTTATTATGGATCCCCATTAGTTCCTGCCAAAGCAGCAGCTACTCTTCCTGGGGTTTATTATGGATCCCCATTAGTTCCTGCCAAGGCAGCAGCTACTCTTCCTGGGGTTTATTATGGATCCCCATTAGTTCCTGCCAAGGCAGCAGCTACTCTTCCTGGGGTTTATTATGGATCCCCATTAGTTCCTGCCAATGAAGCATCTACTCTTCGTGGGATTTATTATGGATCCCCATTAGTTCCTGCCAAGGCAGCAGCTACTCTTCCTGGAGAGTATTATGGATCCCCATTAGTTCCTGCCAAGTCAGCAGCTACTCTTCCTGGGGTTTATTATGGATCCCCATTAGTTCCTGCCAAGTCAGCAGCTACTCTTCCTGGGGTTTATTATGGATCCCCATTAGTTCCTGCCAAGTCAGCAGCTACTCTTCCTGGGGTTTATTATGGATCCCCATTAGTTCCTGCCAATGAAGCAGCTACTCTTCCTGGGGTTTATTATGGATCCCCATTAGTTCCTGCCAAGTCAGCAGCTACTCATCCTGGGGTTTATTATGGATCCCCATTAGTTCCTGCCAAGGCAGCAGCTACTCTTCCTGGAGATTATTATGGATCCCCATTCGTTCCTGCCAAGGCAGCAGCTACTCTTCCTGGGGACCGGCAAAATTAAGTTAGTTATACAATTTTTAAAACATTGCAATACAATCATTACAGAATCCACAGCACACTGTGTGTCCTCAGGCCCCTACTCTAATACCACATATCTACAATACAAAATGCATGTGTACATGTGTGTATAGTGCGTATGTTATCATGTGTCTGTGCCTGTGTGTGTTGCTTCACTGTCCCAGCTGTTCCATAAGGTGTATTTTTATCTGTTTTATTAAATCTAATTCTACTGCTGGCACCAGTTACCTGATGTGGAATAGAGTTCCATGTAGTCATGGCTCTATGTAGTACTGTGCGCCTCCCATAGTCTGTTCTGGACTTGGGGACTGTGAAGAGACCTCTGGTGGCATGTCTTGTGGGGTATGCATGGGTGTCCGAGCTGTGTGCCAGTAGTTTAAACAGACAGCTTGGTGCATTCAACATGTCAACACCTCTCATAAATACAAGTAGTGATGAAGTCAATCTCTCCTCCACTTGGAGCCAGGAGAGATTGACATGTATATTATTAATGTTAACTCTTTGTGTACATTCAAGGGCCAGCCGTGCTGCCCTGTCCCTCTTTGTGGCACCTGACGACTGAACAGTAGTCCAGGTGCGACAAAACTAGGGCCTGTAGGACCTGCCTTGTTGATAGTGCTGTCAAGAAGGTAAAGTAGCACTTTATTATGGACAGACTTCTCCCCATCTTAGCTACTGTTGTATCAATATGTTTTGACCATGACAGTTTAAAATCCAGGTTTACTCCAAGCAGTTAACTCACCTCAACTTGCTCAATTTCCACATTATTCATTACAAGATTTAGTTGAGGTTTAGGGTTTAGTGAATGATTTGTCCCAAATACAATGCTTTTAGTTTTTTAAATATTTAGGGCTAACTTATTCCTTGCCACCCATTCTGAAACTAACTGCAGCTCTTTGTTAAGTGTTGCAGTCATTTCAGTCGCTGTAGTAGCTGACGTGTTTAGTGCTGAGTCATTTGCATACATAGACACACTGGCTTTACTCAAAGATATAAAACATTTAAGGGCCAGACAGCTGCACTGGGGAATTCCTGATTCTACCTGGATTATGTTTGAGAGGATTCCAATAAAGAACGCCCTCTGTGTTCTGTTAGACAGGAAACTATTTTTCCAAATTATAGCAGGGGATGTAAAGCCATAACACGTGTTTTTCCAGCAGCAGATTATGATTGATAATTTCAAAAGCCGCACTGAAGTATAACAAAACAGCCCCCACAATCTTTTTGTCATCAATTTCTCACAGCCAATCGTCAGTCATTTGTGTAAGTGCTGTGCTTGTTGAATGTCCTTTCTTTTAAGCATGCTGAAAGTCTGTTAGTTTGTACACTGTAAAATAGCATTGTATCTGATCAAACACTATTTTTTCAAAAACATTACCAAGGGTTGGTAAATTTGAGCCAGTAAAGGGGGCTTTGCTAATCTTAGGAAGCAGAATGACTTTAGCTTCCCTCCAGGCATGAGGGCACACATTTTCTAGGTGGCTTAAATTGAAGATATGGCAGAAGTGGCTATATCGTCCACAATTATCATCAGTCATTTTCCATCCAAGGTGACCTATTCCACACTCACTTTGCGGAATTCAAAATTACAATTCTTGTGTTGGTCAGATATATCTGGATGTGTAGTGTGAGCGTTCGGGCCTAAATTTGTCCAACGTGACGCCCAGTAGTTGTCTTTTTTACTTGTTCTACAGGTATCCCATTCATCAACACACTGTATTGGGGGTCTCCAGCAGGTTCCCAATCATCAACACACTGTATTGGGGGTCTCCAGCAGGTTCCCATTCATCAACACACTGTATTGGGGGTCTCCAGCAGGTATCCCATTCATCAACACACTGTATTGGGGGTCTCCAGCAGGTTCCCATTCATCAACACACTGTATTGGGGGTCTCCAGCAGGTATCCCATTCATCAACACACTGTATTGGTGGTCTTCACCTGGTATCCCATTCATCAACACACTGTATTGGGGGTCTCCAGCTGGTATCCCATTCATCAACACATTGTATTGGGGGTCTCCAGCTGGTGTCCCATTCATCAACACACTGTATTGGTGGTCTCCAGCTGGTATCCCATTCATCAACACACTCTATTGGGGGTCTCCAGCAGGAATCCCATCCATCAACACACTGTATTGGGGGTCTCCAGCAGGTATCCCATTCATCAACACACTGTATTGGGGGTCTCCTGCAGGCTTCCCATTCGTCAACACACTGTATTGGGGGTCTCCAGCAGGCATCCCATTCATCAACACACTGTATTGGGGGTCTCCAGCTGGTGTCCCATTCATCAACACACTGTATTGGGGGTCTCCAGCTGGTGTCCCATTCATCAACACACTGTATTGGGGGTCTCCTGCAGGCATCCCATTCATCAACACAATGTATTGGGGGTCTCCAGCTGGTGTCCCATTCATCAAAACACTGTATTGGGGGTCTCCAGCTGGTGTCGCATTCATCAACACACTGTATTGGGGGTCTCCAGCTGGTATCCAATTCATCAACACAATGTATTGGGGGTCTCCAGCTGGTGTCGCATTCATCAACACACTGTATTGGGGGTCTCCAGCTGGTGTCGCATTCATCAACACACTGTATTGGTGGTCTACAGCTGGTATCCCATTCATCAACACATTGTATTGGGGGTCATCCCATTCATCAACACACTGTATTGGGGTCTCCAGCAGGCATCCCATTCATCAACACACTGCATTGGTGGTCTCCAGCTGGTGTCCCATTCATCAACACACTGTATTGGGGGTCTCCAGCAGGCATCCCATTCATCAACACATTGTATTGGGGGTCTCCAGCTGGTATCCCATTCATCAACACAATGTATTTGGGGTCTCCAGCAGGCATCCCATTCATCAACACAATGTATTGGGGGTCTCCAGCTGGCATCCCATTCATCAAGACATTGTATTGTGGGTCTTCAGCTGGTGTCACATTCATCAACACACTGTATTGGGGGTGTCCAGCTAATATCCCATTCATTAACACAATGTATTTGGGGTCTCCAGCTGGTATCCCTTTTATCAACACACTGTGTTGATAATGGGACACCACCTGGTATACCATTCATCAACACACTGTATTGGAGGTCTCCTGCAGGGCTCCCATTCATCAACACATTGTATTGGGAGCCTCCAGCAGGGATCCCATTCATCAACACACTGTATTGGGGGTCTCCTGCAGGCATCACATTCATCAACACAATGTATTGGGGGTGTCCAGCTAATATCCCATTCATTAACACAATGTATTGGGGGTCTCCAGCTGGTATCCCTTTTATCAACACACTGTGTTGATAATGGGACACCACCTGGTATACCATTCATCAACACACTGTATTGGAGGTCTCCTGCAGGGCTCCCATTCATCAACACATTGTATTGGGAGCCTCCAGCAGGGATCCCATTCATCAACACACTGTATTGGGGGTCTCCTGCAGGCATCCCATTCATCAACACACTGTATTAGGGGTCTCCAGCTGGTGTCCCATTCTTCAACACAATGCATTGGGGGATCTCCAGCTGGTATCCCTTTTATCAACACACTGTATTGGGGGTCTCCACCTGGTATCCCATTCATCAACACACTCTATTGGGGGTCTCCAGCAGGAATCCCATCCATCAACACAATGCATTGGGGGTCTCCAGCTGGTATCCCTTTTATCAACACACTGTATTGGGGGTCTCCAGCAGGCATCCAATTCATCAACACACTGCATTTGGGGATCTCCAGCTGGTATCCCATTCATCAACACAATGCATTGGGGGTCTCCAGCTGGTATCCCTTTTATCAACACACTGTATTGGGGGTCTCCACCTGGTATCCCATTCATCAACACACTCTATTGGGGGTCTCCAGCAGGAATCCCATCCATCAACACACTGTATTGGGGGTCTCCAGCAGGTATCCCATTCATCAACACACTGTATTGGGGGTCTCCTTCAGGCTTCCCATTCGTCAACACACTGTATTGGGGGTCTCCACCTGGTATCCCATTCATCAACACACTCTATTGGGGGCCTCCAGCAGGGATCCCATTCATCAACACACTGTATTGGGGGTCTCCTTCAGGCTTCCCATTCGTCAACACACTGTATTGGGGGTCTCCAGCTGGTATCCCATTCATCAACACACTGTATTGGAGGTCTCCAGCAGGCATCCCATTCATCAACACACTGTATTGGTGGTCTCCAGCTGGTATCCCATTCATCAACACAATGTATTGGGGGTCTCCAGCTGGTATCCCTTTCATCAACACACTGTATTTGGGGTCTCCACCTGGTATCCCATTCATCAACACAATGTATTGGGGGTCTCCAGCTGGTATCCCATTCATCAACACATTGTATTGGGAGCCTCCAGCAGGGATCCCATTCATCAACACACTGTATTGGGGGTCTCCAGCAGGCATCCCATTCATCAACACACTGTATTGGGGGTCTTCACCTGGTATCCCATTCATCAACACACGGTATTGGGAGCCTCCAGCCGGTATCCCATTCATCAACACACTGTATTGGTGGTCTCCAGCTGGTATCCCATTCATCAACACAATGTATTGGGGGTCTCCACCTGGTATCCTTTTATCAACACACTGTATTGGGGGTCTCCAGCAGGTATCCCATTTATCAAAACATTGTATTAAGGGTCTCCAGCAGGTATCCCATTTATCAAAACACTGTATTGGGGGACTCCAGCAGGTTCCCATTCATCAACACACTGTTTTGGGGGTCTCCAGCTGGTATCCCATTCATCAACACACTGTATTGGGGGTCTCCAGCAGGCATCCCATTCATCAACACAATGTATTGGGGGTCTCCAGCTGGTATCCCATTCATCAACACACTGTATTGGGGGTCTCCAGCAGGCATCCCATTCATCAACACAATGTATTGGGGGTCTCCAGCTGGTATCCCATTCATCAACACACTGTATTGGGGGTCTCCAACTGGTATCCTTTTATCAACACACTGTATTGGGGGTCTCCAGCAGGTATCCCATTTATCAAAACATTGTATTAAGGGTCTCCAGCAGGTATCCCATTTATCAAAACACTGTATTGGGGGACTCCAGCAGGCATCCCATTCATCAACACACTGCATTGGGGGTCTCCAGCTGGTATCCCATTCATCAACACACTGTATTGGTGGTCTCCAGCAGGAATCCCATTCATCAACACACTGTATTGGGGTTCTCCAGCTGGTATCCCATTCATCAACACACTGTATTGGGGGTCTCCAGCTGGTGTCCCATTCATCAACACAATGTATTGTGGGTCTCCAGCAGGTATCCCATTCATCAACACACTGTATGGGGGGTCTCCAGCTGGTATCCCATTCATCAACACACTGCATTGGGGGTCTCCAGCAGGTATCACATTCATCAACACACTGTATGGGGGGTCTCCAGCTGTTATCCCATTCATCAACACACTGCATTGGGGGTCTCCAGCAGGTATCCCATTTATCAAAACACTGTATTAAGGGTCTCCAGCAGGTTCCCATTCATCAACACACTGTATTGGGGGTCTCCAGCTGGTATCCCATTCATCAACACACTGCATTGGGGGTCTCCAGCAGGTATCCCATTCATCAAAACACTGTATTAAGGGTCTCCAGCAGGTTCCCATTCATCAACACACTGTATTGGGGGTCTCCAGCTGGTATCCCATTCATCAGCACACTGTATTGGGGGTCTCCAGCAGGAATCCCATTCATCAACACACTGTATTGGGGGTCTCCAGCTGGTATCCCATTCATCAACACACTGTATTGGGGGTCTCCAGCTGGTATCCCATTCATCAACACAATGTATTGTGGGTCTCCAGCAGGTATCCCATTCATCAACACACTGTATTGGGGGTCTCCAGCTGGTATCCCATTCATCAACACAATGTATTGTGGGTCTCCAGCAGGTATCCCATTCATCAACACACTGTATTGGGGGTCTCCAGCAGGTTCCCATTGATCAACACACTGTATTGGGATCCTCCAGCAGGCATCTCATTCATCAACACACTGTATTGGGGGTCTCCAGCAGGCATCACATTCATCAACACAATGTATTGGGGGTCTCCAACTGGTATCCCATTCATCAACACACTGTTTTGGGGGTCTCCAGCAGACATCCCATTCATCAACACAATGTATTGGAGGTCTCCAGCAGGCATCCCATTCATCAACACACTGTATTGGAGTCCTCCAGCAGGCATCCAATTCATCAAAACACTGTATTAAGGGTCTCCAGCAGGTTCCCATTCATCAACACACTGTATTGGGGGTCTCCAGCTGGTATCCCATTCATCAACACACTGTTTTGGGGGTCTCCAGCAGACATCACATTCATCAACACACTGTATGGGGGGTCTCCAGCTGTTATCCCATTCATCAACACACGGCATTGGGGGTCTCCAGCAGGTATCCCATTTATCAAAACACTGTATTAAGGGTCTCCAGCAGGTTCCCATTCATCAACACACTGTATTGGGGGTCTCCAGCTGGTATCCCATTCATCAACACACTGCATTGGGGGTCTCCAGCAGGTATCCCATTCATCAAAACACTGTATTAAGGGTCTCCAGCAGGTTCCCATTCATCAACACACTGTATTGGGGGTCTCCAGCTGGTATCCCATTCATCAGCACACTGTATTGGGGGTCTCCAGCAGGAATCCCATTCATCAACACACTGTATTGGGGGTCTCAGCTGGTATCCCATTCATCAACACACTGTATTGGGGGTCTCAGCTGGTATCCCATTCATCAACACAATGTATTGTGGGTCTCCAGCAGGTATCCCATTCATCAACACACTGTATTGGGGGTCTCCAGCTGGTATCCCATTCATCAACACAATGTATTGTGGGTCTCCAGCAGGTATCCCATTCATCAACACACTGTATTGGGGGTCTCCAGCAGGTTCCCATTGATCAACACACTGTATTGGGATCCTCCAGCAGGCATCTCATTCATCAACACACTGTATTGGGGGTCTCCAGCAGGCATCACATTCATCAACACAATGTATTGGGGGTCTCCAACTGGTATCCCATTCATCAACACACTGTTTTGGGGGTCTCCAGCAGACATCCCATTCATCAACACAATGTATTGGAGGTCTCCAGCAGGCATCCCATTCATCAACACACTGTATTGGAGTCCTCCAGCAGGCATCCAATTCATCAAAACACTGTATTAAGGGTCTCCAGCAGGTTCCCATTCATCAACACACTGTATTTGGGGTCTCCAGCTGGTATCCCATTCATCAACACACTGCATTGGGGGTCTCCAGCAGGTATCCCATTCATCAACACACTGTATTGTGGGTCTCCAGCAGGTATCCCATTCATCAACACACTGTATTGGGAGCCTCCAGCAGGCATCCCATTCATCAACACACTGTATTGGGAGCCTCCAGCAGGCATCATATTCATCAACACAATGTATTGGGGGTCTCCACCTGGTATCCCATTCATCAACACACTGTTTTGGGGGTCTCCAGCAGACATCCCATTCATCAACACAATGTATTGGAGGTCTCCAGCAGGCATCCCATTCATCAACACACTGTATTGGAGTCCTCCAGCAGGCATCCAATTCATCAAAACACTGTATTAAGGGTCTCCAGCAGGTTCCCATTCATCAACACGCTGTATTGGGGATCTCCAGCTGGTGTCCCATTCATCAACACACTGTATTTGGGGTCTCCAGCTGGTATCCCATTCATCAACACACTGCATTGGGGGTCTCCAGCAGGTATCCCATTCATCAACACACTGTATTGTGGGTCTCCAGCAGGTATCCCATTCATCAACACACTGTATTAGGAGCCTCCAGCAGGCATCCCATTCATCAACACACTGTATTGGGGGTCTCCAGCTGATATCCCATTCATCAAGACACTGTACTGGAGCTCTCCAGCAGGCATCCCATTCATCAACACACTGTATTGGGAGCCTCCAACAGGTATCCCATTCATCAACACACTGTATTGGTGGTCTCCAGCTGATATCCCATTCATCAAGACACTGTACTGGAGCTCTCCAGCAGGCATCCCATTCATCAACACACTGTATTGGGGGTCACCAGCAGGCATCACATTCATCAACACAATGTATTGGGGGTCTCCACCTGGTATCCCAATAATCAACACACTGTTTTGGGGGTCTCCAGCAGACATCTCATTCATCAAGACAATGTATTGGGGGTCTCCACCTGGTATCCCTTTTATCAACACACCGTATTGGGGGTCTCCACCTGGTATCCCATTCATCAACACACTGTATTGGGGGTCTCCAGCAGGCATCCCATTCATCAACACACTGTATTGGGGGTCTCCAGCTAGTTTCCCATTCATCAACACACTGCATTGGGGGTCTCCAGCTGGTATCCCATTCATCAACACACTATATTGGGGGTCTCCAGCTGGTATCCCATTCATCAACACAATGTATTGGGGGTCTCCAGCTGGTATCCCTTTTATCAACACACTGTATTGGGGGTTTCCACCTGATATCCCATTCATCAACACACTGTATTGGGGGTCTACTGCAGGCATCCCATTCATCAGAACATTGTATTGGGGGTCTCCAGCAGGCATCCCATTCATCAACACACTGTACTTGAGCTCTTCAGCAGTCATCCCATTCATCAACACACTGTTTTGGAGGTCTCCAGCAGGCATCCCATTCATCAACACACTGTATTGGAGGTCTCCAGCAGGCATCCCATTCATCAACACACTGTATTGGGGGTCTCCAGCAGGCATCCCATTCATCAACACACTGTATTGGGGGTCTCCAGCAGGCATACCATTCATCAGAACACTGTATTGGGGGCCTCCTGCAGGCATCCCATTCATCAGAACACTGTATTGTGCGTCTCCAGCAGGTATCCCATTCATCAACACATTTTATTGGGGGTCACCAGCAAACATACTGTATGTCTTGGACCAAATAAAATACATGTTGTTTTAGAAATATTCAACACAAATGTGTTCATTTCAGCCCACTCAGACACCATTCTTAATTCTCTGCTATGTCTGTTAGATCATTATATGCTGATGCAGCGCTATACTGTATATTGTTGCATCATCAGCATACATAACCACTCTCGCTTTTTTCATTACTGAGGGTAAATAATTAGTAAAGATAGAGTAGAGAAGTGGGCATAGGCAGCTCCCATAAGTAACATTGTGTAGTACATCTTTACCGTCCGGAAAGCTACAGTACCATTAAGAAAAAACGTTTTGCCTTGTCCAGGATAGAGAGCTTTCCATCCAGGATAGAGAGCTTTCCATCCAGGACAGAGAGCTTTCCTTCCAGGATAGAGAGCGTTCCTTCAGGACAGAGAGCTTTCCATCCAGAATAGAGAGCTTTCCATACAGGATAGAGAGCTTTAGCTCCTCTAGCTTCACAATGAGATAGGGTGCAGGCCAGGCAGCAGGCTGTTAGCCAGCCTGCCAGCTTAGTGGAGTCTGCCACTAGCATAGTTAGTGTAGTCAGCTCAGCTATCTCTATTGAGACTGTGTCTGTGCCTCGACCTAGGTTGGGCAAAACTAAACATGGCGGTGTTCGCCTTAGCAATCTCACTAGAATAAAGACCTCCTCCATTGCTGCCATTATTGAAAGAGATTGTGATACCTCACATCTCAAAATGGGGCTACTCAATGTTAGATCCCTCACTTCCAAGGCAGTTCTAGTCAATGAACTAATCACTGATCATAATCTTGATGTGATTGGCCTGACTGAAACATGGCTTAAGCCTGATGAATTTATTGTGTTAAATGAGGCCTCACCTCCTGGTTACACTAGTGACCATATCCCCCGCGCATCCCGCAAAGGCGGAGGTGTTGCTAACATTTACAATAGCAAATTTCTTCTAGTCATGAAATCTATGTAGCCTACTCAATCACTTTTTATAGCTACTGTTTACAGGCCTCCTGGGCCATATACAACATTCCTCACTGAGTTCCCTGAATTCCTATCGGGCCTTGTAGTCATGGCAGACAATATTCTAATTTTTGGTGACTTTAATATTCACATGGAAAAGTCCACAGACCCACTCCAAAAGGCTTTTGGAGCCATCATCGACTCTGTCGGTTTTGTCCAACATGTCTCCGGACCTACTCACTGCCACAGTCATACTCTGGACCTAGTTTTGTCCCGTGGAATAAATGTTGTGGATCTTAACTTCACAAGCTCCAGCAGCAAAGGTGACTGTTTTGGAGAGCCTGGCGTGCCCAAAGTAAAATGCCTCCCATTTAGGCCCAGAAAATGGGATATGCATATATTTAGTACCATTGGATAGGAAACACTCTGAATTTTCCAAAACTGTTAACCATTTGTCTGTGGGTCAATCAGAACGCATTTGGCAGGCAAAACCCTGAGGAATCTCTGTCCTGAAAAAGTCATTTTGACACATTGCTCATTTTTGAGCCCCCTCCCTATCCAAAATGACCATATATAGGCATGTTAACGCAGTGCACGTCGCTTCCTTATGATGTCATCAACCACGAGACGGTGTTTTACTCCATCTTGGGGGAATTTCGGCCATTGATAAACAGCTTGGAACGAGAGACCACGTTATGAAAACTCTTCAGAGTGCGTGCATGAGACGGCGCGCGCTGTGCCTTATTTATCGTTTTTAGCTGTTCAGTTTATATTCCGGCTGATTTATAATTGTACATATACGTAAAAGGGTTCCTAAGGATACATTTAAAACTATGTTTGATTGTTTTTGGACAAGTTTATAGGTAACATTTGAACGAGTTGGCGCCGCGTTTCAAAAGAGTAATGGAGGCTGTCGTTTTGCATGAACCAAATGGAGGATTTATGGATAAAAGACGTTACTTTTTCTAACAAAAGAACCATGGATTGTCTTCAGTGGACACTTAAGAAGACCTCAGCAGAAGTTCTTCAACAGGTAATTACTTTGTTTTCGCTGTGAAATGTGTTATGTGTGTGCCATGATTGCTAATCGATACATGGCTATTGGAAAATATGTGAGGTGCTACCCTCAAACAAATGAATGTGCTGCTTTCGCCGTAAAGCCTTTTTGAAATCTGACAACGCTGTGATATTGCCTAGAAACAGAGCTTTTGATGAGTATGGAACACTTGTATATACCTGGATGTTTAATAATTCAATTTTCGGATTTTAAATCTGGCGCTACAGGTTTTAGCTGGTAGTGTCGGGATGATCCCGCTAGCGACCCACTGGTATTTGAGTCGTTAATGTTTTTCCTCATAATCCTGGACTATCAGACCACCATTTTATTACGTTTGAAATCGCAACAGATAATCTGCTCAGACCCCAACCAAGGATCATCAAAAGTCGTGCTATAAATTCTCAGACATCCCAAAGATTCCTAGATGCCCTTCCAGAATCCTTCCACCTACCCAAGGACGTCAGAGTACAAAAATCAGTTAACCACCTAACTGAGGAACTCAATGTAACCTTGCGCAATACCCTAGATGCAGTTGCACCCCTAAAAACAAAAAACATTTGCCAAAAAAACTAGCTCCCTGGTATACAGAAAATACCCGAGCTCTGAAGCAAGCTTCCAGAAAATTGGAACGGAAATGGCGCCACACCAAACTGGAAGTCTTCCGACTAGCTTGGAAAGACAGTACCGTGCAGTATCGAAGAGCCCTCACTGCTGCTCGATCATCCTATTTTTCCAAGTTAATTGAGGAAAATAAGAATAATCCAAAGTTTCTTTTTGATACTGTCACAAAGCTAACTAAAAAGCAGCATTCCCCAAGAGAGGATGGCTTTCACTTTAGCAGTGATTCATTCATGAACTTCTTTGAGGAAAAGATCATGATCATTAGAAAGCAAATTACGGACTCCTCTTTAAATCTGCGTATTCCTCCAAAGCTCAGTTGTCCTGAGTCCACACAACTTTGCCAGGACATAAAATCAAGAGAGACACTCAAGTTTTTAGTACCATATCTCTTGACACATTGATGAAAATAATCATGGCCTCTAAACCTTCAAGCTGCATACTGGACCCTATTCCAACTAAACTACTGGAAAGAGCTGCTTCCTGTGCTTGGCCCTCCTATGTTGAACATAATAAACAGCTCTCTATCTAGCGGATGTGTACCAAACTCACTAAAAGTGGCAGTAATAAAGCCTCTCTTAAAAAGCCAAACCTTGACCCAGAAAATATAAAAACTATCGGCCTATATCGAATCTTCCATTCCTCTCAAAAATTTTAGAAAAAGCTGTTGCAAGAGCAACTTACTGCCTTCCTGAAGACAAACAATGTATCTGAAACGCTTCAGTCTGGTTTTAGACCTCATCATAGCACTGAGACTGCACTTGTGAAGGTGGTAAATGACCTTTTAATGGCGTCAGACCAACTGTACTCATGCTCCTAGACCTTAATGCTGCTTTTGATACCATCGATCACCACATTCTTTTGGAGAGATTGGAAACCCAAATTGGTCTACATGGACAAGTTCTGGCCTGGTTTAGATCTTATCTGTCGGAAAGATATCAGTTTGTCTCTGTGGATGGTTTGTCCTCTGACAAATCAACTGTAAATTTCGGTGTTCCTCAAGGCTCTGTTTTGGGACCACTATTGTTTTCACTATATATTTTACCACTTGGTGATGTCATTCGGAAACATAATGTTAACTTTCACTGCTATGCGGATGACACACAGCTGTACATTTCGATGAAACATGGTGAAGCCCCAAAATTGCCCTCCCTGGAAGCCTGTGTTTCAGACATAAGGAAGTGGATGGCGGAAGATTTTCTACTTTTAAACTCTGACAAAACAGAGATGCTAGTCCTAGGTCCCAAGAAACAAAGAGATCTTCTGTTGAATCTGACAATTAATCTTGATGGTTGTACAGTCGTCTCAAATAAAACTGTGAAGGACCTCGGCGTTACTCTGGACCCTGATCTCTCTTTGACGAACATATCAAGACTGTTTCAAGGACAGCTTTTTCCATTTACGTAACATTGTAAAAATCAGAAACTTTCTGTCCAAAAATGATGCAGAAAAGTTAATCCATGCATTTGTAACTTCTAGGTTAGACTACTGCAATGCTTTACTTTCCGGCTATCCGGATAAAGCACTAAATAAACTTCAGTTAGTGCTTAACACGGCTGCTAGAATCTTGACTAGAACCCCAAAATTTGATCATATTACTCCAGTACTAGCCTCTCTACACTGGCTTCCTGTTAAGGCAAGGGCTGATTTCAAGGTTTTACTGCTAACCTATAAAGCATTACATGGGCTTGCTCCTACCTATCTTTCTGATTTGGTCCTGCCGTACATACCTACACGCACGCTACGGTCACAAGACGCAGAGCCTCCTTACTGTCCCTAGAATTTTTAAGCAAACAGCTGGAGGCAGGGCTTTTTCCTATAGAGCTCCATTTTTATGGAATAGTCTGCCTATCCATGTGAGAGACGAGACTCGGTCTCAACCTTTAAGTCTTTATTGAAGACTCATCTCTTCAGTAGGTCCTATGACTGAGTGTAGTCTGGCCCAGGAGTGTGAAGGTGAACGGAAAGGCACTGGAGCAACGAACCACCCTTGCTGTCTTTGCCTGGCCGGTTCCTCCACTGGGATTCTCTGCCTCTAACCCTATTACAGGGCTGAGTCACTGGCTTCTGGTGCCGTGGCGGAGATCTTGTGGGCTATACTCGGCCTTGTCTCAGGATGGTAAGTTGGTGGTTGAAGATATCCCTCTAGTGGTGTGGGGGCTGTGCTTCGGCAGAGTGGGTGGGGTTATATCCTGCCTGTTTGGCCCTGTCCGGGTTTCGTCGGACGGGGCCACAGTGTCTCCCGACCCCTCCTGTCTCAGCCCCCAGTATTTATGCTGCAGTAGTTTATGTGTCGGGGGGTTAGGGTCCGTCTGTTATATCTGGAGTATTTCTTCTCTTATCTGGTGTCCTGTGCGAATTTAAGTATGCTCTCTCTAATTATCTCTCTCTTTCTTTTTTCTTCTTCTCTCTCTCTCTCTCTCTCTCTCTCTCGGAGGACCTGAGCATTAGGACCATTCCTCAAGGCCTACCTGGATGTCCCGAGTCCACCTGGCCGTGCTGCTTCTCCAGTTTCAACTGTTCTGCCTGTTTTTTTAACATTTTAAAATCTTGTCCATGTTCTGTTATAATCTGCACCCGGCACAGCCAGAAGAGGACTGGCCACCCCTCACAGCCTGGTTCCTCTCTAGGTTTCTTCCTAGGTTTTGGCCTTCTAGGGAGTTTTTCCTAGCCACCGTGCTTTTACACCTGCATTGCTTGCTGTTTGGGGTTTTAGGCTGGGTTTCTGTACAGCACTCTGTGACATCAGCTGATGTAAGGGGGGCTTTATAAATAAATTTGATTTGATTTGATTTGATTTCCAACCAGGACAGAGAGCTTCCCTTCCAGGATAGAGAGCTTTCCATCCAGGATAGAGAATTTTCCATCCAGGACAGAGAGCTTTCCTTCCAGGATAGAGAGCTTTCTTTCAGGACAGAGAGCTTTCCATCCAGAATAGAGAGCTTTCCATCCAGGACAGAGAGCTTTCCATCCAGAATAGAGAGCTTTCTATCCAGGATAGAGAGCTTTCCATCCAGGATAGAGAGCTTTCCTTCAGGATTTGTTTTATTCATTGTGAAATAAACAAGAAACAAGACAATAAAAGAAAGCTTGAGTGTGCATAACTATTCACCCCCCAAACTATTCACCCCCCAAAGCTCTACTTTGTAGAGCCACCTTTCGAAGCAATTACAGATCTGGCAAATCTAGCCACTGGGATTTTTGCCCATTGTTCAAGGCAAAACTGCTCCAGCTCCTTCAAGTTGGATAGGTTCCGCTGGTGTACAGCAATCTTTAAGTTTCCCCTTAATTTACTTGAGTGTTGTTTTAGCAGTATGCTTAGGGTCATTGACCTGCTGGAAGGTGAACCTCTGTCCCAGTCTCAAATCTCTGGAAGATTGAAACAGGTTTCCCTCAAGAATTTCCCTGTATTTAGAGCCATCCATCAATCCTTCAATTCTGACCAGTTTCCCAGTCCCAGCCGATGAAAAACATCCCCACAGCATGATGCTGCCACCACCATGCTTCACTGTGGGGATGGGGTGTTCTCGGGGTGATGAGAGGTGATGGGTTTGCGCCAGACATAGCGTTTTCCTTGATGGCCAAAAAGCTCAATTTTAGTCTCATCTGACCAGAGTACCTTCTTCCATATGTTTGGGGAGTCTCCCACATGCCTTTTGGCGATCACCAAATGTTTTTGCTTATAGTAGGCGAAAACCAGAGACAAATCTATCCGGAATTACTGTTTTTTGTCACATTGGCTCTGTTTGACAGTCTCCCTATTAAGTTCTATGGCAAGCAGCTCCGAGATTTCAGTACCTATGGCTTCCACTAGATGTCAACAGTCTATATATAAAGCCTCAGAGAGATTGGAGGAAGCAGGAAGAATAGGTACAGGAAATGGCCAAGGTAGCTCAGATGTCAACAAGATTTCTCGTACGCTAGTCTGGCTGCGCGCCCCACTTTGTTTTACTTATATAACATTTAGGTTACCATCCGAGTGAAATATTATCGCTCATATTCATAAAAGGATAGCTAAGGATGCATTTTAACTGGTATTTGATTTGTTTAGGAAAAGTTATATTTGAACGCGTTCTCTTCACGTTTCAATGGGCGATTCGACGTTGGATTTTCTGAACATAACGCACCAACCAAACGGAGATTTATGGATATAATAAATGACTTTTTCTAACAAAAGAACCATGGACTGTCTTCGTTGGACACTTGGGAAGCCCTCAGCAGAAGTTCTTCAAAAGGTAAGGGATTTGTTTTCGCTGTGAAATGTGTTTTGTGTGAACCGCGATGGTTTATGAATTTATGCTAATGGTAAAATATTGGAGGTGCTACCCTCAAACAATCAAATGTTGTGCTTTCAATAGGTACTGAAATCGTACTCCCTTATATGGTCATTTTCAATAGGGAGGGGTTCAAAATGAGGCAATGTGTCAAATACACTTTTTCCAGGACAGAAATTCCTTGGGTTTTTGCCTGCTATATCCGTTCTGTTATACTCACAGACAATATTTTAACACTCTTAGAAACTTCAGAGTGTTTCCTATCCAATAGTACTAATTGTGTGCATATCCTATTTTCTGGGCCTGAGTGGGAGGCATTTTACTTTGGGCACACCAGACCCTCCAAAACCGTCACCTCGGGAGCTTCTCCCTAAGAAGTTAACTACTTAGGGAGTGGTGGGGCGCTAGCATTTAAGAGTTTAAGAGCAGTTGTAAGCCACGGAAGGAGAGTTGTATGGCATTGAAGCTCTTCTGGAGGGTAGTTAACACAGTGTCCAAAGAAGGGCCAGAAGTATACAGAATGGTGTCGTATGCGTAGAGGTGGATCAGAGACTCACCAGCAGCAAGAGCGACATCATTGATGTATACAGAGAAGAGAGTCGGAATTGAACCCTGTGGTACCCCCATAGAGGCCGGGACAACAGGCCGTCCGATTTGACACACTGAACTCAGAAGTTGGTGAACCAGGCAAGGCAATCATTTGAGAAACCAACGCTGTCGAGTCTGCCGATAAGGATGTGGTGATTGACAGAAGAGTCGAAAGCCTTGGCCAGATCAATGAATACGGCTGCACAGTAATGTCTCTTATCGATGGTGGTTATGATGTCATTTAGGACCTTGAGCGTGGCTGAGGTGCACCCATGACCAGCTCAGAAACCAGATTGCATAGCGGAAAAGGTACGGTGGGATTCGAAATGGTCGGTAAGCTGTGAAGGGTTCTGGAGAACCAAGGGAAGCTAGTTTGGATTTGGCTTAGCGCCTAACGTCATTTACAGAAGAAACTTGACTTGCGTCTCGTTTGACATTGTACTCTGGTGGCTTGCTAGATAAAATCGTTCCTTTCCTAAATTAGCCATGGATGGAGATATGGATTTTGATTAGTGTTATTATACTCAATAAAAATACAAATGAAACATGTAAAGTGTTGGTCCCAAGGTTCATGAGCTGAAATAAATTATCCCAGAAATGTTCCATGCATAATTCTGTGCACACATTTGTTTACATGCCTGTTAGTGAGCATTTCTCCTTTCCAAGATTATTCATCCACCTGACAGGTCTGGCATATAAAGAAGCTGATTAAACAGCATGATCATTACACAGGTGTACCTTGTGCCGGGAACAATAAATGGCACAATAAAATGTGCTGTCTGCAGGAACTTCCACCAGAGCTTTTGCCAGATATAAGTTGCCTCCAACGTTGTTTTAGAGAATTTTGCAGTACATCCAACCAGCCTCAAAACCGCAGACCACATGTAACCACATCAGCCCAGGAACTCCACATCCGGCTTCTTCACCTGTGGGATGGTCTGAGACCGGCCACCCAGACAGTTGATGAAACTGAGGAATATTTATGTCTATAATAAAGCCCTTTTGAGGGGAAAAACCCAGTCTGATTGGCTGGGCCTGGCTCCTTAGCGGGTGCATCCCTGCTGAGTCATGTGAGAGTCAGTGAGATTAGAGCCTAATGCACTTATTTCAAATAACTGATTTCCTTATATGAACTGTAACTCAATAAAACTGTTGAAATTGTTTCATGTTGCAGTTCTATTTTTGTTCAGCAATACTTCAATTGTCCGTACTGGCCAATGATTATAACAACGATTCTGGTCCAACCATGAGTGCATACATTGTGCCCCGTTCCTGCCGTTCTGTACCTTTCGGACTCTGCTCCAGATTACTGACCTCTGCCTGCTCCCCTGTTTTTCTAATAAACTTTTGTTACTTCGAAACTGTCTGCGTCTGGGTCTTCTACTGAGCCTTGACAACTATACACAGTAAGAATGTTTTATCACATGCGTCAGCTGTTCGTTCAACCGTACCCGCCCGCAATTGCTAAACATCCATCCACAACCGTCTGACTATGCAGTACCAGTCAAAAGTTTGGATACACCTACTCATTCAAGGGTTTTTCTTTATTTTTTTTAATTCTACATTGTAGAATAATAGTGAATATATCAAAACTATGAAATAACACATATGGAATCATGTAGTAACCAAAAAAGTGTTAAACAAATAAAAATACATTTTATATTTGAGATTCTTTAAAGTAGCCATCCTTTGCCTTGATGACAGTTTTGCACACTCTTGGCATTCTCTCAACCAGCTTCACCTTGAATGCTTTTCCAACCGTCTTGAAGGAGTTCCCACATATGCTAAGCACTTGTTGGGCTGCTTTTCCTTCACTCTGCGGTCCAACTCATCCCAAACCATCTCAATTGGGTTGAGGTCGGGTGATTGTGGAGGCCAGGTTATCTTATACAGCACCAGCACTCTCCTTCTTGCTCAAATGGCCCTTACACAGACTGGAGGTGTGTTGGGTCTAATGAACTGTCGTTTGTCTTTGCTTATTTGTGCTGTTCTTGCCATAATATGGACTTGGTCTTTTACCAAGTAGGGCTATCTTCTCTAAACCACCCCTACCTTGTCACAACACAATGGATTGGTTCAAACACATTAAGAAGGAAAGATATTACACAAATTAGCATTTAAGAAGGCACACCTGTTAACCTCTCAGGGATTGCTGGGGCGCTATCGCCCCAATCCCGACACTACCAGGTGAAATGTAAGGCGCCAAATTCAAAATCCAAAAGTTGAATTATTAAACATCCACCAATATACAAGTGTTCCATACTCATCAAAAGCTCTGTTTCTTGGCAATATCACAGCGTTGTCAGATTTCAAAAAGGCGTTACGGCGAAAGCAGCACATTTGATTGTTTGAGGGTAGCACCTCACATATTTTTCCCATAGCCATGAATCCATTAGCCATCATGGCACACACATAACACATTTCACAGCGAAAACAAATCAATTACCTGTTGAAGAACTTCTGCTGAGGTCATCCTAAGTGTCCAACGAAGACAATCCATGGTTCTTTTGTTAGAAAAAGTAATGTATTTTATCCATAAATCTCCATTTTGTTCACGCGTTATAATCAGAAACGACAGCTTCCACTCCTCCATTGAAACGTGACACAAACTCGTTCATCTTATACCTATAAACTTGTCCAAGAACAATCAAACATAGTTTTAAATGTATCCTTAGGAACACTTTTACGTATATTTACTATTATAAATCAACCGAATATAAACTGATCGATAAAGACGGTAAAAGACACTGCGCGCCTTTGTCGGGAACGCGACTGGGTACTGTTTACATAAAAAGGTCACTTCCTGGTTTGCTCTTATTCTCTGGTCTAATTCATCCAAAATGAAATTTTACACTGTCTCGAGACTGTTGACATCTAAAGGAAGCGATGGGTACTGCATTCATATGCCCTTATATGGTCATTTTCATGAGGGAGGGGTTCCAAATGAGCAATGTGTCAAAATCACTTTTTCCAGTACAGAAATTCCTCGGGGTTTCGCCTGCCATTGTCACGCCCTGACCGGTAGGAGCCTGTTTATGTCTCCTTTTGGTTTGGTCAGGGTGTGATTTGGGGTGGGCATTCTATGTTATAGTTTTTGTATTTCTTTGTTTTGGCTGAGTGTGGCTCTCAATCAGGGACAGCTGTCTATCGTTGTCTCTGATTGGGAAACACTTAAGCAGCTATTTTTCCCTCCAGCTTTGTGGGAGGTTGACTCTGTTTATGTGTATGTGCCGTTGGTGCTATACGTTTGATCTTCGTTTGTTGTTTTTGTATTGTGTGAGTTAACCAAATAAATATGTTTAACTCCACCCGGCACGCTGCGCCTTGGTCTGTTTTTGAAGATCGTGACAGCCATATGCGTTCTGTTTCACTCACAGACAAATGGTTAACACTTTTGGAAAATTCAGAGTGTTTCCTATCCAATGGTACTAAATATGTGCATATCCTATTTTCTGGGCCTGAATGGGAGGCATTTTACTTTGGGCACGCCAGGCTCTCCAAAACCGACCCCTCAGCTGCCACTCCCTAACAAGTTAATTTAAATGCATTCCAGGTGACTACTTCATGTAGCTTGTTGAGAGAATGCCAAGAGTGTGCAAAGCTGTCATCAAGGCAAAGGGTGGCTACTTCGAAGAATCTCAAATATATTTGTTTAACACTTTTTTGGTTACTACATGATTCCATATGTGTTATTTCATAGTTGTGATGTCTTCACTATTATTCTACTACATAGAAAATAGTAAAAAATAAAGAAAATCCCTTGAATGAGTAGGTGTGTCCAAACTTTGACTGGTACTGTATATCATTAATTTAAAAGTAAAAAAAAAATGTATGTAGCAATAGCAGATTTACCCTTTAAAGAGCAACTGCCCCTAAAAACCACATTCTTAGAAAAATGTATTCTATTGTCAAAACAAACTACGAAGTAAAGAAAGTAAAGTAAAGTCACAAAGTCAGTCATGTCCAAAACAGAGTTTTGTGAGACTTGTAGTAATGACTGTATCACAGTGTAAATTAAGGTTGGGTTTGTTTGAATCCCACCCACAGCTGGCAGCACACAAGTAATGATCAATTCTGAGTGCAGCTGCATGCGACCCAATGGTAATGCCTGTGGTACATTTGGGTTGAATTTGGTTATACCTATGGCCCATCGGTAAACTGCACAATTTGATGAATTCAAATAGCTCCAAATATGACTTAAAAACTTAAAAACAACTATACATTTTAGAAATGCAAATACAAATATTGAAAGAATTGTCTCATTTACATTATGTAATTTATTGACAGCACCTAAATAGATAGGCTATCCAAAGTAAACCAACGTTGCCACGGTCGCACACCAGCTGGATGAAGCTAAGTGGCTAAATAATTTGTCTTACTCTTCCCACCTGAGAACACACACAAGAGTCCCCACATCAAACCACACCTCGAAACCAACTCACATTTGAAATCAGTCCTGGCCACTAGCATTTCTTAATTAACTAAATCTCAAATTAGGCCAAATCCAGAAGTGCAGTCGCCCTTTAAGACATTTTTTGAGATTAGTAGTCATCTTGATGTTGATTGCTCATCTTTCCTGTTGAGTGGTTTTTAAGTGATGTTCTCCAGCAATGAATTCCCCTAATCGCCAGTAAATTATCACATCTACGGTATCCCTACTCTGAAAAGGCTGCGAGCACCAACAGCAGGAATGGATACCCCAGTGATTGATGTTGTGTACTTGACATAAACACTCATGATGATGATGACACATTGTTTAGGATCAAGAGGCGACCGTCAGTCATTTCTCAGATACACCTAGCACTTGTCCTCCTACTTACCACCAGTCACCCAGCCACCCAGCCACCAGCAACCCAGCAAACCAGCAACCAGCCACTCAGCTACCCAGCAACCAGCCCCCAGCCCCCAGCCATCCAGCCACCCAGCCACCCACCCACCCAGCAACCAGCCCCCAGCCCCCAGCCATCCAGCCACCCAGCCATCCAGCAACCAGCCCCCAGCCACCAGCCCCCAGCCATCCAGCCATCCAGCAACCAGCCCCCAGCCATCCAGCCACCCAGCCACCTAGCACCAGCCCCTGGCCCCCAGCCAACCACCCAACCAGCACCCAAGCCACCAGCTAACCAGCCAGTAGCCCCCAGCCACCTTTCACAAACCCCATACACCTGGCGACCGTGTCAGCGTGCATTGTGCTCGGCCCACCACAGGAGCCACTAGTGCGCGATGGAACAAGAACATCCCTCCCAGCCAACCCTCCCCGACGCTGGGCCAATTGTGTGCCGCCCCATGGATCTCCCAGTCACGGCCGGCTGCGACAGAGCCTGCACTCGAACCAGGATCTCCAGACCACTGCGCCAAAAATATTTGTATATTACAAGTATACGAGATTTATTTTTCTAGTATATATTAAGTATACAAAATAACTAATATCATTACACTTCAACACACTTATTAAAAGTGTACTTTATATTAATTGTTTTTCAGTTTTTAACCTCCACCGGGATGGTTGAGCTAAGGTGCGCTAATGTGACTAGCATGACATTGTTAGTAACAAGACATTTTCCCAGGACGTGGACATGTCTTATATGTACAGATAGCTTAAATTATTGTTAATCTAACTGCACTTTCCAATTTACAGTAGCTATAGCAGTGAAAAAGTAGCACACCATTGTTTGAGGAGAGTGCACAACAACAAAACACTTTTATCACGGCAACTGGTTGATACATTCACCTCTGAAGGTAAATACTGTACTTACATTCAGTAATCTTGCTCTGATTTGTCATCCTGAGGGTCCCATAGATAAAATTAGTTATAATAAGCATAGTTTTGTTTAATAAAATCCACTTTTATATTCAAATGTAGGAACTTGGTTCTACAGTTTATACCCCTGCTGTCTATGGCTCCACACCCACCCCGCCCGGCCATCTAGATATGTGAAAGTTAGTGTATTAGCTAATGATCCATCATGTATGACATTCCAGGGAATGTGTAAACTTAAATTTAGTATTACCATATAATGTTTGTATGTTCTCTATAGTGATGTACGTGAAAAAGTGGGCAGACTTCAGGATATTGTCCAGTATTGAAATGCTACATTGGCTCAATCTGAAACTTTGCACACACACAACATCTAAATTGCGCCTAAACTGCAATAAAACATTACGGTCTTTCTCTGGCATATCAAATATGTTGGAAAACAAGATTTTTTTTAAAAAGGATGCTTTTTTTTGTGTTATCTTTTACCAGATCGAATGCGTTATATTCTACTACATTCATTTCACATTTTCACAAACTTCAAAGTGTTTCCTTTCAAACGATATCAAGAATATGCATATCCTTGCTTCAGGTCCTGAGCTGCAGGCAGTTAGATTTGGGTATGTCATTTTAGGCAAAAATTGAAAAAGAGGGTCCGATCCTTGATTAAGTATATTATATTTTAGTATACTATATGTTCACTATCATTAAAGTTAAACACACTCATTAAAACTGTGCTTGGATTTCAAACTCTTTAATTGCAAAAATATTCCAAAATATACATCTTGTATGGAGTAAGGGACCAAAGTAATACTGTCCAAAAACTTGCTGGCCTAAATACAAAGCCTCATGTTTGGGGCAAATCCAACATATCACTAAGTAACTGCCGCCTTTTTTCAAGCATGGTGGTGTCTGCGTCATGGAATGGGTATGATTGACATCTGCAAACGCCTGGGGAGTTTTTCAGGATGAAAATTAACGGAATGGAGATAAGCACAGGCAAAATCCTGGAGGAAAAACTGCTTCAGTCTGATTTATAACACACACTGGGCGAGGAATTCACCATTCAACAGGACAATAATCTACAACACAAGGCCACATCTACACTGGAGTTGCTTATCAAGAAGACAGTGAATGTTCCTGAGCGGCCAAGTTACACTTTTGACTTAAATCTGCTTGGAAATCTACAGCAAGATTTGAAATTTGCTGTGTAGCTATGTGCACCAACATCTTGACAGAGCTAGAAGAATTCTGAAGAATAATGGGCTAGCAGGTGTATAGAGACTTCCTCAGCTCTTAGAGACTTCCTCAGCTCTTAGAGACTTCCTCAGCTCTTAGAGACTTCCTCAGCTCTTAGAGACTTCCTCAGCTCTTAGAGACTTCCTCAGCTCCTAGAGACTTCCTCAGCTCTTAGAGACTTCCTCAGCTCTTAGAGACTTCCTCAGCTCTTAGAGACTTCCTCAGCTCTTAGAGGCTTCCTCAGCTCTTAGAGACTTCCTCAAGAAGACCGCTGTGACCACTGCTAACGGAGTTCCTAGCATGTATTAAGTCAGGGAGCTGAATACTTATGCAACAACTATATTTTATTATTTCATTTCAATCAATCTTAAAAAATATATATAAATATATACAGAAATATTCCACTGGGACATTATTTTGAGTATTTTGTGTTTGATTGTTGATAAAACAAAAAAAGACAATTACATTTATTTGTTTCCCACTTTTTAACAACAAAATGTGAATAAGTCCAAGGGGTATGATGACTTTTGCAAGGCACTGTAGTTTCAGTGGCGATAATGAGTTTTGAAGTGCTTTAATTCCTGTTCAGAAGAGTGCAGAATAAGTTGACAACGATTGTTTATTGCACAGCTGACAAACATGCTTCCTGAGAGTTTACTTTGTCATATGTCAAGAAAATATACTTAAGTATACTTTCAAAAAAATTATATTTAAAGTTTTCTTTCAAAAATGCATGTGCACACAAAACTACTTTTAATTACACGTTACATATTACACATTCCATATTCCATATTACACATTACATATTACATATTATATATTACACATTACATATTACATATTACACATTACATATTACACATTACACATTACATATTACACATTACACATTACATATTACATATTACATATTACATATTACATATTACACATTACACATTACATATTTCATATTACACATTACACATTAAAAATTACATATTACACATTACACATTCCATTTTACATATTACACATTACATATTACACATTCCATATTACATATTACACATTCCATATTTCACATTCCATATTACACATTCCATATTACACATTCCATATTTCACATTCCATATTACACATTCCATATTAGATATTACACATTACATATTACACATTACACATTACACATTCCATTTTACATATTACACATTACATATTGCATATTACACATTACATATTACACATTCCATATTACATATTAAGCATTACATATTACACATTCCATATTACACATTCCATATTACACATTCCATATTACATATTACACATTCCATATTTCACATTCCATATTACACATTCCATATTACATATTATATATTACATATTACACATTACACATTCCATTTTACATATTACACATTACATATTGCATATTACACATTACATATTACACATTTCATATTACATATTACACATTCCATATTACATATTCCATATTACATATTACATATTCCATATTCTATATTATATATTACATATTCCATATTATATATTATATATTATATATTATATATTATATATTACATATTATATTATTACATATTCCATATTACATATTATATATTATATATTACATATTCCATATTACATATTCCATATTATATATTACATATTCCATATTACATATTCTATATTACATATTCCACATTATATATTATATATTATATATTATATATTACACATTACATATTATATATATTATATATTATATATTATATATTATACATTACACATTCTATATTATACATAATCTATATTATATATTATATATTATATATTATATATTATATATTACATATTACATATTATATATTTCATATTACATATTACACATATTAAAATTACATATTACATATTACACATTCCATTTACATATTATACATTATTATATATTACACATTCCATATTACATATTACACATTCCATATTTCACATTCCATATTACATATTCTATATTACATATTCCATATTTCACATTCCATATTTCATATTCCATATTACATATTCTATATTAGATATTACACATTACATATTACATATTACATATTCTATTTTATATATTACATATTACATATTGTATATTACATATTACATATTACACATTCCATATTATATATTATGTATTACATATTACACATTCTATATTACACATTCCATATTACACATTCCATATTACATATTACACATTCCATATTTCACATTCCATATTACACATTCCATATTACATATTATATATTACATATTACACATTACACATTCCATTTTACATATTACACATTACATATTGCATATTACACATTACATATTACACATTTCATATTACATATTACACATTCCATATTACACATTCCATATTACATATTACACATTCCATATTCCATATTACATATTACACATTCCATATTACATATTACATATTACATATTACATATTACACATTACACATTCCATATTACACATTACATATTACATATTACATATTACACATTCCATATTACACATTCCATATTACACATTCCATATTACACATTACATATTACATATTACACATTACACATTACACATTACATTACACATTACATATTACATATTACACATTACACATTACACATTACACATTACACATTCCATATTCCATATTACACATTACATATTACATATTGCATATTACATATTACACATTACACATTACACATTCCATATTACATATTACACATTATATATTACACATTCTATATTACACATTACACATTTAATTGAAATATTAATTTATTACAGTAATATGAACAACTAAAGTGTGAAATCCCAACACTTCCCAAAAGCTTGTAAATTGTTGCTCCAGTCACATCTGTTTCGTAAAAAGCATGTTGACATTGGCTGAGAAGATGCCTTGGTCAATCAAGTCGAGATGGCCAATAGCTAATATGGTTAATGAGTAAAAGTGTGTTTTCCTGAAATTACAGGAATGAAAATAACATTTTAGTATAAATCTAATTTATTAGAATAAAATGTACTTAAGGTGTATATTTGTTTTGCTCTAAGTACTTAAGTACAAAATAGTGTCCCAATTTAGTTAATTCTAAATGTATTTGATAAACTCAAATGCTAATAAAATACAAATAAAATTGACATGAAATGTTTTCAAAATTGTTCCAATTTAGATCATTTTTAATATCTTGAAAATATGTTAATGAAGACACCCAGCCGCCAGCCACCCAACCAGCCACACAGCTACCCAGCCACCAACGACCCAACCAGCCACCAAGCCCTCCAGCCAACCAGCACCCTATTTGCCTGTTATTAAGTCCCATGCAACCATCCAGTCTCCAGCCAGAAACATTCAGACGGCTGAATTTATAAACAACTGTCTGGGTGTTTTCCAGCCCAGTGGTTTGATGTGACCCCACGATGCCACCACTGGGATTGACAACAATCTCCTTGAAGGCTTCAGCATTTGAAATAAATCACTGAGACAAGTGTCTCTCCCCTTGCAGAGTTGATCCTTTCTCTCCCCCTTTCTCCCCTCCTCCTCTCTCCCCTCTCAGTGTTTCTCCCTTCCCCCTCTCTCCCCTCTCAGTGTGTCTCCCCTCCCCTCTCTCCCCTCTCAGTGTTTCTCCCTCCCCTCTACCTCCCCTCTCAGTGTCTCCCTCCTCTCTCCCCTCTCAGTGTGTCTCTCCTCCCCTCTCTCCCCTCTCAGTGTGTCTCCCTCCCCTCTCTCCCCTCTCAGTGTGTCTCTCCTCCCCTCTCTCCCCTCTCAGTGTGTCTCTCCTCCCCTCTCTCCCCTCTCAGTGTGTCTCTCCTCCCCTCTCTCCCCTCTCAGTGTGTCTCTCCTCCCCTCTCTCCCCTCTCAGTGTGTCTCTCCTCCCCTCTCTCCCCTCTCAGTGTGTCTCCCTCCCCTCTCTCCCCTCTCAGTGTATCTCCCCTCCCCTCTCTCCCTCTCAGTGTTTCTCCCTCCCCTCTACCTCCCCTCTCAGTGTCTCCCCCTCTCTCCCTCTCAGTGTGTCTCTCCTCCCCTCTCTCCCTCTCAGTGTGTCTCCCTCCCCTCTCTCCCCTCTCAGTGTGTCTCTCCTCCCCCTCTCTCCCCTCTCAGTGTATCTCCCTCCCCCTCTCTCCCCTCTCAGTGTGTCTCACCTCCCCTCTCTCCCCTCTCAGTGTATCTCCCTCTCCCTCTCTCCCCTCTCAGTGTATCTCCCTTCCCCCTCTCTCCCCTCTCAGTGTGTCTCCCCTCCCCTTCTATCTCCCCTCTCAGTGTGTCTCCCGTCCTGTTGCTCTGCTGTTCAAAATGAGTAAAACAACAATATGTCATGGGGATAATGAGCTGCGTGGTTCACTAAGAGCCGCATGGTTCACTAATGGGCTGAGGGGTTTGCTAATGAGCTGTGTGGTTCACTAATGGGCTGAGGGGTTCACTAATGGGCCGAGGGGTTCACTAATGGGCTGAGTGGTTCACTAATGGGCTGAGGGGTTCACTAAAGGGCTGAGTGGTTCACTAATGGGCTGAGGGGTTCACTAATGGGCTGAGGGGTTCACTAATGGGCTGAGTGGTTCACTAATGAGTCGCCCTGTTCACTAATTGGCTGAGTGGTTCAACAATGGGCTGAGAGGTTCAATAATGGGCTGTGTGGTTCAATAATGGGCTGAGGGGTCATCTGTGTAACATAGCAAACACAGTTTATGTGTGGGATAAGGTATTGGATTCGTTCCTCTAGGAATATATAGCAGTGAGGGTGAGATTGATCCGCCTCTGTCACCCCCTCCCCCACCCTCTCTATCTCTGACACTCTCCCCCCAACCTTTTCTCTGTCACGCTCCCCCCACTCTCTCTCTCTACCTCTCTCTCTCTGTCACTCTCTCTCTCTCTCTCTCTGTCACTCCCCACTCTCTCTGTCACTCTCCCCACTCTCTCTGTCAGTCTCCCCACTCTCTCTCTACCTCTCTCTCTCTGTCACTCCCCCACTCTCGCTCTCTGTCAATCTCCCCACTCTCTCTGTCAGTCTCCCCCACTCTCTCTATACCTCTCTCTCTCTGTCACCCCCTCTCTCTCTGTCACTCCCCCACTCTCTCTCTCTGTCACTCTCCCCCTCTCTCTCTCTGAAACTCTCTCTATCTCTGTATCTCTGTCACTCTGTCATTATCTCTATCTCTCTCTCTTTGTCACTCTCTCTATCTCGCTCTCTGTCACTCTCCCCCTCTCTCTCTCTCTCTCTCTCTCTCTGAAACTCTCTGTATCTCTGTATCTCTGTCACTCTCCCCTCTCTCTCTCTCTCACCCCCCACTCTCTCTACCTAACTCTCTCTGTCAGAGGTACATGTCCATTACCCAACACTGTCTAGTCTAGCCTACTCTCCAGACGTATAACGGCTGCCCATGGTGCTGCTCAGATCATTCATTTATAATTCAGAAAAGAGAAGAAGAAGATGAAGAAGAAGAAAGAGGAGGAGGAGAAGAAGAAGAAGAAGGAGAAGAAGAAGAAGGAGAAGAAGGAGGAGGAGAAGAAGAAGGAGGAGGATAAGGAGGAGGAGAAGAAGAAGAAGGAGGATAAGGAGGAGGAGAAGAAGAAGGAGGAGGATAAGGAGGAGGACTAGAAGGAGGAGAATAATGATTGATGCAAATGTTTCTAATCACATAATGCTATGTATTTATATTTTCCACTGCAGAAACAAATGGATGGACGTTAATATAGTCTCCAAACCCAGAATGCTAGTTAGATGTCAGTGGAGGCAATGTAAGTTTGCTGAAGAACGGTTATTATTGAGAAAATAGCGGTCCTGCTGTTTGTTGGTTGAATGAAGTGATTTCAATCAATCTACAGCTGCTGTCTATTGACCATTCACTCTGTCTTAAATCATTTTTCGTAGTTACCATTCTGTTTTTTTAAATGACATATTGGAGTCAGAAGAACTATAAGAGAGAGTGAGGCAGAAATATCATCCAACGTAAAACACCAAATAATGCAGAGCAGAATTAGGCCGAAATCCGCTATTTATCAAAATCCAGAAAAGAGACGTGAAATATTTCAACCACCTGAAAGGAAGCGATTCCCAAACCTTCCATAACAAAGCCATCACCTACAGAGAGATGAACCTGGAGAAGAGTCCCCTAAGCAAACTGGTCCTGGAGCTCTGTTCACAAACACAAACAGACCCCACAGAGCCCCAGGACAGCAACACAATTAGACCCAACCAAATCATGAGAAAACAAAAAAGATAATTACTTAACACATTGGAAAGAATTAACAAAAATACAGAGCAAACTAGAATGCTATTTGGCCCTAAACAGAGAGTACACAGTGGCAGAATACCTGACCACTGTGACTGACCCAAACATAAAGAAAGCTTTGACTATGTACAGACTCAGTGAGCATAGCCTTGCTATTGAGAAAGGCCGCCGTAGGCAGACCTGGCTATGTGCACACTGCCCACAAAATGAGGTGGAAACTGAGCTGCACTTCCCAACCTCCTGCCAATTTATGACAATATTAGACACATATTTCCCTCAGACCCACAAAGAAATAGAAAACACATTTGTATAAACTCCCATATCTACTGGGTGAAATACTACAGTGTGCCATCACAGCAGTACGATGTGTGACCTGTTGCCACAAGAAAAGGGCAACCAGTGAAGAACAAACACCATTGGAAATACAACCCATATTGATGGTTATTTATTTTCCCTTTTGTACTTTAACTATTTGCACATCATATGACATTTGAAGTGTCTTTATTCTTTTGGAACTTTTGTGAGTGTAATGTTTACTATTCATTTTTATTGTTTATTTCACTTTTGTTTATTATCTACTTCACTTTCACCCATAAATTGAAATTGAATTCAGAGCGAGAGCGAGAGAGAGAGAGAGGTAGGTAGGTAGGTAGATGTACAGATGGACAGATGGACAGATGGACAGTGAGAGAGATAGAGAGAGTGGGAGAGAGAGCACCTTTCACCCTATTCTATGTGCACAGATTCAAAGTGAATTTTACAGATGATCGAAAAAATCTATTTCAAAAGAGCAATTGTGTTTGAACCATGCGACGACAGACACTTTAAACTCACAGCATGGGGTGGTGAAATATTCACATTACACCCTGATTACCATGAGATGCACACTCTACTACTGTACATTATCACATACACTCACGGTGTTGTCTTTCACAACAACGGATCGCAAGACCATTAGAAGCCTTTTCTCTATAACTTTTAATAAAGCCATACAATAGTATTTAAACACGTGACACAGTACATTGTTCGATTTAAAGTGGTGCTTAAGTATTTATGTCACTCATCACATGACCGATCTCAAAATATCTCTCTGGCTTGTTCATATTTTATGCCTTTTGCGTAATTGAAGGAAAGGAATTAGAGCATAAAATGACCACGCTCAGCTGTGGTGGGTTGAGATGGGTTGGGGGAGACCAGATTAAACAACACCTTCATCTATCCTTTCTCTGAACCCATACTGATGACAACATATCATCATCCTTCCATCATCTATCCATTCTCTAAACCCATACTGATGACAACATATCATCATCCTTCCATCATCTATCCTTTCTCTGAACCCACACTGATGACAACATATCATCATCCTTCCATCATCTATCCATTCTCTAAACCCATACTGATGACAACATATCATCATCCTTCCATCATCTATCCTTTCTCTAAACCCATACTGATGACAACATATCATCATCCTTCCATCATCTATCCTTTCTCTAAAACCATACTGATGACAACATATCATCATCCTTCCATCATCTATCCTTTCTCTGAACCCATACTGATGACAACATATCATCATCCTTCCATCATCTATCCTTTCTCTAAACCCATACTGATGACAACATACCATCATCCTTCCATCATCTATCCTTTCTCTAAACCCATACTGATGACAACATATCATCATCCTTCCACCATCTATCCTTTCTCTAAACCCATACTGATGACAACATATCATCATCCTTCCATCATCTATCCTTTCTCTAAACCAATACTGATGACAACATATCATCATCCTTCCATCATCTATCCTTTCTCTGAACCCATACTGATGACAACATATCATCATCCTTCCATCATCTATCCTTTCTCTGAACCCATACTGATGACAACATATCATCATCCTTCCATCATCTATCCTTTCTCTGAACTCCACACTGATGACAACATATCATCATCCTTCCATCATCTATCCTTTCTCTAAACCCACACTGATGACAACATATCATCATCCTTCCATCATCTATCCTTTCTCTGAACCCACACTGATGACAACATATCATCATCCTTCCATCATCTATCCTTTCTCTAAACCCACACTGATGACAACATATCATCATCCTTCCATCATCTATCCTTTCTCTAAACCCACACTGATGACAACATATCATCATCCTTCCATCATCTATCCTTTCTCTAAACCCACACTGATGACAACATATCATCATCCTTCCATCATCTATCCTTTCTCTAAACCCATACTGATGACAACATATCATCATCCTTCCATCATCTATCCTTTCTCTAAACCCATACTGATGACAACATATCATCATCCTTCCATCATCTATCCTTTCTCTGAACCCACACTGATGACAACATATCATCATCCTTCCATCATCTATCCTTTCTCTGAACCCACACTGATGACAACATATCATCATCCTTCCATCATCTATCCTTTCTCTGAACCCATACTGATGACAACATATCATCATCCTTCCATCATCTATCCATTCTCTAAACCCATACTGATGACAACATATCATCATCCTTCCATCATCTATCCTTTCTCTGAACCCATACTGATGACAACATATCATCATCCTTCCATCATCTATCCTTTCTCTGAACCCACACTGATGACAACATATCATCATCCTTCCATCATCTATCCTTTCTCTAAACCCACACTGATGACAACATATCATCATCCTTCCATCATCTATCCTTTCTCTAAACCCATACTGATGACAACATATCATCATCCTTCCATCATCTATCCTTTCTCTAAACCCATACTGATGACAACATATCATCATCCTTCCATCATCTATCCTTTCTCTAAACCCATACTGATGACAACATATCATCATCCTTCCATCATCTATACTTTCTCTAAACCCATACTGATGACAACATATCATCATCCTTCCATCATCTATCCTTTCTCTGAACCCATACTGATGACAACATATCATCATCCTTCCATCATCTATCCTTTCTCTAAACCCATACTGATGACAACATACCATCATCTTTCCATCATCTATCCTTTCTCTAAACCCATACTGATGACAACATATCATCATCCTTCCACCATCTATCCTTTCTCTAAACCCATACTGATGACAACATATCATCATCCTTCCATCATCTATCCTTTCTCTAAACCAATACTGATGACAACATATCATCATCCTTCCATCATCTATCCTTTCTCTGAACCCATACTGATGACAACATATCATCATCCTTCCATCATCTATCCTTTCTCTGAACCCATACTGATGACAACATATCATCATCCTTCCATCATCTATCCTTTCTCTGAACCCACACTGATGACAACATATCATCATCCTTCCATCATCTAACCTTTCTCTAAACCCACACTGATGACAACATATCATAATCCTTCCATCATCTATCCTTTCTCTGAACCCACACTGATGACAACATATCATCATCCTTCCATCATCTATCCTTTCTCTAAACCCACACTGATGACAACATATCATCATCCTTCCATCATCTATCCTTTCTCTAAACCCACACTGATGACAACATATCATCATCCTTCCATCATCTATCCTTTCTCTAAACCCACACTGATGACAACATATCATCATCCTTCCATCATCTATCCTTTCTCTAAACCCATACTGATGACAACATATCATCATCCTTCCATCATCTATCCTTTCTCTAAACCCATACTGATGACAACATATCATCATCCTTCCATCATCTATCCTTTCTCTGAACCCACACTGATGACAACATATCATCATCCTTCCATCATCTATCCTTTCTCTGAACTCCACACTGATGACAACATATCATCATCCTTCCATCATCTATCCTTTCTCTGAACCCATACTGATGACAACATATCATCATCCTTCCATCATCTATCCATTCTCTGAACTCCATACTGATGACAACATATCATCATCCTTCCATCATCTATCCTTTCTCTGAACTCCATACTGATGACAACATATCATCATCCTTCCATCATCTATCCTTTCTCTGAACTCCACACTGATGACAACATATCATCATCCTTCCATCATCTATCCTTTCTCTAAACCCACACTGATGACAACATATCATCATCCTTCCATCATCTATCCTTTCTCTAAACCCATACTGATGACAACATATCATCATCCTTCCATCATCTATCCTTTCTCTAAACCCATACTGATGACAACATATCATCATCCTTCCATCATCTATCCTTTCTCTAAACCCATACTGATGACAACATATCATCATCCTTCCATCATCTATACTTTCTCTAAACCCATACTGATGACAACATATCATCATCCTTCCATCATCTATCCTTTCTCTGAACCCACACTGATGACAACATATCATCATCCTTCCATCATCTATCCTTTCTCTGAACCCACACTGATGACAACATATCATCATCCTTCCATCATCTATCCTTTCTCTGAACCCATACTGATGACAACATATCATCATCCTTCCATCATCTATCCATTCTCTAAACCCATACTGATGACAACATATCATCATCCTTCCATCATCTATCCTTTCTCTAAACCCATACTGATGACAACATATCATCATCCTTCCATCATCTATCCTTTCTCTGAACCCATACTGATGACAACATATCATCATCCTTCCATCATCTATCCTTTCTCTGAACTCCACACTGATGACAACATATCATCATCCTTCCATCATCTATCCTTTCTCTGAACCCACACTGATGACAACATATCATCATCCTTCCATCATCTATCCTTTCTCTAAACCCATACTGATGACAACATATCATCATCCTTCCATCATCTATCCTTTCTCTAAACCCATACTGATGACAACATATCATCATCCTTCCATCTATCCTTTCTCTAAACCCATACTGATGACAACATATCATCATCCTTCCATCATCTATCCTTTCTCTAAAACCATACTGATGACAACATATCATCATCCTTCCATCATCTATCCTTTCTCAAACCCATTCTGATGACAACATATCATCATCCTTCCATCATCTATCATTTCTCTAAACCCACACTGATGCTTAAGAAACCTATTTTCTCATTTAGCAAGATATTTTAAATAAGGGATTTGATTTTAATTGCAGAATGCAGAATATTGTTGTGCGAGGCTCAGACCCAAGCACTGCAAACCAAAAACAATTCAGCTATTGGTATTGATGAGAGCAGGTTGAGTGCTTGAATACACCTCTGAGACATGACTCATTGGATATTCCACTAGATCCAGATCTCTGTATTATACCACTAGATACAGCTCTCTGTATTATACCACTAGATCCAGATCTCTGTATTATACCACTAGATACAGCTCTCTGTATTATACCACTAGATACAGCTCTCTGTATTATACCACTAGATACAGCTCTCTGTATTATACCACTAGATACAGCTATATGTATTATACCAGTAGATACAGCTCTCTGTATTATACCACTAGATACAGCTCTCTGTATTATACACCTAGATACAGCTCTCTGTATTATACCACTAGATACAGCTATATGTATTATACCACTAGATACAGCTCTCTGTATTATACCACTAGATACAGATCTCTGTATTACACCACTAGATACAGCTCTCTGTATTATACCACTAGATACAGCTCTCTGTATTATACCACTAGGTACAGCTCTCTGAATTATACCACTAGATACAGCTCTCTGTATTATACCACTAGATACAGCTCTCTGTATTATACCACTAGGTACAGCTCTCTGAATTATACCACTACATACAGATCTCTGTATTATACCACTAGATACAGCTCTCTGTATTATACCACTAGATACAGCTCTCTGTATTATACCACTAGATACAGCTCTCTGTATTATACCACTAGATACAGCTCTCTGTATTATACCACTAGATACAGCTATACGTATTATACAACTAGATACAGCTCTCTGTACTATACCACTAGAAACAGCTCTCTGTATTTTACCTCTAGATACAGCTCAATGTATTATACCACTAGATACAGCTCTCTGTATTATACCACTAGAAACAGCTCTCTGTATTTTACCTCTAGATACAGCTCAATGTATTATACCACTAGATACAGCTCTCTGTATTATACCACTAGATACAGCTATATGTATTATACCACTATATACAGCTCTCTGTATTATACCACTAGATACAGCTCTCTGTATTATACCACTAGATACAGCTCTCTGTATTATACCACTAGATACAACTCTCTGTATTATACCACTAGATATAGATCTCTGTATTATACCACTAGATACAGCTATATGTATTATACCATTAGATACAACTCTCTGATGATTATACTACTAGATACAGCTCTAAGTATAATACAGTGGGGCAAAAAAGTATTTAGTCAGCCACCAATTGTGCAAGTTCTCCAACTTAAAAAGATCAGAGAGGCCTGTAATTTTCATCATACGTACACTTCAACTATGACGGACGAAATGAGAAAAAGAAATCCAGAAAATCACATTGTAGGATTTTTTATTTATTTTTTTTGCAAATTATGGTGGAAAATAAGTATTTGGTCAATAACAAAAGTTTATCTCAATACTTTGTTATATACCCTTTGTTGGCAATGACAGAGGTCAAACATTTTCTGTAAGTCTTCACAAGGTTTTCACACGCTGTTGCTGGTATTTTGGCCCATTCCTCCATGCAGATCTCCTCTAGAGCAGTGATGTTTTGGGGCTGTCGCTGGGCAACACGGACTTTCAACTCCCTCCAAAGATTTTCTATGGGGTTGAGATCTGGAGACTGGCTAGGCCACTCCAGGACTTTGAAATGCTTACGAAGCCACTCCTTCGTTGCCCGGGCGGTGTGTTTGGGATCATTGTCATACTGAAAGACCCAGCCACGTTTCATCTTCAATGCCCTTGCTGATGGAAGGAGGTTTTCACTCAAAATCTCACGATACATGGCCCCATTCATTCTTTCCTTTACACGGATCAGTCGTCCTGGTCCCTTTGCAGAAAAACAGCCCCAAAGCATGATCAAAGTCACCATTATTTGTCAGTTGTACAACCAAATGCCTTCAACCGAAATGTGTCTTCCGCATTTAACCCAACCCCTCTGAATCAGAGAGGTGCGGGGGGCTGCCTTAATCGACATCCATATCTTCGGCGCCCTGGGAACAGTGGGTTAACTGCCTTGTTCAGGTGCAGAACGACAGAGTTTTTCCTTGTCAGCTCGAGGATTCAAACTTGCAACCCTCCGGTTACAAGTCCAACACTCTAACCACTAGGCTACCTGCCGATGTTTCCACCCCCATGCTTCACAGTAGGTATGGTGTTCTTTGGATGCAACTCAGCATTCTTTGTCCTCCAAACACGACGAGTTGAATTTTTACCAAAAAGTTCTATTTTGGTTTCATCTGACCATATGACATTCTCCCAATCCTCATCTGGATCATCCAAATGCTCTCTAGCAAACTTCAGACGGGCCTGAACATGTACTGGCTTAAGCAGGGGGACACGTCTGGCACTGCAGGATTTGAGTCCCTGGCGGCGTAGTGTGTTACTGATGGTAGGTTTTGTTACTTTGGTCCCAGCTCTCTGCAGGTCATTCACTAGGTCCCCCCGTGTGGTTCTGGGATTTTTGCTCACCGTTCTTGTGATCATTTTGACCCCACGGGGTGAGATCTTGCGTGGAGCCCCAGATCGAGGAAGATTATCAGTGGTCTTGTATGTCTTCCATTTCCTAATAATTGCTCCCACAGTTGATTTCTTCAAACCAAGCTGCTTACCTATTGCAGATTCAGTCTTCCCAACCTGGTGCAGGTCTACAATTTTGTTTCTGGTGTCCTTTGACAGCTCTTTGGTCTTGGCCATAGTGGAGTTTGGAGTGTGACTGTTTGAGGTTGTGGAAAGGTGTCTTTTATACTGATAACAAGTTCAAACAGGTGCCAGTAATACAGGTAACGAGTGGAGGACAGAGGAGCCTCTTAAAGAAGAAGTTACAGGTCTGTGAGAGCCAGAAATCTTGCTTGTTTGTATGTGACCAAATACTGATTTTCCAACATAATTTGCAAATAAATTCATAAAAAATCCTACAATGTGATTTTCTGGATTTTTTTTCCTCATTTTGTCTGTCATAGTTGAAGTGTACATATGATGAAAAATACAGGCCTCTCTCATCTTTTTAAGTGAGAGAACTTGCACAATTGGTGGCTGACTAAATACTTTTTTTGCCCCACTGTACCATTAGGTACAACTCTCTGTATTATACAACTACATACAGATCTCTGTATTATACCACTAGATACAGATCTCTGTATTATACCACTAGACACAGCTATATGTATTATACCACTAGATACAACTCTCTGATGATTATACCACTAGATACAGCTCTCTGTATTATACTACTAGATACAGATCTCTGTATTATACAACTAGATACAGCTCTCTGTATTATACCACTAGATACATCTCTCTGTATTAAACCACTAGATACAGCTCTCTGATGATTATACCACTAGATACAGCTCTCTGTATTATACCACTAGATACAGCTCTCTGTATTATACAACTAGATACAGCTCTCTGATCATTATACCACTAGATACAGATCTCTGTATTATACCACTAGATACAGCTCTCTGTATCATTATACCACTAGATACAGATCTCTGTATTATACCACTAGATACAGCTCTCTGTATTTTACCTCTAGATAATGCTCTCGGTATTATAACACTAGATATAGCTCTCTGTATTATACCACTAGATACAGCTCTCTGTATTATACCACTAGATACAGCTCTCTGTATTATACCACTAGATACAACTCTCTGTATTATACCACTAGATACAGCTCTCTGTATTATACCACTAGATACAGCTCTCTGTATTATACCACTAGATACAGCTCTCTGTATTATACCACTAGATACAGCTCTCTGTATTATACCACTAGATACAGCTCTCTGTATTATACCACTAGATACAGCTCTCTGTATTATACCACTAGATACAGCTCTCTGTATTATACCACTAGATACAGCTCTCTGTATTATACCACTAGATACAGCTCTCTGTATTTTACCACTAGATACAGCTCTCTGTATTATACCACTAGATACAGCTCTCTGTATTATACCACTAGATACAGCTCTCTGTATTATACCACTAGATACAGCTCTCTGATGATTATACCACTAGATACAACTCTCTGTATTATACCACTAGATACATCTCTCTGTATTATACCACTAGATACAGCTCTCTGTATTATACCACTAGATACAGCTCTCTGTATTATACCACTAGATACAGCTCTCTGTATTATACCACTAGATACAGCTCTCTGATGATTATACCACTAGATACAACTCTCTGTATTATACCACTAGATACAGCTATATGTATTATACCACTAGATACAACTCTCTGATGATTATACTACTAGATACAGCTCTCTGTATTATACCACTAGATACAGCTCTCTGTATTATACCACTAGATACAGCTCTCTGTATTATACATCTAGATACAGCTCTCTGTATTATACCACTAGATACAGCTCTCTGATGATTATACCACTAGATACAGCTCTCTGTATTATACCACTATATACAGATCTCTGTATTATAACCACTAGATACAACTCTCTGTATTATACAACTAAAAACAACTCTCTGTATTATACTACTAGATACAGCTCTCTGTATTATACCATTAGATACAACTCTCTGTATTATACAACTAGATACAGCTCTCTGTATTATACCACTAGATACAGCTCTCTGTATTATACCACTAGATACAGCTCTATGTATTATACCACTAGATACAGCTCTCTGTATTATACCACTAGATACAGCTCTCTGTATTATACCACTAGATACAGCTCTCTGTATTATACCACTAGATACAGCTCTCTGTATTATACCACTAGATACAGCTCTCTGTATTATACACTAGATACAGCTCTCTGTATTATACCACTAGATACAGCTCTCTGTATTATACCACTAGATACAGCTCTCTGTATTATACCACTAGATACAGCTCTCTGTATTATACCACTAGATACAGCTCTCTGTATTATACCACTAGATACAGCTCTCTGTATTATACCACTAGATACAGCTCTCTGTATTATACCACTAGATACAGCTCTCTGTATTATACCACTAGATACAGCTCTCTGTATTATACCACTAGATACAGCTCTCTGTATTATACCACTAGATACAGCTCTCTGTATTATACCACTAGATACAGCTCTCTGTATTATACCACTAGATACAGCTCTCTGTATTATACCACTAGATACCTATATGTATTATACCACTAGATACAGCTCTCTGTATTATACTACTAGATACAGCTCTCTGTATTATACCATTAGATACAACTCTCTGTATTATACAACTAGATACAGATCTCTGTATTATACCACTAGATACAGCTCTCTGTATTATACCACTAGATACAGCTCTCTGTATTATACCACTAGATACAACTCTCTGTATTATACAACTAGATACAGCTCTCTGTATTATACCACTAGATACAGATCTCTGTATTATACCACTAGATACAGCTCTCTGTATTATACCACTAGATACAGCTCTCTGATGATTATACCACTAGATACAACTAGATACAGCTATTATACCACTAGATATTATACTATTATACCACTAGATACAGCTCTCTGTATTATACCACTAGATACAGCTCTCTGTATTATACCACTAGATACAGCTCTCTGTATTATACCACTAGATACAACTCTCTGTTTTATACAGACCACTAGATACAGCTTTGTATTATACCACAGATACAGCTCTCTGATGATTATACCACTAGATACAGCTTCTCTCTGATGATTATACCAACTAAATACAGCTCTCTGATGATTATACCAATAGATAGAGCAGTGATGTTTTTAGCTGTCGCTGGCAACACGGACTTTCAACTCTCCAAAGATTTTCTATGGGTTGAGATCTGGAGACTGGCTAGGCCACTCCAGGACTTTGAAATGCTTTTAAGCTACTCCTTCGCTTTCGGGCGTGTGTTTGGGATCATTGTCATACTGAAAGACCCAGCCACGCTTTCATCTTCAATGCCCTTGCTGATGGAAGGAGGTTTTCACTCAAAATCTCACGATACATGGCCCCATTCATTCTCTTTCCTTTACACGGATCAGTCGTCCTGGTCCCTTTGCAGAAAAACAGCCCCAAAAGCATGATCAAAGTCACCATTATTTGTCAGTTGTACAACCAAATGCCTTCAACCTAAATGTGTCTCTGATTTAACCCAACCCTCTGAATCAGAGAGGTGCGGGGCTGCCTTAATCGACATCCATATCTTCGGCGCCTAGATACAGTGGGTTAACTGCCTTGTTCAGGTGCAGAACGACAGAGTTTTTCCTTGTCAGCTCGAGGATTCAAACTTGCAACCCTCCGGTTACATAAGTCCAACACTCTAACCACTAGGCTACCTGCCGATGTTTCACCCCATGCTTCACAGTAGGTATGGTGTTCTTTGGATGCAACTCAGCATTCTTTGTCCTCCAAACACGACTCAGTTGAATTTTACCAAAAAGTTCTATTTTGGTTTCATCTGACCATATGACATTCTCCCAATCCTCATCTGGATCATCCAAATGCTCTCTAGCAAACTTCAGACGGGCCTGAACATGTACTCTTAAGCAGGGGGACACGCCTGGCACTGCAGGATTTGAGTCTCTGGCGGCGTAGTGTGTTACTGATGGTAGGTTTTGTTACTTTGGTCCCAGCTCTCTGCAGGTCATTCACTAGGTCCCCTGTGGTTCTGGGATTTTTGCTCACCGCTCTTGTGATCATTTTTGACCCCACGGGTGAGATCTTATGTGGAGCCCCAGATCGAGGAAGATTATCAGTGGTCTCTGTATGTCTTCCATTTCCTAATAATTGCTCCTACAGTTGATTTCTTCAAACCGTTGCGATACCTATTGCAGATTCAGTCTTCCCAACCTGGTGCAGGTCTACAATTTTGTTTCTGGTGTCCTTTGACAGCTCTTTGGTCTTGGCCATAGTGGAGTTTGGAGTGTGACTGTTTGAGGTTGTGGAAAGGTGTCTTTATACTGATAACAAGTTCAAACAGGTGCCAGTAATACAGGTAACGAGTGGAGGACAGAGGAGCCTCTAAAGAAGAAGTTACAGGTCTGTGAGAGCCAGAAATCTTGCTTGTTTGTATATGTGACCAAATACTGATTTTCCAACATAATTTGTAAATTCATAAAAATCCTACAATGTGATTTTCTGGATTTTTTTCTCATTTTGTCTGTCATAGTTGAAGTGTACATATGATGAAAAATACAGGCCTCTTCATCTTTTTAAGTGAGAGAACTTGCACAATTGGTGGCTGACTAAATACTTTTTGCCCCACTGTACCATTAGGTACAGCTCTCTTGTATTATACTCTAGATACAGATCTCTGTACATTATACTAGATACAGCTCTGTATTACACACTACATACAGATACTAGATCTCTGTATTATACCACTAGATACAGATCTCTGTATTATACCACTAGATACAACTCTCTGTATTATACCACTAGATACAGCTCTCTGTATTATACCACTAGATACAGCTCTCTGATGATTATACCACTAGATCTCCTCTGATGATTATACCACTAGATACAGCTCTCTGTATTATACCACTAGATACAGCTCTCTGTATTATACCACTAGATACAGCTCTCTGTATTATACTACTAGATACAGCTCTCTGATGATTATACCACTAGATACAGCTCTCTGTATTATACCACTAGATACAGCTCTCTGTATTATACCACTAGATACAGCTCTCTGTATTATACCACTAGATACAGCTCTCTGATGATTATACCACTAGATACAGCTCTCTGTATTATACCACTAGATAAAGCTCTCTGTGTTATACCACTAGAAACAGCTCTATGATGATTATACCACTAGATACAGCTCTCTGTATTATACCACTAGATACAGCTCTCTGTATTATACTACCACTAGATACAGCTCTCTGTAATATACCACTAGATACAGCTCTCTGTGATTATACCACTAGATACAACTCTCTGTATTATACCACTAGATACAGCTCTCTGTATTATACCACTAGATACAACTCTGATGTATTATACCACTAGATACAGCTGTATGTATTATACCACTAGATACAGCTCTCTGTATTATACCACTAGATACAGCTCTCTGATCATTATACCACTAGATACAGCTCTCTGTATTATACCACTAGATACAGCTCTCTGTATTTTACCTCTAGATACAGCTCTATGTATTATACCACTAGATACAGCTCTTCTGATGATTATACCACTAGATACAGCTCTCTGATATTATACCACTAGATACAGCTCTCTGTATTATACCACTCAGATACAACTCTCTGTATTATACACAGCTCTCTGTATTATACCACTAGATACAATCTCTGTATTATACCACTAGATACAACTCTCTGATGATTATACCACTAGATACAGCTCTCTGTATTATACCACTAGATACAGCTCTATTATACCACTAGATACAGACTCTGTGATTATACCACTAGATACAGCTCTCTGTATTATACCACTAGATACAGCTCTCTGATGATTATACCACTAGATACAACTCTCTGATGATTATACCACTAGATACAGCTCTCTGTATTATACCACTAGATACAGCTCTCTGTATTATACCACTAGATACAGCTCTCTGTATTATACCACTAGATACAGCTCTCTGTATTATACCACTAGATACAGCTCTCTGTATTATACCACTAGATACAGCTCTCTGTATTATACCACTCAGATACAGCTCTCTGATGATTATACCACTAGATACAGCTCTCTGTATTATTACCACTAGATACAGCTCTCTGTATTATACCACTAGATACAGCTCTCTGTATTATACCACTAGATACAGCTCTCTGTATTATACCACTAGATACAGCTCTCTGTATTATACCACTAGATACAGCTCTCTGTATTATACCACTAGATACAGCTCTCTGTATTATACCACTAGATACAGCTCTGTATTATACCACTAGATACAGCTCTATGTATTATACCACTAGATACAGCTCTCTGTATTATACCACTAGATACAGCTCTCTGTATTATACCACTAGATACAGCTCTCTGTATTATACCACTAGATACAGCTCTATGTATTATACCACTAGATACAGCTCTTTGTATTATACCACTAGATACAGCTCTCTGTATTATAACATTAGATACAACTCTCTGTATTATACAACTAGATACAGATCTCTGTATTATGCCACTATATACAGATCTCTATATTATACCACTAGATACAGCTATATGTGTTATACATCTAGATACAACCCTCTGATGATTATACCACTAGATACAGATCTCTGTATTATACAACTAGATACAGCTATATGTATTATACCACTAGATACAGCTATATGTATTATACCACTAGATACAACTCTCTGATGATTATACAACTAAATACAGCTCTCTGTATTATACCACTAGATACAGCTCTCTGTATTATACCACTAGATACAGCTCTCTGATATTATACCACTAGATACAGCTCTCTGATGATTATACCACTAGATACAGCTCTCTGATGATTATACCACTAGATACAGCTCTCTGATGATTATACCACTAGATACAGCTCTCTCTGTATTATACCACTAGATACAGCTCTCTGATGATTATACCACTAGATACAGCTCTCTGATGATTATACCACTAGATACAGCTCTCTGTATTATACCACTAGATACAGCTCTCTGTATTATACCACTAGATACAGCTCTCTGATGATTATACCACTAGATACATCTCTCTGTATTATACCACTAGATACAGCTCTCTGTATTATACCACTAGATACAGCTTCTCTGATGATTATACCACTAGATACAGCTCTCTGTATTATGACCACTAGATACAGCTCTCTGATGATTATACCACTAGATACAGCTCTCTGTATTATACCACTAGATACAGCTCTCTGTATTATACCACTAGATACAGCTCTGATGTATTTATACTACCAGTTCATACCCAGCCCTGTATATCTCACAGATGGATACAGCTCTCTGTATACCACTAGATACAGCTCTCTGTATTATACCACTAGATACAACTCTCTGTATTATACCACTAGATACAGCTCTCTGTATTATACCACTAGATACAGCTCTCTGATGATTATACCACTAGATACAGCTCTCTGTATTATACCACTAGATACAGCTCTCTGTATTATACCACTAGATACAGCTCTCTGTATTATACCACTAGATACAGCTCTCTGTATTATACCACTAGATACAGCTCTCTGATGATTATACACTAGATACAGCTCTCTGTATTATACCACTTAGATACAGCTCTCTGTATTATACCACTAGATACAGCTCTCTGTATTATACCACTAGATACAGCTCTCTGATGATTATACCACTAGATACAGCTCTCTGTATTATAACATTAGATACAACTCTCTGTATTATACCACTAGATACAACTCTCTGTATTATACCACTAGATACAGCTCTCTGTATTATACTCACTAGATACAGCTCTCTGTATTATACCACTAGATACAACTCTCTGATGATTATACCACTAGATACAGCTCTCTGTATTATACCACTAGATACAGCTCTCTGTATTATACCACTAGATACAGCTCTCTGATGATTATACCACTAGATACAGCTCTCTCGTATTATACCACTAGATACAGCTTCTTGTATTATACCACTAGATACAGCTCGATTTTCCCACAGATCTCTGATATTATACCACTAGACAGCTCTGTATTATAGCTCACTGGATACAACTTTCTCTCTGATTGATACCATCTAGACAGCCTCTCTGTAATATATAACAGCCTCTGATGATTACATAGATACAGCTCTGATGACTATACCACTAGATACAGCTCTCTGATGATTATACCACTAGATACAGCTCTCTGTATTATACCACTAGATACAGCTCTCTGATGATTATACTACTAGATACAGCTCTCTGTATTATACCACTAGATACAACTCTCTGTATTATACCACTAGATACAGCTCTCTCTGTATTATACCACTAGATACAGCTCTCTGTATTATACCCACCAGATACAGCTCTCTGATATTATACCACTAGATACAACTCTCTGATGTATTATACCACTAGATACAGCTCTCTGTATTATACCACTAGATACAGCTCTCTGTGATTATACCACTAGATACAGCTCTCTGTATTATACCACTAGATACAGCTATCTGATGATTATACACTAGATACAGCTCTCTGATGATTATACCACTAGATACAGCTCTCTCTGTATTATACCACTAGATACAGCTCTCTGATGTATTATACCACTAGATACAACTCTCTGTATTATACCACTAGATACAGCTCTCTGTATTATACCACTCAGATACAGCTCTGATCATTATACCACTAGATACAGCTCTCTGATATTATACCACTAGATACAGCTCTCTGTATTATACCACTAGATACAGCTCTCTGTATTATACCACTAGATACAACTCTCTGTATGATTATACCACTAGATACAGCTCTCTGTATTATACCACTAGATACAGCTCTCTGATGATTATACCACTAGATACAGCTCTCTGATGATTATACCACTAGATACAGCTCTCTGTATTATACCACTAGATACAACTCTCTGTTATTATACCACTAGATACAGCTCTCTGATGTATTATACCACTAGATACAGCTCTCTGATGATTATGCACTACCATCAGCTCTCTGTATACTCTCAGATGCATGATTATACCAATAGGATACAACTCTCTTGATGATTATGTCACTGATACAGCTCTCAGTGGTTATGCCACTCAGATATTGCTCTCTGATGATTATACCACTAGATACAGTTCTCTGATGATTATACCACTAGATACAGCTCTCTGTATTATACCACTAGATACAGCTCTCTGATGATATTATACCACTAGATACAGCTCTCTGATGATTATACCACTAGATACAGCTCTCTCTGTATTATACCACTAGATACAGCTCTCTGTATTATACCACTAGATACAGCTCTCTGTATTATACCACTAGATACAACTCTCTGTCATTATACACTAGATACAGCTCTCTGTGATTATACACTTAGATACAGCTCTGTATTATACACCTAGATACAGCTCTCTGTATTATACCACTAGATACAGCTCTCTGTATTATACCACTAGATCTAATGTATGTACAAGATATTCTTGATTAAATACAGATACAGCTCTCTGTATTATACCACTAGATACAGCTCTCTGTTATACACAGATAGATGTATTATACCACTAGATACAGCTCTCTGTATTATAACTAGATACAGCTCTCTGATGTTACTTTACCTAGATACAGCTCTCTGTATTATACCACTAGATACAGCTCTCTGTATGATTTATACCACTAGATACAGCTCTCTGTGATTATACCACTAGATACAGCTCTCTGTGATTATACCACTAGATACAGCTCTCTGTATTATACCACTAGATACAGCTCTCTGTATTATACCACTAGATACAGCTTGATTATACAACTAGATACAGCTCTCTGTATTATACCACTAGATACAGCTCTCTGTATTATACCACTAGATACAGCTCTCTGTATTATACCACTAGATACAGCTCTCTGATTATACCACTAGATACAAGCCTCTATGTATTATACCACTTAGATACAGCTCTCTGATATAATAATTGCACACAGCCTCTCCAGCATACAGCTTGTATCGCAACTCTCAGAGCTACCACTAGACAGCAGCCTCTTTGTATTAGTACCACTAGATACAGCCTTCGCATTATAACATTGTTAGTATAGCTTTCTCGTACTTATACACTAGATACAGATCTCTGTATATGCCACTATATACAGATCTCCGTATATTATACCTCACCAGATATGGCCATATAAAAGTTATACATCTAGAGATACAACCTCTCTGATGTGTGATTATACTACTAGATGACACGCCTCTCGTATTATTAACAACTAGATACAGCTCCTGATGTATTATACCACTAGCATTACAGCTATATGTATTACACTAGATACAGATTCTCTTGATGCATTATATCAACTAGATTGCATACAGCTCTATGTATTATACATACTCACTAGATACAGCTCTTCTGCATTATACCACTAGATACAGATCTCTCTGATGCATATACAACTCAGACAGCAGCCTTTAATTATACCACTATTAGATACAGCTTCTCCGCACATACCAATATATTACTCACTAGATACAGCTCTCGATGTACGGTTATACCACTAGATACAAGCTTCTCTCTGTATTATACTACACTAGATACAACTCTCTGACGATCATACAACTAGATACAGCTCTTTATTGTATTATAACACTACCAGATACATGCTTTCTCGATGATTATACTTCACTAGGGATACACAGCTCTCTGATGATTATGTACAGTCAGATAAATACAGCTCTCTGATGATTATACCACTTCAGACGCAGCTCAAATCACTCTGTAGTTATTCCACTAGATACAGCTCTGATGATTATACCACTAGATACAGCTCTCTGTATTATACCACTAGATACAACTCTCTGTATATTCATAACCACTAGATACAACTCTCTGTATACACTACCAGATACAGCTCTGTATTATACCACTAGATACACAGCTCTCTGATATACACTAGATTTACATTATACCTACCAGAAATACAGATCTCTGTATTATACCACTAGATACAGCTCTCTGTAGCCATACCACTAGATAGTACTGTATGTATTATACTACTAGATACAGCTCTCGTGATTATACAACTAGATACAGCTCTCTGTATTATACCACTAGATACAGATCTCTCTGTATTTTCTAATACTAGACCCCCTTCATTATGTTCACTATCACTAGATACAGCCTCTGTATTATACTACACTAGATACAAAGCTCTCTGTATTATACCATAGATACAAGCTCCCTCGTGATCCATTATAGACACTATAGCTCTCTGTAGCTATACCACTAGATACAGCCTCTGTACCACTAGATAATGCCTCTGTAATATACCACTAGATGCAGATCTCCGAGATTTTTACACTAGATGCAGCTCTCTCGTGTTATACACCATGGATACAGCTCTCTGTATTATCGCTAGATACAGCCTCATGTCATTATACTAGATATCTAGATACTAAAGCTCTCATTAATATACCACTAGATACAGCTTTCAGCAAGCTATAAATACTCAGATACAGCTCTCTGGTTATACCACTAGATACAGCTCTGTATTATTACCACTAGATCCAATGCCTCTGTTTTATAACACCAGATACAGCTCTGTAGATTATACCATAGATACAGCTCTCATGTATTATACCACTAGATACAGCTCTCTGTATTATAACATTAGATACAAACTCTCTGATCATTATACAATACTAGATACAGGATCTCTGTAGATTACTCACTAGATACAGCCCTGCAGCTCTATACTTCATACTAGATTACAGCTTCCCCATGTATTATACATCTAGATACAGCCCTCTTTGATATTATACCAATTATTTCAGATACAGCTCTGTGTATTATACAACTCAGATTACAGCTCTCTGTATTATACCACCAGATACAGCTATATGTATACCCACCAGATACAGCTTCAGGGTATACCACAGGATGCAAGCTCTCCTGTATATTATACACATTCAGATACCCTCTCATACAACTCTCTGATGATTATACAACTAGATACAGCTCTCTTTTATTATACCACTGAATGTAGTACAGCCCTTACCACTGTAAATGTATATACCACCAGATACAGCTATGTGTTATACACTAGATGCTCTAACTCTCTGATGATTATGAACCACTAGATACAGCTCTCTGTATTTATACCACTAGATACAGCTCTTGTGATTATAATACACAGATACAGCTATATTATGATACCACTAGATACAGCTCTCTGATGATTATACATTCACTACAGCCTCTCAGATTATACTACAGATACAGCTCTCTGATGATTATACACTCAGATTACAACTCAGATATATACCACTAGATACAGCTCTCTGATGATTATACCACTAGATACAACTCTCTGTATTATACCACTAGATACAGCCTCTGTATTATCACTAGCATACAGCTCTTATTATACCAATTACTAGACATTACAGCTCTCTGATGATTATACCACTCAGATACAGCTCTCTGATTATACACTAGATACAGCCTTCATAGATACAGCCTCTGTATTATATCACTAGATACAGCCTCTGTATTATGACCACTAGATACAGCTCTCTGATGATTACTCACTCAGATACAGCCTCCGTATGTATTATATCTAGTTACAGCTCTCTGTATTATACCACTAGATACAGCCTCTGATAATTATACCACTAGATACAGCTCCTCTGCACATAACTAGATACAGCCTCGTATTATACCATAGATACAGCTGTATTATACCACTAGACACAGCTCTCTGATGATTATACTCACTAGATACAGCTCTCAGATTATACACTAGATACAACTCTCTGATGATTATAACACTAGATACAGCCTCTGTATTATATCACTGATACAAATTCCTGTATTATAACACTAGATACAGCTCTCTGTATTATACACTAGATACAGCTCTCTGTGATTATAAACACTACATGCTGCCTCTGTATTTATAACGCTAGATACAGATCTCTGTATTACTCACGATACAGATCTCATGATATTATACTCACTAGATACAGCTATGCAGTTATAACACTAGATACAACCTCTGATTATTACACATACCAGAGATACAGATCTCAGATTATACCACCAGATACAGCTATATGCATTATACCACTAGATACAGCTATATGTATTATACACACTAGATACAAACTCTCTGATGATTATACAACTAAATACAGCCTCTGTATTATACCACCAGATACAGCTCTCCACAGATTATTCACAGATCTCTGTTATACAAATACAGCCTCTCTTTATTATACCACTAGATTACTCTATATCTACAACCACTCAGACAGCTCTGTATTATACTTCAGATACAGCCTCTGTATTATAATACTATACAACTCTCTGATGATTATACCACTGCACACAGCTCTCAGATATTATACCACTAGATACAGCTCTCTGATTATACCATTATCCTCTCGTATTATACACTAGATCTATATACATTACAGCCTAATATAACTATAATATGTATACCACACAGCTCTGTATTATACCACTAGATACAGCTCTCTGATGATTATACCACTAGATACAACCTCTCGATGATTACCACACTCTGATATACCACCAGATACAGCTCTCAGATTATACCACTAGATACAGCTCTCTGTATTATACCACTCAGATACAGCCTCTCTGTATTATACCATTCAGATCTCTGTTTGCCACTAGACACAGCTCTCTATTATACCACTAGATACAGCTCTCTGATGATTATACCACCAGATACAGCTCTCTGTATTATAATAGATACAGCTAGATACTCTCTGTATTATACCACTAGATACAGCTCTCTGTGATATCAATACCACTCAGATACAACTCTGTATTATCCACCAGATACAGCTCTCGATGATTACAATTAGATACAGCTCTCTGTATTATACAATTAGATACAGCTCTCTGTATTATACCACTAGATACAGCCTTCTGCATTATACTATACAGCTCTTTATTATACACCAGATACAGCTGATGATTATATACCACTGATTACAAAGCTCTCAGTATTATACCACTAGATACAGCTCTCATGATTATCACTGATACAGCTCTCTGTATTATACCATAGATACAGCTCTATCTTAGATACATCCTCTGATGATACACTAGATACAGTTTCGATGATTATACACAGATACAGCTCTCTGTATTATACATTCAGATAGCTCTGATATTCCACTCAGATACAGCTCTCTGATATTATACCACTAGATACAACTCTCTATTATACCACTAGATACAGCTCTCTGATGATTATACCACATAATGATTCTGCAATAGATACAGTCTGCTTCCACTAGATACAGTAGATTATTACCAGATACCAGCTATCTGATGATTATACCACTAGATACAATCTCCGATGATTATACCACTGTAGTATACATATAGCTCTCTGTATTATACTACCAGATACAGCCTCTGTATTATACCACTAGACACAGCTCTCTGATGATTATACCACTAGATACAGCTCTCTGTATTATACCACTAGATACAGCCTATGATTTATATCACTAGATACAGCTCTCTGTATTATACCACTAGATACAGCTCTCTGTATTATACCATAGATACAACTCTATTATACTACTAGATACAGCTCTCTGATACAGCTATATACACAGATACAGCTCTGTATTATACCACAGATACAGCTTCTGATGATTATACTCAATTATACATACAGCTCTCTCTGTATTATACCACTAGATACAGCTCTCTGTATTATACCACTAGATACAGCTCTCTGTATTATACCACTAGATACAGCTCTCGATGTATTATAATAGATACAGCTCTGTATATACCACTAGATACAGCTCTGTATTATACCACTAGATACAGCTCTCGATGATTACAACTATGATTATACACTAGCTTCCTGTATTATACCACTAGATACAGCTCTCTGTATATACCACTAGATACAGCTCTCTGCATTATACCACTAGATACAGCTCTTCTGTATGTAGATACTCTGTATTATATCAGCTATCACAGCTCTCTGTGATTATACCACTAGATAGTTCTCTGTACACTAGATACAGCTCTGTATTATACCACTAGATATTATATACACTAGATACAGCTATCTGTATTATACCACTAGATACAGCTCTCTGATTATATATACATGTATGAACCTAGATACAGCCTCTGTATTATACCACTAGATACAGCTCTATGTATTATATCACTAGTTACAGCTCTCTGTATTATACCACTAGATACAGCTCTCTGTATTTTAACACTAGCTAATGCTCTCTGTTTTATAACACTAGATACAGATCTCTGTATTTTACCACTAGATACAGCTGTATGTATTATACCACTAGAAACAGCTCTCTGTATTATCCCACTTCAGATACAGCTCTCTGATCATTATACTACTGCAGATGCAGCTCTGTATTATACCACTAGATACAGCCTCTCTGTATTTTACCTCTAGATACAGCTCTTGCTGTATTATACCACTCAGATACAGGTCTCTCAGTATTATACCACTAGATACAGCTCTGTGTATTATACCACTAGATACAGCTCTTCTGTATTATACCACTCAGATACAGCTATATGTATTATACCACAGATACAGCTCTTCGTAATATACCACACTAGATACAGCTCTCTGCATTATACCAATAGATACAGCTCTCTGTATTTTAACGCTTCAGATACAACTCTCTGTATTATACCCAGAAACAGCTCTCTGTATTATACCACTAGATTACAGCTCTCTGTATTATACCACTAGATACAACTCTCTGATGATTATACTCACAGATACAGCTCCGTAATATACCACTAGATTACAGCTCTCTGCATTATACCACTGTGATACAGCTCTTCTGGATGATTATACCACTAGATACAGCCTCTCTGTATGTTACACTTAGATACAACTCTGTATTATACCACTAGATACAGCTCTCCGTAATATACCACTAGATACAGCTCTCTGCATTATACCAATAGATACAGCTCTCTGTATTATATGACTAGATACAGCTCTCTGATGATTATACCACTAGATACAGCTCTCTGAATTATACCACTAGATACAGCTCTCTGATGATTATACCACTAGATACAACTCTCTTTATTATACCACTAGATACAGCTCTCTGATGATTATACCACTAGATACAGCTCTCTGATTATTATACCACTAGATACAGCTCTCTGTATTATACCACTTAGAAACAACTCTCTGTATTATGTCACTAGAAACAGCTCTCTGATGATTATACCACTAGATACAGCTCTCTGAATTATACCACTAGATACAGCTCTCTGATGATTATACCGCTAGATACAACTCTCTTTATTATACCACTAGATACAGCGGTCTGATGATTATACCACTAGATACAGCTCTCTGATTATTATACCACTAGATACAGCTCTCTGTATTATACGACTAGAAACAGCTCTCTGTATTATACCACTAGATAAAGCTCTCTGTATTTTACCACTAGATACAACTCTCTGTATTATGTCACTAGAAACAGCTCTCTGTATTATACCACTAGACACAGCTCTCTGTATTATACCACTAGATACAGCTCTCTGATGATTATACCACTAGATACAACTCTCTTTATTTTAACGCTAGATACAACTCTCTGTATTATACCACTAGAAACAGCTCTCTGAATTATACCACTAGACACAGCTCTCTGAATTATACCACTAGATACAACTCTCTGATGATTATACCACTAGATACAGCTCTCCGTAATATAGCACTAGATACAGCTCTCTGCATTATACCACTAGATACATCTCTCTGATGATTATACCACTAGATACAGCTCTCTGTATGTTAACGCTAGACACAACTCTCTGTATTATACCACTAGATACAGCTCTCCGTAATATACCACTAGATACAGCTCTCTGCATTATACCAATAGATACAGCTCTCTGTATTTTAACGCTAGATACATCTCTCTGTATTATACCACTAGAAACAGCTCTCTGTATTATACCACTAGACACAGCTCTCTGTATTATACCACTAGATACAACTCTCTGATGATTATACCACTAGATACAGCTCTCCGTAATATACCACTAGATACAGCTCTCTGCATTATACCACTAGATACAGCTCTCTGATGATTATACCACTAGATACAGCTCTCTGTATGTTAACGCTAGATACAACTCTCTGTATTATACCACTAGATACAGCTCTCCGTAATATACCACTAGATACAGCTCTCTGCATTATACCAATAGATACAGCTCTCTGTATTATATGACTAGATACAGCTCTCTGATGATTATACCACTAGATACAGCTCTCTGAATTATACCACTAGATACAGCTCTCTGATGATTATACCACTAGATACAACTCTCTTTATTATACCACTAGATACAGCTCTCTGATGATTATACCACTAGATACAGCTCTCTGATTATTATACCACTAGATACAGCTCTCTGTATTATACCACTAGAAACAACTCTCTGTATTATGTCACTAGAAACAGCTCTCTGATGATTATACCACTAGATACAGCTCTCTGAATTATACCACTAGATACAGCTCTCTGATGATTATACCGCTAGATACAACTCTCTTTATTATACCACTAGATACAGCGGTCTGATGATTATACCACTAGATACAGCTCTCTGATTATTATACCACTAGATACAGCTCTCTGTATTATACGACTAGAAACAGCTCTCTGTATTATACCACTAGATAAAGCTCTCTGTATTTTACCACTAGATACAACTCTCTGTATTATGTCACTAGAAACAGCTCTCTGTATTATACCACTAGACACAGCTCTCTGTATTATACCACTAGATACAGCTCTCTGATGATTATACAACTAAATACAGCTCTCTTTATTATACCACTAGATACAGCTCTCCGTAATATACCACTAGATACAGCTCTTTGTATTATACCACTAGACAGCTCTCTGTATTATACCACTGGATACAACTCTCTGTTTTATACAACTAGATACAGCTCTCTGTATTATACCACTAGACACAGCTCTCTGTATTATACCACTAGATACAGCTCTCTGATGATTATACCACTAGATACAACTCTCTGTATTTTAACGCTAGATACAACTCTCTGTATTATACCACTAGAAACAGCTCTCTGAATTATACCACTAGACACAGCTCTCTGAATTATACCACTAGATACAACTCTCTAATGATTATACCACTAGATACAGATCTCTGATGAGTATACCACTAGATACAGCTTTATGTATTGTTCCACTAGATACAGCTCGCTGTGTTATACCACTAGATACAACTCTCTGTATTATACCATTAGATACAGCTCTCTGTATTATACCTCTAGAAAAAGCTCTCTGTATTATACCACTAGATACAACTCTCTGTATTTTACTTATAGATACAGCTCTCTGTATTATACCACTAGACACAGCTCTCTGTGTTATACCACTAGAAACAGCTCTCTGTATTTCACCACTAGATACAACTCTCTGTATTATACCACTAGAAACAGCTCTCTGTATTATACCACTAGACACAGCTCTCTGTATTATACCACTAGATACAGCTCTCTGATGATTATACCACTAGATACAACTCTCTGTATTATACCACTAGATACATCTCTTATGATTATACCACTAGATACAGCTCTCTGAATTATACCACTAGATACAGCTCTCTGATGATTATACCACTAGATACAACTCTCTGATGAATATACCAATAGATACAGCTCTATGTATTATACCACTAGATACAACTCTCTGATTATTTTACCACTAGATACAGCTCTCTGTATTATACCACTAGATACAGCTTTCTGTATTATACCACTAGATACAGCTCTTTGTATTATACCACTAGATACATCTCTCTGTATTATACATATAGATACAGCTCTCTGATGATTATACCACTAGATACAGCTCTCTGTATTATACCACTAGATACAACTCTCTGATGATTTTACCACTAGATACAGCTCTTTGTATTATAACACTAGATAGAAATCTCTGTATTATACAATTAGATTCAGGACTCTGATGATTTTACCACTAGATACAGCTCTTTGTATTATACCACTAGATACAGCTCTCTGTATTATACCACTAGATAGAGCTCTCTGTATTATACCACTAGATACAACTCTCTGTATTATACCAATAGATACAGCTCTCTGATGATTTCACCACTAGATACAGCTCTTTGTATTATACCACTAGATGCAGCTCTCTGTATTATACCACTAGATAGAGCTCTCTGTATTATAACACTAGATACATCTCTCTGTATTATACCAAAAGATACAGCTCTCTGATGATTTTACCACTAGATACAGCTCTTTGTATTATACCACTCGATACAGCTCTCTGTATTATACCACTAGATACAGCTCTCTGTATTATACCACTAGATAAATCTCTCTGTATTACTCCACTAGATACAGCTCTCTGATGATTATACCAATAGATACAGCTCTCTGTATTATACCACTAGATACAGCTCTCTGTATTATACCACTAGATACAGCTATCTGATGATTATAGCACTAGATACAGCTATCTGATGATTATAGCACTAGATACAGCTCTCTGATGATTTCACCACTAGATACAGCTCTTTGTATTATACCACTAGATACAGCTCTCTGATGATTATTCCACTAGATACAACTCTATGTATTATACTACTAGATACAGCTCTCAGTATTATACCACTAGATACAGCTCTCTGTATTATACCACTAGATACAGCTCTCTGATGATTATACCACTAGATACAACTCTATGTATTATACCACTTGATACAGCTCTCAGTATTATAACACTAGATACAACTCTCTGTATTATACCACTAGATACAGCTATCTGATGATTATAGCACTAGATACAGCTATCTGTATTATACCACTAGATACAGCTCTCTGTATTATACCACTATATACAGCTCATTGTATTATACCACTAGATACAGCTCTCTGTATTATACCACTAGATACAGCTCTCTGTATTTTACCACTTGATACAGCTCTCTGTATTATAACACTAGATACAACTCTCTGTATTATACCACTAGATACAGCTATCTGATGATTATAGCACTAGATACAGCTATCTGTATTATACCACTAGATACAGCTCTCTGTATTATACCACTATATACAGCTCGTTGTATTATACCACTAGATACAGCTCTCTGTATTATACCACTAGATACAGCTATATGTATTATACCACTAGATACAGCTATCTGATGATTATAGCACTAGATACAGCTATATGTATTATACCACTATATACAGCTCGTTGTATTATACCACTAGATACAGCTCTCTGTATTATACCACTAGATACAGCTCTATGATGATTACACCACTAGATACAGCTCTCTGTATTATACCACTAGATACAACTCTATGTATTATACTACTAGATACAGCTCTCAGTATTATACCACTAGATACAGCTCTCTGTATTATACCACTAGATACAGCTCTCTGTATTATACCACTAGATACAGCTCTCTGTATTATACCACTTGATACAGCTCTCTGTATTATAACACTAGATACAACTCTCTGTATTATACCACTAGATACAGCTATCTGATGATTATAGCACTAGATACAGCTATCTGTATTATACCACTAGATACAGCTCTCTGTATTATACCACTATATACAGCTCGTTGTATTATACCACTAGATACAGCTCTCTGTATTATACCACTAGATACAGCTCTCTGTATTATACCACTAGATACAGCTATCTGATGATTATAGCACTAGATACAGCTATATGTATTATACCACTATATACAGCTCATTGTATTATACCACTAGATACAGCTCTCTGTATTATACCACTAGATACAGCTCTATGATGATTACACCACTAGATACAGCTCTCTGTATTATACCACTAGATACAGCTCTCTGTATTATACCACTAGATACAGCTCTCTGTATTATACCACTAGATACAACTCTCTGATGATTATAACACTAGATACAGCTATATGTATTATACCACTAGATACAGCTATCTGATGATTATAGCACTAGATACAGCTATATGTATTATACCACTATATACAGCTCGTTGTATTATACCACTAGATACAGCTCTCTGTATTATACCACTAGATACAGCTCTATGATGATTACACCACTAGATACAGCTCTCTGTATTATACCACTAGATACAACTCTCTGTATTATACCACTAGATACAGCTCTCTGTATTATACCACTAGATACAACTCTATGATTCTTCAAGTATATACATCTCTCTCTCTCTCTCCTCCCTCTTGCGCTCTCTTTGCCTCCTAACTTCACTTCAACAGAGAGGACAGAGAGGTGACAAGGAGAGAGGAGACAATGAGAGAGAGGAGGAAAGGAGAGAGATGAGACAATGACATTCATCCTCTTCAACAATCACAGACAGAAAAAACAAGATTGGTGATTTAAATGACATATCTGGAAAATAATTTCTCAAACTAATAGGATGTCTGTAGATCCAATATCACATTGCTTGTCAATTGCTTTGTCCCAAATGCACCCTGTTCCTCACACAGTGCATTATGTCTGAGGAGTGCCGAAGGGGATAAGGGCTTATTAGGGAAGGAACCTCAGAAATACATTCCAAATAAAGGCTTTGATCAGAAGGATGAAAGATGGTGAGAAGGAGTGGTGGGTGAGTGGGGTTTTTGGATATCAGTAACAGTATTTGTATCAGGTTGTAAAATACAGAGAGCTGTACCTAGTGGTATAATCATCATAGAGCTGTATCTAGTGGTATAATACAGAGAGCTGTATCTAGTGGTATAATGATCAGAGAGTTGTATCTAGTGGTATAATCATTAGAGCTGTATCTAGTAGTATAATCATCAGAGAGTTGTATCTAGTGGTATAATCATCAGAGAGCTGTTTCTAGTGGTATAATATAGAGAGCTGTATCTAGTGGTATAATCATCAGAGAGCTGTATCTAGTGGTATAATCATCAGAGAGCTGTATCTAGTGGTATAATGATCAGAGAGCTGTATCTAGTAGTACAATCATCAGAGAGTTGTATCTAGTGGTATAATCATCAGAGAACTGTATCTAGTGGTATAATCATCAGAGAGCTGTATCTAGTGGTATAATCATCAGAGAGCTGTATCTAGTAGTAAAATCATCAGAGAGTTGTATCTAGTGGTATAATCATCAGAGAACTGTATCTAGTGGTATAATACAGAGAGCTGTATCTAGTGGTATAATCAGCAGAGAGTTTTATCTAGTGGTATGATCATCAGAGAGCTGTATCTAGTGGTATAATCATCAGAGAGCTGTATCTAGTAGTATAATACAGAGAGTTGTATCTAGTGGTATAATACAGAGAGTTGTATCTAGTGGTATAATACAGAGAGCTGTATCTAGTGGTATAATCATCAGAGAGCTGTATCTAGTGGTATAATACAGAGAGCTGTATCTAGTGGTATAATCATCAGAGAGCTGTATCTAGTGGTATAATACAGAGAGCTGTATCTAGTGGTATAATACAGAGAGCTGTATCTAGTGGTATAATACAGAGAGTTGTATCTAGTGGTATAATCATCATAGAGCTGTATCTAGTGGTATAATACAGAGAGCTGTATCTAGTGGTATAATACAGAGAGCTGTATCTAGTGGTATAATACAGAGAGTTGTATCTAGTGGTATAATCATCAGAGAGCTGTATCTAGTGGTATAATACAGAGAGCTGTATCTAGTGGTATAATACAGAGAGCTGTATCTAGTGGTATAATCATCAGAGAGCTGTATCTAGTGGTATAATACAGAGAGCTGTATCTAGTGGTATAATACAGAGAGCTGTATCTAGTGGTTTAAACATCATAGAGCTGTATCTAGTGGTATAATCATCAGAGAGCTGTATCTAGTGGTATAATACAGAGAGCTGTATCTAGTGGTATAATACAGAGAGCTGTATCTAGTGGTATAATCATCAGAGAGCTGTATCTAGTGGTATAATACAGAGAGTTGTATCTAGTGGTATAATCATCAGAGAGCTGTATCTAGTGGTATAATACAGAGAGTTGTATCTAGTGGTATAATACAGAGAGCTGTATCTAGTGGTGTAATACAGAGGGTTGTATCTAGTGGTATAATCATCAGAGAGCTGTATCTAGTGGTATAATCATCAGAGAGCTGTATCTAGTGGTATAATACAGAGAGCTGTATCTAGTGGTATAATACAGAGAGCTGTATCTAGTGGTATAATACATAGAGCTGTATCTAGTGGTATAATCATCAGAGAGCTGTATCTAGTGGTATAATACAGAGAGCTGTATCTAGTGGTATAATACAGAGAGCTGTATCTAGTGGTATAATACAGAGAGTTGTATCTAGTGGTATAATACAGAGAGCTGTATCTAGTGGTATAATACAGAGAGCTGTATCTAGTGGTATAATCATCAGAGAGTTGTATCTAGTGGTATAATCATCAGAGAGTTGTATCTAGTGGTATAATCATCAGAGAGCTGTATCTAGTGGTATAATACAGAGAGTTGTATCTAGTGGTATAATACAGAGAGTTGTATCTAGTGGTATAATACAGAGAGCTGTATCTAGTGGTTTAATCATCAGAGAGCTTTATCTAGTGGTATAATACAGAGAGTTGTATCTAGTGGTATAATAATCAGAGGGTTGTATCTAGTGGTATAATACAGACAGCTGTATCTAGTGGTATAATCATCAGAGAGCTGTATCTAGTAGTATAATCATCAGAGAGTTGTATCTAGTGGTATAATCATCAGAGAGCTGTTTCTAGTGGTATAATACAGAGAGCTGTATCTAGTGGTATAATACAGAGAGCTGTATCTAGTGGTATAATCATCAGAGAGCTGTATCTAGTGGTATAATACAGAGAGCTGTATCTAGTGGTATAATCATCAGAGAGCTGTATCTAGTGGTATAATACAGAGAGTTGTATCTAGTGGTATAGTCATCAGAGGGTTGCATCTAGTGGTATAATACAGAGAGCTGTATCTAGTGGTATAATCATCAGAGAGCTGTATCTAGTGGTATAATCAGCAGAGAGTTTTATCTAGTGGTATAATCATCAGAGAACTGTATCTAGTGGTATAATCATCAGAGAGTTGTATCTAGTGGTATAATCATCAGAGAGCTGTATCTAGTGGTATAATCATCAGAGAGTTGTATCTAGTGGTATAATCATCAGAGAACTGTATCTAGTGGTATAATACAGAGAGCTGTATCTAGTGGTATAATACAGAGAGTTGTATCTAGTGGTATAATCATCAGAGAGCTGTATCTAGTGGTATAATCATCAGAGAGCTGTATCTAGTGGTATAATACAGAGAGTTGTATCTAGTGGTATAATACAGAGAGTTGTATCTAGTGGTATAATACAGAGAGCTGTATCTAGTGGTATAATACAGAGAGCTGTATCTAGTGGTATAATACAGAGAGATGTATCTAGTGGTATAAACATCAGAGAGCTGTATCTAGTGGTATAATACAGAGAGCTGTATCTAGTGGTATAATACAGAGAGCTGTATCTAGTGGTATAATACAGAGAGATGTATCTAGTGGTATAAACATCATAGAGCTGTATCTAGTGGTATAATACAGAGAGCTGTATCTAGTGGTATAATACAGAGAGCTGTATCTAGTGGTATAATACAGAGGGTTGTATCTAGTGGTATAATCATCAGAGAGCTGTATCTAGTGGTATAATCATCAGAGAGCTGTATCTAGTGGTATAATACAGAGAGCTGTATCTAGTGGTATAATACAGAGAGTTGTATCTAGTGGTATAATACAGAGAGCTGTATCTAGTGGTATAATACAGAGAGCTGTATCTAGTGGTATAATCATCAGAGAGCTGTATCTAGTGGTATAATACAGAGAGCTGTATCTAGTGGTATAATACATAGAGCTGTATCTAGTGGTATAATACAGAGAGCTGTATCTAGTGGTTTAATCACAGAGAGCTGTATCTAGTGGTATAATACAGAGAGTTGTATCTAGTGGTATAATCATCATAGAGCTGTATCTAGTGGTATAATACAGAGAGCTGTATCTAGTGGTATAATACAGAGAGCTGTATCTAGTGGTGTAATACAGAGGGTTGTATCTAGTGGTATAATCATCAGAGAGCTGTATCTAGTGGTATAATCATCAGAGAGCTGTATCTAGTGGTATAATACAGAGAGCTGTATCTAGTGGTATAATACAGAGAGCTGTATCTAGTGGTATAATACATAGAGCTGTATCTAGTGGTATAATCATCAGAGAGCTGTATCTAGTGGTATAATACAGAGAGCTGTATCTAGTGGTATAATACAGAGAGTTGTATCTAGTGGTATAATACAGAGAGTTGTATCTAGTGGTATAATACAGAGAGCTGTATCTAGTGGTTTAATCATCAGAGAGCTTTATCTAGTGGTATAATACAGAGAGTTGTATCTAGTGGTATAATACAGAGAGTTGCATCAAATGGTATAATACAGACAGCTGTATCTAGTGGTATAATCATCAGAGAGCTGTATCTAGTAGTATAATCATCAGAGAGTTGTATCTAGTGGTATAATCATCAGAGAGCTGTATCTAGTGGTATAATACAGAGAGTTGTATCTAGTGGTATAATACAGAGAGCTGTATCTAGTGGTATAATACAGAGAGATGTATCTAGTGGTTTAAACATCATAGAGCTGTATCTAGTGGTATAATACAGAGAGCTGTATCTAGTGGTATAATACAGAGAGCTGAATCTAGTGGTATAATACATAGAGCTGTATCTAGTGGTATAATACAGAGAGCTGTATCTAGTGGTATAATACAGAGAGTTGTATCTAGTGGTATAATCATCAGAGAGCTGTATCTAGTGGTATAATACAGAGAGCTGTATCTAGTGGTATAATACAGAGAGTTGTATCTAGTGGTATAATCATCAGAGAGCTGTATCTAGTGGTATAATACAGAGAGCTGTATCTAGTGGTATAATACAGAGAGCTGTATCTAGTGGTATAATACATAGAGCTGTATCTAGTGGTATAATACAGAGAGCTGTATCTAGTGGTATAATACAGAGAGCTGTATCTAGTGGTATAATCATCAGAGAGCTGTATCTAGTGGTATAATACAGAGAGCTGTATCTAGTGGTATAATACAGAGAGTTGTATCTAGTGGTATAATACAGAGAGTTGTATCTAGTGGTATAATACAGAGAGCTGTATCTAGTGGTATAATACAGAGAGTTGCATCAAATGGTATAATACAGACAGCTGTATCTAGTGGTATAATCATCAGAGAGCTGTATCTAGTAGTATAATCATCAGAGAGCTGTATCTAGTGGTATAATCATCAGAGAGCTGTATCTAGTGGTATAATCATCAGAGGGTTGTATCTAGTGGTATAATGATCAGAGAGCTGTATCTAGTAGTACAATCATCAGAGAGTTGTATCTAGTGGTATAATCATCAGAGAACTGTATCTAGTGGTATAATACAGAGAGCTGTATCTAGTGGTATAATCAGCAGATTGTTTTATCTAGTGGTATAATCATCAGAGAGCTGTATCTAGTGGTATAATCATCAGAGAGCTGTATCTAGTAGTATAATCATCAGAGAGTTGTATCTAGTGGTATAATACAGAGAGCTGTATCTAGTGGTATAATACAGAGAGCTGTATCTAGTGGTATAATACAGAGAGCTGTATCTAGTGGTATAATACAGAGAGCTGTATCTAGTGGTATAATACAGAGAGCTGTATCTAGTGGTATAATACAGAGAGCTGTATCTAGTGGTATAATACAGAGAGCTGTATCTAGTGGTATAATACAGAGAGCTGTATCTAGTGGTATAATCATCAGAGAGCTGTATCTAGTGGTATAATACAGAGAGCTGTATCTAGTGGTATAATACAGAGAGCTGTATCTAGTGGTATAATCATCAGAGAGCTGTATCTAGTGGTATAATACAGAGAGCTGTATCTAGTGGTATAATACAGAGAATTGTATCTAGTGGTATAATACATAGAGCTGTATCTAGTGGTATAATCATCAGAGAGCTGTATCTAGTGGTATAATACAGAGAGCTGTATCTAGTGGTATAATACAGAGAGTTGTATCTAGTGGTATAATACAGAGAGTTGTATCTAGTGGTATAATACAGAGAGCTGTATCTAGTGGTTTAATCATCAGAGAGCTTTATCTAGTGGTATAATACAGAGAGTTGTATCTAGTGGTATAATACAGAGAGTTGCATCAAATGGTATAATACAGAGAGCTGTATCTAGTGGTATAATCATCAGAGAGCTGTATCTAGTAGTATAATCATCAGAGAGTTGTATCTAGTGGTATAATCATCAGAGAGCTGTATCTAGTGGTATAATACAGAGAGCTGTATCTAGTGGTATAATACAGACAGCTGTATCTAGTGGTATAATCATCAGAGAGCTGTATCTAGTAGTATAATCATCAGAGAGTTGTATCTAGTGGTATAATCATCAGAGAGCTGTTTCTAGTGGTATAATACAGAGAGCTGTATCTAGTGGTATAATACAGAGAGCTGTATCTAGTGGTATAATCATCAGAGAGCTGTATCTAGTGGTATAATACAGAGAGCTGTATCTAGTGGTATTATCATCAGAGAGCTGTATCTAGTGGTATAATACAGAGAGTTGTATCTAGTGGTATAGTCATCAGAGGGTTGCATCTAGTGGTATAATACAGAGAGCTGTATCTAGTGGTATAATCATCAGAGAGCTGTATCTAGTGGTATAATCAGCAGAGAGTTGTATCTAGTGGTATAATCATCAGAGAACTGTATCTAGTGGTATAATCATCAGAGGGTTGTTTCTAGTGGTATAATGATCAGAGAGCTGTATCTAGTAGTAAAATCATCAGAGAGTTGTATCTAGTGGTATAATCATCAGAGAACTGTATCTAGTGGTATAATACAGAGAGCTGTATCTCGTGGTATAATACAGGGAGTTTTATCTAGTGGTATAATCATCATAGAGCTGTATCTAGTGGTATAATCATCAGAGAGCTGTATCTAGTAGTATAATACAGAGAGTTGTATCTAGTGGTATACTACAGAGAGTTGTATCTAGTGGTATAATACAGAGAGCTGTATCTAGTGGTATAATCATCAGAGAGCTGTATCTAGTGGTATAATACAGAGAGTTGTATCTAGTGGTATAAACATCATAGAGCTGTATCTAGTGGTATAATACAGAGAGCTGTATCTAGTGGTATAATACAGAGAGCTGTATCTAGTGGTATAATACAGAGAGATGTATCTAGTGGTATAAACATCATAGAGCTGTATCTAGTGGTATAATACAGAGAGCTGTATCTAGTGGTATAATACAGAGAGCTGTATCTAGTGGTATAATACAGAGAGTTGTATCTAGTGGTATAATCATCAGAGAGCTGTATCTAGTGGTATAATCATCAGAGAGCTGTATCTAGTGGTATAATACAGAGAGCTGTATCTAGTGGTATAATACAGAGAGTTGTATCTAGTGGTATAATACAGAGAGCTGTATCTAGTGGTATAATACAGAGAGCTGTATCTAGTGGTATAATCATCAGAGAGCTGTATCTAGTGGTATAATACAGAGAGCTGTATCTAGTGGTATAATACAGAGAGCTGTATCTAGTGGTATAATACATAGAGCTGTATCTAGTGGTATAATACAGAGAGCTGTATCTAGTGGTATAATACAGAGAGTTGTATCTAGTGGTATAATCATCATAGAGCTGTATCTAGTGGTATAATACAGAGAGCTGTATCTAGTGGTATAATACAGAGAGCTGTATCTAGTGGTGTAATACAGAGGGTTGTATCTAGTGGTATAATCATCAGAGAGCTGTATCTAGTGGTATAATCATCAGAGAGCTGTATCTAGTGGTATAATACAGAGAGCTGTATCTAGTGGTATAATACAGAGAGCTGTATCTAGTGGTATAATACATAGAGCTGTATCTAGTGGTATAATCATCAGAGAGCTGTATCTAGTGGTATAATACAGAGAGCTGTATCTAGTGGTATAATACAGAGAGTTGTATCTAGTGGTATAATACAGAGAGTTGTATCTAGTGGTTTAAAAAAGAGAGCTGTATCTATTGGTTTAATCATCAGAGAGCTGTATCTAGTGGTATAATCATCAGAGAGTTTTATCTAGTGGTATGATCATCAGAGAGTTGTATCTAGTGGTATAATCATCAGAGAGCTGTATCTAGTGGTATAATACAGAGAGTTGTATCTAGTGGTATAGTACAGAGAGTTGTATCTAGTGGTATAATACAGAGAGCTGTATCTAGTGGTTTAATCATCAGAGAGCTTTATCTAGTGGTATAATACAGAGAGTTGTATCTAGTGGTATAATACAGAGAGTTGCATCAAATGGTATAATACAGACAGCTGTATCTAGTGGTATAATCATCAGAGAGCTGTATCTAGTAGTATAATCATCAGAGAGTTGTATCTAGTGGTATAATCATCAGAGAGCTGTTTCTAGTGGTATAATACAGAGAGCTGTATCTAGTGGTATAATACAGAGAGCTGTATCTAGTGGTATAATCATCAGAGAGCTGTATCTAGTGGTATAATACAGAGAGCTGTATCTAGTGGTATAATCATCAGAGAGCTGTATCTAGTGGTATAATCATCAGAGAGTTGTATCTAGTGGTATAATCATCAGAGAGTTGTATCTAGTGGTATAATACAGAGAGCTGTATCTAGTGGTATAATCATCAGAGAGCTGTATCTAGTGGTATAATCAGCAGAGAGTTTTATCTAGTGGTATAATCATCAGAGAACTGTATCTAGTGGTATAATCATCAGAGGGTTGTTTCTAGTGGTATAATGATCAGAGAGCTGTATCTAGTAGTAAAATCATCAGAGAGTTGTATCTAGTGGTATAATCATCAGAGAACTGTATCTAGTGGTATAATACAGAGAGCTGTATCTCGTGGTATAATACAGGGAGTTTTATCTAGTGGTATAATCATCATAGAGCTGTATCTAGTGGTATAATCATCAGAGAGCTGTATCTAGTAGTATAATACAGAGAGTTGTATCTAGTGGTATACTACAGAGAGTTGTATCTAGTGGTATAATACAGAGAGCTGTATCTAGTGGTATAATACATAGAGCTGTATCTAGTGGTACAATACAGAGAGATGTATCTAGTGGTATAAACATCATAGAGCTGTATCTAGTGGTATAATACAGAGAGCTGTATGTAGTGGTATAATACAGAGAGCTGTATCTAGTGGTATAATACAGAGAGATGTATCTAGTGGTATAAACATCATAGAGCTGTATCTAGTGGTATAATACAGAGAGCTGTATCTAGTGGTATAATACAGAGAGCTGTATCTAGTGGTATAATCATCAGAGAGTTGTATCTAGTGGTATAATCATCAGAGAGCTGTATCTAGTGGTATAATCATCAGAGAGCTGTATCTAGTGGTATAATACAGAGAGCTGTATCTAGTGGTATAATACAGAGAGTTGTATCTAGTGGTATAATACAGAGAGCTGTATCTAGTGGTATAATATCAGAGAGCTGTATCTAGTGGTTTAATCATCAGAGAGCTGTATCTAGTGGTATAATACAGAGAGCTGTATCTAGTGGTATAATACAGAGAGCTGTATCTAGTGGTATAATACAGAGAGCTGTATCTAGTGGTATAATACAGAGAGCTGTATCTAGTGGTATAATACAGAGAGTTGTATCTAGTGGTATAATCATCATAGAGCTGTATCTAGTGGTATAATACAGAGAGCTGTATCTAGTGGTATAATACAGAGAGCTGTATCTAGTGGTATAATACAGAGAGTTGTATCTAGTGGTATAATCATCAGAGAGCTGTATCTAGTGGTATAATCATCAGAGAGCTGTATCTAGTGGTATAATCATCAGAGAGCTGTATCTAGTGGTATAATACAGAGAGCTGTATCTAGTGGTATAATCATCAGAGAGCTGTATCTAGTGGTATAATCATCAGAGAGCTGTATCTAGTGGTATAATACAGAGAGCTGTATCTAGTGGTATAATACAGAGAGTTGTATCTAGTGGTATAATACAGAGAGTTGTATCTAGTGGTATAATACAGAGAGCTGTATCTAGTGGTTTAATCATCAGAGAGCTTTATCTAGTGGTATAATACAGAGAGTTGTATCTAGTGGTATAATACAGAGAGTTGCATCAAATGGTATAATACAGACAGCTGTATCTAGTGGTATAATCATCAGAGAGCTGTATCTAGTAGTATAATCATCAGAGAGTTGTATCTAGTGGTATAATCATCAGAGAGCTGTATCTAGTGGTATAATACAGAGAGTTGTATCTAGTGGTATAATCATCAGAGAGCTGTATCTAGTGGTATAATACAGAGAGCTGTATCTAGTGGTATAATCATCAGAGAGCTGTATCTAGTGGTATAATACAGAGAGCTGTATCTAGTGGTATAATACAGAGAGCTGTATCTAGTGGTATAATACATAGAGCTGTATCTAGTGGTATAATATCAGAGAGCTGTATCTAGTGGTATAATACAGAGAGTTGTATCTAGTGGTATAATCATCAGAGAGCTGTATCTAGTGGTATAATCATCAGAGAGCTGTATCTAGTGGTATAATACAGAGAGTTGTATCTAGTGGTATAATCATCAGAGAGCTGTATCTAGTGGTATAATACAGAGAGCTGTATCTAGTGGTATAATACAGAGAGCTGTATCTAGTGGTATAATACATAGAGCTGTATCTAGTGGTATAATACAGAGAGCTGTATCTAGTGGTATAATCATCAGAGAGCTGTATCTAGTGGTATAATCATCAGAGAGCTGTATCTAGTGGTATAATACAGAGAGCTGTATCTAGTGGTATAATACAGAGAGCTGTATCTAGTGGTATAATACAGAGAGTTGTATCTAGTGGTATAATACAGAGAGCTGTATCTAGTGGTATAATACAGAGAGTTGTATCTAGTGGTATAATACAGAGAGCTGTATCTAGTGGTATAATCATCAGAGAGCTGTATCTAGTGGTATAATCATCAGAGAGCTGTATCTAGTGGTATAATCATCAGAGAGCTGTATCTAGTGGTATAATCATCAGAGGGTTGTATCTAGTGGTATAATGATCAGAGAGCTGTATCTAGTAGTACAATCATCAGAGAGTTGTATCTAGTGGTATAATCATCAGAGAACTGTATCTAGTGGTATAATACAGAGAGCTGTATCTAGTGGTATAATCAGCAGAGAGTTTTATCTAGTGGTATGATCATCAGAGAGCTGTATCTAGTGGTATAATCATCAGAGAGTTGTATCTAGTGGTATAATACAGAGAGCTGTATCTAGTGGTATAATCATCAGAGAGTTGTATCTAGTGGTATAATCATCAGAGAACTGTATCTAGTGGTATAATACAGAGAGCTGTATCTAGTGGTATAATCAGCAGAGAGTTGTATCTAGTGGTATAATCATCAGAGAGCTGTATCTAGTGGTATAATCATCAGAGAGCTGTATCTAGTAGTATAATCATCAGAGAGTTGTATCTAGTGGTATAATACAGAGAGCTGTATCTAGTGGTATAATACAGAGAGCTGTATCTAGTGGTATAATACAGAGAGTTGTATCTAGTGGTATAATCATCAGAGAGCTGTATCTAGTGGTATAATACAGAGAGCTGTATCTAGTGGTATAATACAGAGAGTTGTATCTAGTGGTATAATACAGAGAGTTGTATCTAGTGGTATAATACAGAGAGCTGTATCTAGTGGTTTAATCATCAGAGAGCTTTATCTAGTGGTATAATACAGAAGTTGTATCTAGTGGTATAATACAGAGAGTTGCATCAAATGGTATAATACAGACAGCTGTATCTAGTGGTATAATCATCAGAGAGCTGTATCTAGTGGTATAATACAGAGAGCTGTATCTAGTGGTATAATCATCAGAGAGCTGTATCTAGTGGTATAATCATCAGAGAGTTGTATCTAGTGGTATAATCATCAGAGAGCTGTATCTAGTGGTATAATACAGAGAGCTGTATCTAGTGGTATAATCATCAGAGAGTTGTATCTAGTGGTATAATCATCAGAGAGCTGTATCTAGTGGTATAATCATCAGAGAGTTGTATCTAGTGGTATAATCATCAGAGAGCTGTATCTAGTGGTATAATCATCAGAGAGTTGTATCTAGTGGTATAATCATCAGAGAACTGTATCTAGTGGTATAATACAGAGAGCTGTATCTAGTGGTATAATCAGCAGAGAGTTTTATCTAGTGGTATGATCATCAGAGAGCTGTATCTAGTGGTATAATCATCAGAGAGCTGTATCTAGTAGTATAATCATCAGTGTGTTGTATCTAGTGGTATAATACAGAGAGCTGTATCTAGTGGTATAATACAGAGAGCTGTATCTAGTGGTATAATACAGAGAGTTGTATCTAGTGGTATAATCATCAGAGAGCTGTATCTAGTGGTATAATACAGAGAGCTGTATCTAGTGGTATAATACAGAGAGTTGTATCTAGTGGTATAATACAGAGAGTTGTATCTAGTGGTATAATACAGAGAGCTGTATCTAGTGGTTTAATCATCAGAGAGCTTTATCTAGTGGTATAATACAGAGAGTTGTATCTAGTGGTATAATACAGAGAGTTGCATCAAATGGTATAATACAGACAGCTGTATCTAGTGGTATAATCATCAGAGAGCTGTATCTAGTAGTATAATCATCAGAGAGTTGTATCTAGTGGTATAATCATCAGAGAGCTGTTTCTAGTGGTATAATACAGAGAGCTGTATCTAGTGGTTTAATACAGAGAGTTGTATCTAGTGGTATAATCATCAGAGAGCTGTATCTAGTGGTATAATACAGAGAGCTGTATCTAGTGGTATAATCATCAGAGAGCTGTATCTAGTGGTATAATCATCAGAGGGTTGTATCTAGTGGTATAATGATCAGAGAGTTGTATCTAGTGGTATAATCATCAGAGAGTTGTATCTAGTGGTATAATCATCAGAGAACTGTATCTAGTGGTATAATACAGAGAGCTGTATCTAGTGGTATAATCATCAGAGAGCTGTATCTAGTGGTATAATCATCAGAGAGCTGTATCTAGTGGTATAATCATCAGAGAGCTGTATCTAGTGGTATAATCATCAGAGAGTTGTATCTAGTGGTATAATACAGAGAGCTGTATCTAGTGGTATAATACAGAGAGCTGTATCTAGTGGTATAATACAGAGAGTTGTATCTAGTGGTATAATACAGAGAGTTGTATCTAGTGGTATAATACAGAGAGCTGTATCTAGTGGTTTAATCATCAGAGAGCTGTATCTAGTGGTATAATACAGAGAGTTGTATCTAGTGGTATAATACAGAGAGTTGCATCAAATGGTATAATACAGACAGCTGTATCTAGTGGTATAATCATCAGAGAGCTGTATCTAGTGGTATAATCATCAGAGAGTTGTATCTAGTGGTATAATACAGAGAGCTGTATCTAGTGGTATAATCATCAGAGAGTTGTATCTAGTGGTATAATCATCAGAGAGCTGTATCTAGTGGTATAATCATCAGAGAGTTGTATCTAGTGGTATAATCATCAGAGAGCTGTATCTAGTGGTATAATACAGAGAGTTGTATCTAGTGGTATAATACAGAGAGCTGTATCTAGTGGTATAATCATCAGAGAGCTGTATCTAGTGGTATAATCATCAGAGAGTTGTATCTAGTGGTATAATCATCAGAGAGCTGTATCTAGTGGTATAATACAGAGAGCTGTATCTAGTGGTATAATCATCAGAGAGCTGTATCTAGTGGTATAATCATCAGAGAGCTGTATCTAGTGGTATAATCATCAGAGAGCTGTATCTAGTGGTATAATCATCAGAGAGTTGTATCTAGTGGTATAATCATCAGAGAGCTGTATCTAGTGGTATAATACAGAGAGCTGTATCTAGTGGTATAATACAGAGAGTTGTATCTAGTGGTATAATCATCAGAGAGCTGTATCTAGTGGTATAATCATCAGAGAGTTGTATCTAGTGGTATAATCATCAGAGAACTGTATCTAGTGGTATAATACAGAGAGCTGTATCTAGTGGTATAATCAGCAGAGAGTTGTATCTAGTGGTATAATCATCAGAGAGCTGTATCTAGTGGTATAATCATCAGAGAGTTGTATCTAGTGGTATAATCATCAGAGAGCTGTATCTAGTGGTATAATCATCAGAGAGTTGTATCTAGTGGTATAATCATCAGAGAGCTGTATCTAGTGGTATAATACAGAGAGCTGTATCTAGTGGTATAATCATCAGAGAGCTGTATCTAGTGGTATAATCATCAGAGGGTTGTATCTAGTGGTATAATGATCAGAGAGCTGTATCTAGTAGTATAATCATCAGAGAGTTGTATCTAGTGGTATAATCATCAGAGAGCTGTATCTAGTGGTATAATACAGAGAGCTGTATCTAGTGGTATAATACAGAGAGTTGTATCTAGTGGTATAATCATCAGAGAGCTGTATCTAGTGGTATAATCATCAGAGAGCTGTATCTAGTGGTATAATCATCAGAGAGCTGTATCTAGTGGTATAATCATCAGAGAGTTGTATCTAGTGGTATAATCATCAGAGAGTTGTATCTAGTGGTATAATCATCAGAGAACTGTATCTAGTGGTATAATCACAGAGAGCTGTATCTAGTGGTATAATCATCAGAGAGCTGTATCTAGTGGTATAATCATCAGAGAGCTGTATCTAGTGGTATAATCATCAGAGAGCTGTATCTAGTGGTATAATACAGAGAGTTGTATCTAGTGGTATAGTACAGAGAGTTGTATCTAGTGGTATAATACAGAGAGCTGTATCTAGTGGTTTAATCATCAGAGAGCTTTATCTAGTGGTATAATACAGAGAGTTGTATCTAGTGGTATAATACAGAGAGTTGCATCAAATGGTATAATACAGACAGCTGTATCTAGTGGTATAATCATCAGAGAGCTGTATCTAGTAGTATAATCATCAGAGAGTTGTATCTAGTGGTATAATCATCAGAGAGTTGTATCTAGTGGTATAATCATCAGAGAGCTGTATCTAGTGGTATAATACAGAGAGCTGTATCTAGTGGTATAATCATCAGAGAGTTGTATCTAGTGGTATAATCATCAGAGAGCTGTATCTAGTGGTATAATACAGAGAGCTGTATCTAGTGGTATAATCATCAGAGAGCTGTATCTAGTGGTATAATCATCAGAGAGCTGTATCTAGTGGTATAATCATCAGAGAGCTGTATCTAGTGGTATAATCATCAGAGAGCTGTATCTAGTGGTATAATCATCAGAGAGCTGTATCTAGTGGTATAATACAGAGAGTTGTATCTAGTGGTATAATCATCAGAGAGCTGTATCTAGTGGTATAATACAGAGAGCTGTATCTAGTGGTATAATCATCAGAGAGTTGTATCTAGTGGTATAATCATCAGAGAGCTGTATCTAGTGGTATAATCATCAGAGAGTTGTATCTAGTGGTATAATCATCAGAGAGCTGTATCTAGTGGTATAATCATCAGAGAGTTGTATCTAGTGGTATAATCATCAGAGAGCTGTATCTAGTGGTATAATACAGAGAGCTGTATCTAGTGGTATAATCATCAGAGAGCTGTATCTAGTGGTATAATCATCAGAGAGTTGTATCTAGTGGTATAATCATCAGAGAGCTGTATCTAGTAGTATAATCATCAGAGAGTTGTATCTAGTGGTATAATCATCAGAGAGCTGTATCTAGTGGTATAATACAGAGAGCTGTATCTAGTGGTATAATACAGAGAGTTGTATCTAGTGGTATAATCATCAGAGAGCTGTATCTAGTGGTATAATCATCAGAGAGCTGTATCTAGTGGTATAATCATCAGAGAGCTGTATCTAGTGGTATAATCATCAGAGAGTTGTATCTAGTGGTATAATCATCAGAGAGTTGTATCTAGTGGTATAATCATCAGAGAGCTGTATCTAGTGGTATAATACAGAGAGCTGTATCTAGTGGTATAATCATCAGAGAGCTGTATCTAGTGGTATAATCATCAGAGAGCTGTATCTAGTGGTATAATCATCAGAGAGCTGTATCTAGTGGTATAATACAGAGAGCTGTATCTAGTGGTATAATACAGAGAGTTGTATCTAGTGGTATAATACAGAGAGCTGTATCTAGTGGTATAATCATCAGAGAGCTTTATCTAGTGGTATAATACAGAGAGTTGTATCTAGTGGTATAATACAGAGAGTTGCATCAAATGGTATAATACAGACAGCTGTATCTAGTGGTATAATCATCAGAGAGCTGTATCTAGTGGTATAATCATCAGAGAGTTGTATCTAGTGGTATAATCATCAGAGAGTTGTATCTAGTGGTATAATCATCAGAGAGCTGTATCTAGTGGTATAATACAGAGAGCTGTATCTAGTGGTATAATCATCAGAGAGTTGTATCTAGTGGTATAATCATCAGAGAGCTGTATCTAGTGGTATAATATCAGAGAGCTGTATCTAGTGGTATAATCATCAGAGAGCTGTATCTAGTGGTATAATCATCAGAGAGCTGTATCTAGTGGTATAATCATCAGAGAGCTGTATCTAGTGGTATAATCATCAGAGAGCTGTATCTAGTGGTATAATCATCAGAGAGCTGTATCTAGTGGTATAATACAGAGAGCTGTATCTAGTGGTATAATCATCAGAGAGCTGTATCTAGTGGTATAATACAGAGAGCTGTATCTAGTGGTATAATACAGAGAGTTGTATCTAGTGGTATAATACAGAGAGCTGTATCTAGTGGTTTAATCATCAGAGAGCTTTATCTAGTGGTATAATACAGAGAGTTGTATCTAGTGGTATAATACAGAGAGTTGCATCAAATGGTATAATACAGACAGCTGTATCTAGTGGTATAATCATCAGAGAGCTGTATCTAGTAGTATAATCATCAGAGAGTTGTATCTAGTGGTATAATCATCAGAGAGCTGTTTCTAGTGGTATAATACAGAGAGCTGTATCTAGTGGTATAATCATCAGAGAGCTGTATCTAGTGGTATAATACAGAGAGCTGTATCTAGTGGTATAATCATCAGAGAGCTGTATCTAGTGGTATAATATCAGAGAGCTGTATCTAGTGGTATAATCATCAGAGAGCTGTATCTAGTGGTATAATCATCAGAGAGTTGTATCTAGTGGTATAATCATCAGAGAGTTGTATCTAGTGGTATAATCATCAGAGAGCTGTATCTAGTGGTATAATCATCAGAGAGTTGTATCTAGTGGTATAATCATCAGAGAGCTGTATCTAGTGGTATAATCATCAGAGAGCTGTATCTAGTGGTATAATACAGAGAGTTGTATCTAGTGGTATAATCATCAGAGAGCTGTATCTAGTGGTATAATACAGAGAGCTGTATCTAGTGGTATAATACAGAGAGCTGTATCTAGTGGTATAATCAGCAGAGAGTTTTATCTAGTGGTATAATCATCAGAGAGCTGTTTCTAGTGGTATAATACAGAGAGCTGTATCTAGTGGTATAATACAGAGAGTTGTATCTAGTGGTATAATACAGAGAGCTGTATCTAGTGGTATAATACAGAGAGTTGTATCTAGTGGTATAATCATCAGAGAGCTGTATCTAGTGGTATAATACAGAGAGCTGTATCTAGTGGTATAACCATCAGAGAGCTGTATCTAGTGGTATAATACAGAGAGTTGTATCTAGTGGTATAATACAGAGAGTTGTATCAAATGGTATAATACAGACAGCTGTATCTAGTGGTATAATCATCAGAGAGCTGTATCTAGTGGTATAATCATCAGAGAGCTGTATCTAGTGGTATAATCATCAGAGCTGTATCTAGTGGTATAATCATCAGAGAGCTGTATCTAGTGGTATAATCATCAGAGAGTTGTATCTAGTGGTATAATCATCAGAGAGCTGTATCTAGTGGTATAATATCAGAGAGCTGTATCTAGTGGTATAATCATCAGAGAGCTGTATCTAGTGGTATAATCATCAGAGAGCTGTATCTAGTGGTATAATCATCAGAGAGCTGTATCTAGTGGTATAATACAGAGAGTTGTATCTAGTGGTATAATACAGAGAGCTGTATCTAGTGGTTTAATCATCAGAGAGCTTTATCTAGTGGTATAATACAGAGAGTTGTATCTAGTGGTATAATACAGAGAGCTGTATCTAGTGGTATAATCATCAGAGGGTTGCATCTAGTGGTATAATCAGAGAGTTGTATCTAGTGGTATAATCATCAGAGAGCTGTATCTAGTGGTATAATCATCAGAGAGCTGTTTCTAGTGGTATAATACAGAGAGCTGTATCTAGTGGTATAATACAGAGAGTTGTATCTAGTGGTATAATCATCAGAGAGCTGTATCTAGTGGTATAATACAGAGAGCTGTATCTAGTGGTATAATCATCAGAGAGCTGTATCTAGTGGTATAATACAGAGAGCTGTATCTAGTGGTATAATACAGAGAGTTGCATCAAATGGTATAATACAGACAGCTGTATCTAGTGGTATAATCATCAGAGAGCTGTATCTAGTGGTATAATCATCAGAGAGCTGTATCTAGTGGTATAATACAGAGAGCTGTATCTAGTGGTATAATCATCAGAGAGTTGTATCTAGTGGTATAATCATCAGAGAGCTGTATCTAGTGGTATAATCATCAGAGAGCTGTATCTAGTGGTATAATCATCAGAGAGTTGTATCTAGTGGTATAATCATCAGAGAGCTGTATCTAGTGGTATAATCATCAGAGGGTTGTATCTAGTGGTATAATGATCAGAGAGTTGTATCTAGTAGTACAATCATCAGAGAGTTGTATCTAGTGGTATAATCATCAGAGAGCTGTATCTAGTGGTATAATCATCAGAGAGTTGTATCTAGTGGTATAATACAGAGAGCTGTATCTAGTGGTATAATACAGAGAGCTGTATCTAGTGGTATAATCATCAGAGAGCTGTATCTAGTGGTATAATACAGAGAGCTGTATCTAGTGGTATAATACAGAGAGTTGTATCTAGTGGTATAATCATCATAGAGCTGTATCTAGTGGTATAATACAGAGAGCTGTATCTAGTGGTATAATACAGAGAGCTGTATCTAGTGGTATAATACAGAGAGTTGTATCTAGTGGTATAATCATCATAGAGCTGTATCTAGTGGTATAATACAGAGAGCTGTATCTAGTGGTATAATACAGAGAGTTGTATCTAGTGGTATAATACAGAGAGCTGTATCTAGTGGTATAATACAGAGAGCTGTATCTAGTGGTATAATCATCAGAGAGCTGTATCTAGTGGTATAATACAGAGAGTTGTATCTAGTGGTATAATCACAGAGAGTTGTATCTAGTGGTATAATCATCAGAGAGCTGTATCTAGTGGTATAATACAGAGAGCTGTATCTAGTGGTATAATACAGAGAGCTGTATCTAGTGGTATAATACAGAGAGTTGTATCTAGTGGTATAATCATCAGAGAGCTGTATCTAGTGGTATAATCATCAGAGAGCTGTATCTAGTGGTATAATCATCAGAGAGTTGTATCTAGTGGTATAATGATCAGAGAGTTGTATCTAGTGGTATAATCATCAGAGAACTGTATCTAGTGGTATAATACAGAGAGCTGTATCTAGTGGTATAATCATCAGAGAGCTGTATCTAGTGGTATAATCATCAGAGAGCTGTATCTAGTGGTATAATACAGAGAGCTGTATCTAGTGGTATAATACAGAGAGCTGTATCTAGTGGTATAATCATCAGAGAGCTGTATCTAGTGGTATAATCATCAGAGAGCTGTATCTAGTGGTATAATCATCAGAGAGCTGTATCTAGTGGTATAATCATCAGAGAGCTGTATCTAGTGGTATAATCATCAGAGAGCTGTATCTAGTGGTATAATCATCAGAGAGCTGTATCTAGTGGTATAATCATCAGAGAGCTGTATCTAGTGGTATAATCATCAGAGAGTTGTATCTAGTGGTATAATGATCAGAGAGCTGTATCTAGTAGTACAATCATCAGAGAGTTGTATCTAGTGGTATAATCATCAGAGAACTGTATCTAGTGGTATAATACAGAGAGCTGTATCTAGTGGTATAATACAGAGAGTTGTATCTAGTGGTATAATGATCAGAGAGCTGTATCTAGTGGTATAATCATCAGAGAGCTGTATCTAGTGGTATAATCATCAGAGAGCTGTATCTAGTGGTATAATCATCAGAGAGTTGTATCTAGTGGTATAATCATCAGAGAGCTGTATCTAGTGGTATAATCATCAGAGAGCTGTATCTAGTGGTATAATACAGAGAGCTGTATCTAGTGGTATAATCATCAGAGAGTTGTATCTAGTGGTATAATCATCAGAGAGCTGTATCTAGTGGTATAATACAGAGAGCTGTATCTAGTGGTATAATCATCAGAGAGCTGTATCTAGTGGTATAATACAGAGAGCTGTATCTAGTGGTATAATCATCAGAGAGCTGTATCTAGTGGTATAATCATCAGAGAGCTGTATCTAGTGGTATAATCATCAGAGAGTTGTATCTAGTGGTATAATACAGAGAGCTGTATCTAGTGGTATAATCATCAGAGAGCTGTATCTAGTGGTATAATACAGAGAGCTGTATCTAGTGGTATAATACAGAGAGTTGTATCTAGTGGTATAATACAGAGAGCTGTATCTAGTGGTTTAATCATCAGAGAGCTTTATCTAGTGGTATAATACAGAGAGTTGTATCTAGTGGTATAATACAGAGAGTTGCATCAAATGGTATAATACAGACAGCTGTATCTAGTGGTATAATCATCAGAGAGCTGTATCTAGTAGTATAATCATCAGAGAGTTGTATCTAGTGGTATAATCATCAGAGAGCTGTTTCTAGTGGTATAATACAGAGAGCTGTATCTAGTGGTTTAATACAGAGAGTTATACCTAGTGGTATAATCATCAGAGAGCTGTATCTAGTGGTATAATCATCAGAGAGCTGTATCTAGTGGTATAATACAGAGAGCTGTATCTAGTGGTATAATCATCAGAGAGCTGTATCTAGTGGTATAATCATCAGAGAGTTGTATCTAGTGGTATAATCATCAGAGAGCTGTATCTAGTGGTATAATCATCAGAGAGCTGTATCTAGTAGTATAATCATCAGAGAGTTGTATCTAGTGGTATAATCATCAGAGAGCTGTATCTAGTGGTATAATCATCAGAGAGCTGTATCTAGTGGTATAATACAGAGAGCTGTATCTAGTGGTATAATCATCAGAGCTGTATCTAGTGGTATAATACAGAGAGCTGTATCTAGTGGTATAATACAGAGAGCTGTATCTAGTGGTATAATACAGAGAGTTGTATCTAGTGGTATAATCATCAGAGAGCTGTATCTAGTGGTATAATACAGAGAGCTGTATCTAGTGGTATAATACAGAGAGCTGTATCTAGTGGTATAATACAGAGAGCTGTATCTAGTGGTATAATCACAGAGAGTTGTATCTAGTGGTATAATCATCAGAGAGCTGTATCTAGTGGTATAATACAGAGAGCTGTATCTAGTGGTATAATACAGAGAGTTGTATCTAGTGGTATAATACAGAGAGCTGTATCTAGTGGTATAATACAGAGAGTTGTATCTAGTGGTATAATACAGAGAGCTTTATCTAGTGGTATAATCATCAGAGAGCTGTATCTAGTGGTATAATATCAGAGAGCTGTATCTAGTGGTATAATCATCAGAGAGCTGTATCTAGTGGTATAATCATCAGAGAGCTGTATCTAGTGGTATAATCATCAGAGAGTTGTATCTAGTGGTATAATCATCAGAGAGCTGTATCTAGTGGTATAATACAGAGAGCTGTATCTAGTGGTATAATCATCAGAGAGCTGTATCTAGTGGTATAATACAGAGAGCTGTATCTAGTGGTATAATATCAGAGAGTTGTATCTAGTGGTATAATCATCAGAGAGTTGTATCTAGTGGTATAATCATCAGAGAGCTGTATCTAGTGGTATAATCATCAGAGAGCTGTATCTAGTGGTATAATCACAGAGAGTTGTATCTAGTGGTATAATACAGAGAGCTGTATCTAGTGGTATAATACAGAGAGCTGTATCTAGTGGTATAATACAGAGAGTTGTATCTAGTGGTATAATCATCAGAGAGCTGTATCTAGTGGTATAATACAGAGAGCTGTATCTAGTGGTATAATACAGAGAGCTGTATCTAGTGGTATAATACAGAGAGTTGTATCTAGTGGTATAATCATCAGAGAGCTGTATCTAGTGGTATAATCATCAGAGAGCTGTATCTAGTGGTATAATCATCAGAGAGTTGTATCTAGTGGTATAATACAGAGAGCTGTATCTAGTGGTATAATACAGAGAGTTGTATCAAATGGTATAATACAGAGAGCTGTATCTAGTGGTATAATCATCAGAGAGCTGTATCTAGTGGTATAATCATCAGAGAGCTGTATCTAGTGGTATAATATCAGAGAGCTGTATCTAGTGGTATAATCATCAGAGAGCTGTATCTAGTGGTATAATCATCAGAGAGCTGTATCTAGTGGTATAATCATCAGAGAGCTGTATCTAGTGGTATAATCATCAGAGAGTTGTATCTAGTGGTATAATCATCAGAGAGCTGTATCTAGTGGTATAATCATCAGAGTTGTATCTAGTGGTATAATATCAGAGAGTTGTATCTAGTGGTATAATCATCAGAGAGTTGTATCTAGTGGTATAATCATCAGAGAGCTGTATCTAGTGGTATAATCATCAGAGAGTTGTATCTAGTGGTATAATACAGAGAGCTGTATCTAGTGGTATAATACAGAGAGCTGTATCTAGTGGTATAATCATCAGAGAGCTGTATCTAGTGGTATAATCATCAGAGAGCTGTATCTAGTGGTATAATACAGAGAGCTGTATCTAGTGGTATAATCATCAGAGAGCTGTATCTAGTGGTATAATACAGAGAGCTGTATCTAGTGGTATAATACAGAGAGCTGTATCTAGTGGTATAATACAGAGAGTTGTATCTAGTGGTATAATCATCAGAGAGCTGTATCTAGTGGTATAATACAGAGAGCTGTATCTAGTGGTATAATACAGAGAGTTGTATCTAGTGGTATAATACAGAGAGCTGTATCTAGTGGTATAATACAGAGAGCTGTATCTAGTGGTTTAATCATCAGAGAGCTTTATCTAGTGGTATAATACAGAGAGTTGTATCTAGTGGTATAATACAGAGAGTTGTATCTAGTGGTATAATCATCAGAGAGCTGTATCTAGTGGTATAATACAGAGAGCTGTATCTAGTGGTATAATACAGAGAGCTGTATCTAGTGGTATAATACAGAGAGTTGTATCTAGTGGTATAATCATCAGAGAGCTGTATCTAGTGGTATAATACAGAGAGCTGTATCTAGTGGTATAATACAGAGAGTTGTATCTAGTGGTATAATACAGAGAGTTGTATCTAGTGGTATAATACAGAGAGCTGTATCTAGTGGTATAATACAGAGAGTTGCATCAAATGGTATAATACAGACAGCTGTATCTAGTGGTATAATCATCAGAGAGCTGTATCTAGTGGTATAATCATCAGAGAGCTGTATCTAGTGGTATAATACAGAGAGCTGTATCTAGTGGTATAATCATCAGAGAGTTGTATCTAGTGGTATAATCATCAGAGAGCTGTATCTAGTGGTATAATCATCAGAGAGCTGTATCTAGTGGTATAATCATCAGAGAGTTGTATCTAGTGGTATAATCATCAGAGAGCTGTATCTAGTGGTATACAATCATCAGAGAGTTGTATCTAGTGGTATAATCATCAGAGAGCTGTATCTAGTGGTATAATCACAGAGAGCTGTATCTAGTGGTATAATCATCAGAGAGCTTTATCTTGTGTTATAATCATCAGATAGCTGTATCTAGTGGTATAATCAGCAGAGAGTTTTATCTAGTGGTATGATCATCAGAGAGCTGTATCTAGTGGTATAATCATCAGAGAGTTGTATCTAGTGGTATAATATCAGAGAGCTGTATCTAGTGGTATAATCATCAGAGAGTTGTATCTAGTGGTATAATCATCAGAGAGCTGTATCTAGTGGTATAATCATCAGAGAGCTGTATCTAGTGGTATAATACAGAGAGTTGTATCTAGTGGTATAATCATCAGAGAGCTGTATCTAGTGGTATAATATCAGAGAGCTGTATCTAGTGGTATAATCATCAGAGAGCTGTATCTAGTGGTATAATCACAGAGAGTTGTATCTAGTGGTATAATCACAGAGAGCTGTATCTAGTGGTATAATATCAGAGAGCTGTATCTAGTGGTATAATCATCAGAGAGCTGTTTCTAGTGGTATAATACAGAGAGCTGTATCTAGTGGTATAATACAGAGAGTTGTATCTAGTGGTATAATCATCAGAGAGCTGTATCTAGTGGTATAATACAGAGAGCTGTATCTAGTGGTATAATACAGAGAGCTGTATCTAGTGGTGTAATACAGAGGGTTGTATCTAGTGGTATAATCATCAGAGAGCTGTATCTAGTGGTTTAATCATCAGAGAGCTTTATCTAGTGGTATAATATCAGAGAGCTGTATCTAGTGGTATAATACAGAGAGTTGTATCTAGTGGTATAATACAGAGAGCTGTATCTAGTGGTATAATCATCAGAGAGCTGTATCTAGTGGTATAATCATCAGAGAGCTGTATCTAGTGGTATAATACAGAGCTGTATCTAGTGGTATAATCATCAGAGAGTTGTATCTAGTGGTATAATCATCAGAGAGCTGTATCTAGTGGTATAATCATCAGAGAGCTGTATCTAGTGGTATAATACAGAGAGTTGTATCTAGTGGTATAATCATCAGAGAGCTGTATCTAGTGGTATAATCATCAGAGAGTTGTATCTAGTGGTATAATATCAGAGAGCTGTATCTAGTGGTATAATCATCAGAGAGTTGTATCTAGTGGTATAATCATCAGAGAACTGTATCTAGTGGTATAATACAGAGAGCTGTATCTAGTGGTATAATCACAGAGAGCTGTATCTAGTGGTATAATCATCAGAGAGCTGTATCTAGTGGTATAATACAGAGAGTTGTATCTAGTGGTATAATCACAGAGAGTTGTATCTAGTGGTATAATCATCATAGAGCTGTATCTAGTGGTATAATACAGAGAGCTGTATCTAGTGGTATAATACAGAGAGTTGTATCTAGTGGTATAATACAGAGAGTTGTATCTAGTGGTATAATCATCAGAGAGCTGTATCTAGTGGTATAATCATCAGAGAGCTGTATCTAGTGGTATAATACAGAGAGTTGTATCTAGTGGTATAATACAGAGAGTTGCATCAAATGGTATAATACAGACAGCTGTATCTAGTGGTATAATCATCAGAGAGCTGTATCTAGTGGTATAATCATCAGAGAGCTGTATCTAGTGGTATAATACAGAGAGCTGTATCTAGTGGTATAATCATCAGAGAGTTGTATCTAGTGGTATAATCATCAGAGAGCTGTATCTAGTGGTATAATCATCAGAGAGCTGTATCTAGTGGTATAATCATCAGAGAGTTGTATCTAGTGGTATAATCATCAGAGAGCTGTATCTAGTGGTATAATCATCAGAGAGCTGTATCTAGTGGTATAATCATCAGAGAGCTGTATCTAATGGTATAATACAGAGAGTTGTATCTAGTGGTTTAATCATCAGAGAGCTGTATCTAGTGGTATAATCATCAGAGAGCTGTATCTAGTGGTATAATCATCAGAGTTGTATCTAGTGGTATAATCATCAGAGAGCTGTATCTAGTGGTATAATCATCAGAGAGTTGTATCTAGTGGTATAATCATCAGAGAGAGTTGTATCTAGTGGTATAATCATCAGAGAGTTGTATCTAGTGGTATAATCATCAGAGAGCTGTATCTAGTGGTATAATCATCAGAGAGCTGTATCTAGTGGTATAATCACAGAGAGTTGTATCTAGTGGTATAATACAGAGAGCTGTATCTAGTGGTATAATACAGAGAGCTGTATCTAGTGGTATAATCATCAGAGAGCTGTATCTAGTGGTATAATCACAGAGAGTTGTATCTAGTGGTATAATACAGAGAGCTGTATCTAGTGGTATAATCATCAGAGAGCTGCATCTAGTGGTATAATACAGAGAGCTGTATCTAGTGGTATAATACAGAGAGCTGTATCTAGTGGTATAATACAGAGAGTTGTATCTAGTGGTATAATCATCAGAGAGCTGTATCTAGTGGTATAATACAGAGAGCTGTATCTAGTGGTATAATACAGAGAGTTGTATCTAGTGGTATAATCATCAGAGAGTTGTATCTAGTGGTATAATATCAGAGAGCTGTATCTAGTGGTATAATACAGAGAGCTGTATCTAGTGGTATAATACAGAGAGCTGTATCTAGTGGTATAATCATCAGAGAGCTGTATCTAGTAGTAAAATCATCAGAGAGTTGTATCTAGTGGTATAATACAGAGAGATGTATCTAGTGGTATAATACAGAGAGCTGTATCTAGTGGTTTAATCATCAGAGAGCTTTATCTAGTGGTATAATACAGAGAGTTGTATCTAGTGGTATAATACAGAGAGCTGTATCTAGTGGTATAATCATCAGAGAGCTGTATCTAGTGGTATAATACAGAGAGCTGTATCTAGTGGTATAATACAGAGAGCTGTATCTAGTGGTATAATACAGAGAGTTGTATCTAGTGGTATAATATCAGAGAGCTGTATCTAGTGGTATAATACAGAGAGCTGTATCTAGTGGTATAATCAGAGAGCTGTATCTAGTGGTATAATCACAGAGAGTTGTATCTAGTGGTATAATCATCAGAGGGTTGTATCTAGTGGTATAATACAGAGAGCTGTATCTAGTGGTATAATCATCAGAGAGTTGTATCTAGTGGTATAATCATCAGAGAGTTGTATCTAGTGGTATAATCATCAGAGAGCTGTATCTAGTGGTATAATCACAGAGAGCTGTATCTAGTGGTATAATACAGAGAGCTGTATCTAGTGGTATAATCATCAGAGAGCTGTATCTAGTGGTATAATCATCAGAGAGCTGTATCTAGTGGTATAATATCAGAGAGCTGTATCTAGTGGTATAATACAGAGAGCTGTATCTAGTGGTATAATCACAGAGAGCTGTATCTAGTGGTATAATACAGAGAGCTGTATCTAGTGGTTTAATACATAGAGCTGTATCTAGTGGTATAATCATCAGAGAGCTGTATCTAGTGGTATAATACAGAGAGCTGTATCTAGTGGTATAATACAGAGAGTTGTATCTAGTGGTATAATATCAGAGAGCTGTATCTAGTGGTATAATCATCAGAGAGCTGTGTCTAGTGGTATAATACAGATAGTTGTATCTAGTGGTATAATACAGAGAGCTGTATCTAGTGGTATAATACAGAGAGCTGTATCTAGTGGTATAATCATCAGAGAGTTGTATCTAGTGGTATAATCATCAGAGAGCTGTATCTAGTGGTATAATACAGAGAGCTGTATCTAGTGGTATAATCATCAGAGAGCTGTATCTAGTGGTATAATCATCAGAGAGCTGTATCTAGTGGTATAATCATCAGAGAGTTGTATCTAGTGGTATAATCATCAGAGAGCTGTATCTAGTGGTATAATCATCAGAGAGTTGTATCTAGTAGTATAATCATCAGAGAGTTGTATCTAGTGGTATAATACAGAGAGCTGTATCTAGTGGTATAATACAGAGAGCTGTATCTAGTGGTATAGTCATCAGAGAGCTGTATCTAGTGGTATAATACAGAGAGCTGTATCTAGTGGTATAATCATCAGAGAGCTGTATCTAGTGGTATAATACAGAGAGCTGTATCTAGTGGTATAATCATCAGAGAGTTGTATCTAGTGGTATAATCATCAGAGAGCTGTATCTAGTGGTATAATACAGAGAGCTGTATCTAGTGGTATAATCATCAGAGAGCTGTATCTAGTGGTATAATACAGAGAGCTGTATCTAGTGGTATAACCGTCAGAGAGCTGTATCTAGTGGTATAATCATCAGAGAGTTGTATCTAGTGGTATAATCATCAGAGAGCTGTATCTAGTGGTATAATACAGAGAGCTGTATCTAGTGGTATAATACAGAGAGTTGTATCTAGTGGTATAATGATCAGAGAGCTGTATCTAGTGGTATAATCATCAGAGAGTTGTATCTAGTGGTATAATCATCAGAGAACTGTATCTAGTGGTATAATACAGAGAGCTGTATCTAGTGGTATAATCAGCAGAGAGTTTTATCTAGTGGTATGATCATCAGAGAGCTGTATCTAGTGGTATAATCATCAGAGAGTTGTATCTAGTGGTATAATCATCAGAGAGCTGTATCTAGTGGTATAATCATCAGAGAGTTGTATCTAGTGGTATAATCATCAGAGAACTGTATCTAGTGGTATAATACAGAGAGCTGTATCTAGTGGTATAATCATCAGAGAGCTGTATCTAGTGGTATAATCATCAGAGAGTTGTATCTAGTGGTATAATGATCAGAGAGCTGTATCTAGTAGTACAATCATCAGAGAGTTGTATCTAGTGGTATAATCATCAGAGAACTGTATCTAGTGGTATAATACAGAGAGCTGTATCTAGTGGTATAATACAGAGAGTTGTATCTAGTGGTATAATCATCAGAGAGCTGTATCTAGTGGTATAATCATCAGAGAGCTGTATCTAGTGGTATAATCATCACAGAGCTGTATCTAGTGGTATAATCATCAGAGAGTTGTATCTAGTGGTATAATCATCAGAGGGTTGTATCTAGTGGTATAATCATCAGAGAACTGTATCTAGTGGTATAATACAGAGAGCTGTATCTAGTGGTATAATCATCAGAGAGCTGTATCTAGTGGTATAATCATCAGAGAGCTGTATCTAGTGGTATAATCATCAGAGAGCTGTATCTAGTGGTATAATACAGAGAGCTGTATCTAGTGGTATAGTACAGAGAGTTGTATCTAGTGGTATAATACAGAGAGCTGTATCTAGTGGTTTAATCATCAGAGAGCTTTATCTAGTGGTATAATACAGAGAGTTGTATCTAGTGGTATAATACAGAGAGTTGCATCAAATGGTATAATACAGACAGCTGTATCTAGTGGTATAATCATCAGAGAGCTGTATCTAGTAGTATAATCATCAGAGAGTTGTATCTAGTGGTATAATCATCAGAGAGTTGTATCTAGTGGTATAATCATCAGAGAGCTGTATCTAGTGGTATAATACAGAGAGCTGTATCTAGTGGTATAATCATCAGAGAGTTGTATCTAGTGGTATAATCATCAGAGAGCTGTTTCTAGTGGTATAATACAGAGAGCTGTATCTAGTAGTATAATCATCAGAGAGCTTTATCTTGTGGTATAATGATCAGAGAGCTGTATCTAGTGGTATAATCATCAGAGAGCTGTATCTAGTGGTATAATCATCAGAGAGCTGTATCTAGTAGTATAATCATCAGTGTTTTGTATCTAGTGGTATAATACAGAGAGATGTATCTAGTGGTATAATCATCAGAGAGCTGTATCTAGTGGTATAATACAGAGAGCTGTATCTAGTGGTATAATCAGCAGAGAGTTTTATCTAGTGGTATGATCATCAGAGAGCTGTATCTAGTGGTATAATCATCAGAGAGTTGTATCTAGTGGTATAATCATCAGAGAGCTGTATCTAGTGGTATAATCATCAGAGAGTTGTATCTAGTGGTATAATCATCAGAGAACTGTATCTAGTGGTATAATACAGAGAGCTGTATCTAGTGGTATAATCATCAGAGAGCTGTATCTAGTGGTATAATCATCAGAGAGTTGTATCTAGTGGTATAATATCAGAGAGCTGTATCTAGTGGTATAATCATCAGAGAGTTGTATCTAGTGGTATAATCATCAGAGAGCTGTATCTAGTGGTATAATACAGAGAGCTGTATCTAGTGGTATAATACAGAGAGTTGTATCTAGTGGTATAATCATCAGAGAGCTGTATCTAGTGGTATAATCATCAGAGAGCTGTATCTAGTGGTATAATCATCAGAGCTGTATCTAGTGGTATAATCATCAGAGAGTTGTATCTAGTGGTATAATCATCAGAGAGTTGTATCTAGTGGTATAATCATCAGAGAGCTGTATCTAGTGGTATAATATCAGAGAGCTGTATCTAGTGGTATAATCATCAGAGAGCTGTATCTAGTGGTATAATCATCAGAGAGCTGTATCTAGTGGTATAATACAGAGAGCTGTATCTAGTGGTATAATACAGAGAGCTGTATCTAGTGGTATAATATCAGAGAGTTGTATCTAGTGGTATAATACAGAGAGCTGTATCTAGTGGTATAATCATCAGAGAGCTGTATCTAGTGGTATAATACAGAGAGCTGTATCTAGTGGTATAATACAGAGAGCTGTATCTAGTGGTATAATACAGAGAGCTGTATCTAGTGGTATAATCATCAGAGAGTTGTATCTAGTGGTATAATCATCAGAGAGTTGTATCTAGTGGTATAATCATCAGAGAGCTGTATCTAGTGGTATAATCATCAGAGAGCTGTATCTAGTGGTATAATACAGAGAGCTGTATCTAGTGGTATAATCATCAGAGAGCTGTATCTAGTGGTATAATCATCAGAGAGCTGTATCTAGTAGTATAATCATCAGAGAGTTGTATCTAGTGGTATAATACAGAGAGCTGTATCTAGTGGTATAATCATCAGAGAGCTGTATCTAGTGGTATAATCATCAGAGAGCTGTATCTAGTGGTATAATACAGAGAGTTGTATCTAGTGGTATAATACAGAGAGCTGTATCTAGTGGTATAATCATCAGAGAGCTGTATCTAGTGGTATAATACAGAGAGTTGTATCTAGTGGTATAATACAGAGAGTTGTATCTAGTGGTATAATACAGACAGCTGTATCTAGTGGTATAATCATCAGAGAGCTGTATCTAGTGGTATAATCATCAGAGAGTTGTATCTAGTGGTATAATCATCAGAGAGCTGTATCTAGTGGTATAATACAGAGAGCTGTATCTAGTGGTATAATACAGAGAGCTGTATCTAGTGGTATAATACAGAGAGCTGTATCTAGTGGTATAATCATCAGAGAGCTGTATCTAGTGGTATAATACAGAGAGCTGTATCTAGTGGTATAATCATCAGAGAGCTGTATCTAGTGGTATAATCATCAGAGGGTTGTATCTAGTGGTATAATGATCAGAGAGCTGTATCTAGTGGTATAATCATCAGAGAGCTGTATCTAGTGGTATAATCATCAGAGAGTTGTATCTAGTGGTATAATCATCAGAGAGCTGTATCTAGTGGTATAATCATCAGAGAGTTGTATCTAGTGGTATAATCATCAGAGAGTTGTATCTAGTGGTATAATCATCAGAGAACTGTATCTAGTGGTATAATACAGAGAGCTGTATCTAGTGGTATAATCATCAGAGAGCTGTATCTAGTGGTATAATACAGAGAGTTGTATCTAGTGGTATAATCATCAGAGAGCTGTATCTAGTGGTATAATACAGAGAGCTGTATCTAGTGGTATAATACAGAGAGCTGTATCTAGTGGTATAATACAGAGAGCTGTATCTAGTGGTATAATACAGAGAGTTGTATCTAGTGGTATAATCATCATAGAGCTGTATCTAGTGGTATAATACAGAGAGCTGTATCTAGTGGTATAATACAGAGAGTTGTATCTAGTGGTATAATACAGAGAGCTGTATCTAGTGGTATAATACAGAGAGTTGTATCTAGTGGTATAATACAGAGAGCTGTATCTAGTGGTATAATCATCAGAGAGCTGTATCTAGTGGTATAATACAGAGAGCTGTATCTAGTGGTATAATCAGCAGAGAGTTTTATCTAGTGGTATAATCATCAGAGAGCTGTATCTAGTGGTATAATCATCAGAGAGTTGTATCTAGTGGTATAATCATCAGAGAGCTGTATCTAGTGGTATAATACAGAGAGCTGTATCTAGTGGTATAATCATCAGAGAGCTGTATCTAGTGGTATAATACAGAGAGCTGTATCTAGTGGTATAATCATCAGAGAGCTGTATCTAGTGGTATAATACAGAGAGCTGTATCTAGTGGTATAATACAGAGAGCTGTATCTAGTGGTTTAATCATCAGAGAGCTGTATCTAGTGGTATAATACAGAGAGTTGTATCTAGTGGTATAATACAGAGAGCTGTATCTAGTGGTATAATACAGAGAGCTGTATCTAGTGGTATAATACAGAGAGTTGTATCTAGTGGTATAATCATCATAGAGCTGTATCTAGTGGTATAATACAGAGAGCTGTATCTAGTGGTATAATACAGAGAGCTGTATCTAGTGGTATAATACAGAGAGTTGTATCTAGTGGTATAATCATCATAGAGCTGTATCTAGTGGTATAATACAGAGAGCTGTATCTAGTGGTATAATACAGAGAGTTGTATCTAGTGGTATAATACAGAGAGCTGTATCTAGTGGTATAATACAGAGAGTTGCATCAAATGGTATAATACAGACAGCTGTATCTAGTAGTATAATCATCAGAGAGCTGTATCTAGTGGTATAATCATCAGAGAGCTGTATCTAGTGGTATAATACAGAGAGCTGTATCTAGTGGTATAATCATCAGAGGGTTGTATCTAGTGGTATAATCATCAGAGAGCTGTATCTAGTGGTATAATCATCAGAGAGCTGTATCTAGTGGTATAATGATCAGAGAGTTGTATCTAGTGGTATAATCATCAGAGAACTGTATCTAGTGGTATAATCATCAGAGGGTTGTATCTAGTGGTATAATGATCAGAGAGTTGTATCTAGTAGTACAATCATCAGAGAGTTGTATCTAGTGGTATAATCATCAGAGAGCTGTATCTAGTGGTATAATCATCAGAGAGTTGTATCTAGTGGTATAATACAGAGAGCTGTATCTAGTGGTATAATACAGAGAGCTGTATCTAGTGGTATAATCATCAGAGAGCTGTATCTAGTGGTATAATACAGAGAGTTGTATCTAGTGGTATAATACAGAGAGCTGTATCTAGTGGTATAATCATCAGAGAGCTGTATCTAGTGGTATAATACAGAGAGCTGTATCTAGTGGTATAATACAGAGAGCTGTATCTAGTGGTATAATACAGAGAGTTGTATCTAGTGGTATAATCATCATAGAGCTGTATCTAGTGGTATAATCATCAGAGAGCTGTATCTAGTAGTATAATACAGAGAGTTGTATCTAGTGGTATAATACAGAGAGCTGTATCTAGTGGTATAATACAGAGAGCTGTATCTAGTGGTATAATCATCAGAGAGCTGTATCTAGTGGTATAATACAGAGAGTTGTATCTAGTGGTATAATACAGAGAGTTGTATCTAGTGGTATAATCATCAGAGAGCTGTATCTAGTGGTATAATACAGAGAGCTGTATCTAGTGGTATAATACAGAGAGCTGTATCTAGTGGTATAATACAGAGAGTTGTATCTAGTGGTATAATCATCAGAGAGCTGTATCTAGTGGTATAATACAGAGAGCTGTATCTAGTGGTATAATACAGAGAGTTGTATCTAGTGGTATAATACAGAGAGTTGTATCTAGTGGTATAATACAGAGAGCTGTATCTAGTGGTATAATACAGAGAGTTGCATCTAGTGGTATAATACAGACAGCTGTATCTAGTGGTATAATCATCAGAGAGCTGTATCTAGTGGTATAATCATCAGAGAGCTGTATCTAGTGGTATAATACAGAGAGCTGTATCTAGTGGTATAATCATCAGAGAGTTGTATCTAGTGGTATAATCATCAGAGAGCTGTATCTAGTGGTATAATCATCAGAGAGCTGTATCTAGTGGTATAATAATCAGAGGGTTGTATCTAGTGGTATAATCATCAGAGAGTTGTATCTAGTGGTATAATCATCAGAGAGTTGTATCTAGTGGTATAATCATCAGAGAACTGTATCTAGTGGTATAATCAGCAGAGAGTTGTATCTAGTGGTATAATCATCAGAGAGCTGTATCTAGTGGTATAATCATCAGAGAGCTGTATCTAGTGGTATAATGATCAGAGAGTTGTATCTAGTGGTATAATCATCAGAGAGCTGTATCTAGTGGTATAATCATCAGAGAGCTGTATCTAGTGGTATAATGATCAGAGAGTTGTATCTAGTGGTATAATCATCAGAGAGTTGTATCTAGTGGTATAATCATCAGAGCTGTATCTAGTGGTATAATCATCAGAGAGCTGTATCTAGTAGTATAATCATCAGTGAGTTGTATCTAGTGGTATAATACAGAGAGCTGTATCTAGTGGTATAATACAGAGAGCTGTATCTAGTGGTATAATCATCAGAGAGCTGTATCTAGTGGTATAATACAGAGAGCTGTATCTAGTGGTATAATACAGAGAGCTGTATCTAGTGGTATAATACAGAGAGCTGTATCTAGTGGTATAATACAGAGAGCTGTATCTAGTGGTATAATACAGAGAGCTGTATCTAGTGGTATAATACAGAGAGTTGTATCTAGTGGTATAATCATCATAGAGCTGTATCTAGTGGTATAATACAGAGAGCTGTATCTAGTGGTATAATACAGAGAGTTGTATCTAGTGGTATAATACAGAGAGTTGTATCTAGTGGTATAATACAGAGAGCTGTATCTAGTGGTATAATACAGAGAGCTGTATCTAGTGGTATAATACAGAGAGCTGTATCTAGTGGTATAATACAGAGAGTTGCATCAAATGGTATAATACAGACAGCTGTATCTAGTGGTATAATCATCAGAGAGCTGTATCTAGTGGTATAATCATCAGAGAGCTGTATCTAGTGGTATAATACAGAGAGCTGTATCTAGTGGTATAATCATCAGAGGGTTGTATCTAGTGGTATAATCATCCGAGAGCTGTATCTAGTGGTATAATCATCAGAGAGCTGTATCTATTGGTATAATGATCAGAGAGTTGTATCTAGTGGTATAATCATCAGAGAACTGTATCTAGTGGTATAATCATCAGAGGGTTGTATCTAGTGGTATAATGATCAGAGAGTTGTATCTAGTAGTACAATCATCAGAGAGTTGTATCTAGTGGTATGATCATCAGAGAGTTGTATCTAGTGGTATAATACAGAGAGCTGTATCTAGTGGTATAATACAGAGAGCTGTATCTAGTGGTTTAATCATCAGAGAGCTTTATCTAGTGGTATAATACAGAGAGTTGATCTAGTGGTATAATACAGAGAGTTGTATCTAGTGGTATAATCATCATAGAGCTGTATCTAGTGGTATAATACAGAGAGCTGTATCTAGTGGTATAATACAGAGAGCTGTATCTAGTTGTATAATACAGAGAGTTGTATCCTGTGGTATAATCATCATAGAGCTGTATCTAGTGGTATAATACAGAGAGCTGTATCTAGTGGTATAATACAGAGAGTTGTATCTAGTGGTATAATACAGAGAGTTGAATCTAGTGGTATAATACAGAGAGCTGTATCTAGTGGTATAATCATCAGAGAGCTGTATCTAGTGGTATAATCATCAGAGAGCTGTATCTAGTGGTATAATACAGAGAGCTGTATCTAGTGGTATAATCATCAGAGAGTTGTATCTAGTGGTATAATCATCCGAGAGCTGTATCTAGTGGTATAATCATCAGAGAGCTGTATCTAGTGGTATAATAATCAGAGGGTTGTATCTAGTGGTATAATCATCAGAGAGCTGTATCTAGTAGTACAATCATCAGAGAGTTGTATCTAGTGGTATAATCATCAGAGAACTGTATCTAGTGGTATAATCAGCAGAGAGTTTTATCTAGTGGTATGATCATCAGAGAGCTGTATCTAGTGGTATAATCATCAGAGAGCTGTATCTAGTGGTATAATGATCAGAGAGTTGTATCTAGTGGTATAATCATCAGAGAACTGTATCTAGTGGTATAATCATCAGAGGGTTGTATCTAGTGGTATAATGATCAGAGAGTTGTATCTAGTAGTACAATCATCAGAGAGTTGTATCTAGTGGTATGATCATCAGAGAGCTGTATCTAGTGGTATAATCATCAGAGAGCTGTATCTAGTAGTATAATCATCAGAGAGTTGTATCTAGTGGTATAATACAGAGAGCTGTATCTAGTGGTATAATACAGAGAGCTGTATCTAGTGGTTTAATCATCAGAGAGCTTTATCTAGTGGTATAATACAGAGAGTTGATCTAGTGGTATAATACAGAGAGCTGTATCTAGTGGTATAATACAGAGAGCTGTATCTAGTGGTATAATACAGAGAGCTGTATCTAGTGGTATAATACAGAGAGCTGTATCTAGTGGTATAATACAGAGAGTTGTATCTAGTGGTATAATCATCAGAGAGCTGTATCTAGTGGTATAATACAGAGAGCTGTATCTAGTGGTATAATACAGAGAGTTGTATCTAGTGGTATAATACAGAGAGTTGTATCTAGTGGTATAATACAGAGAGCTGTATCTAGTGGTATAATACATAGAGCTGTATCTAGTGGTATAATACAGAGAGCTGTATCTAGTGGTATAATCATCAGAGAGCTGTATCTAGTAGTATAATCATCAGAGAGTTGTATCTAGTGGTATAATACAGAGAGCTGTATCTAGTGGTATAATACAGAGAGCTGTATCTAGTGGTTTAATCATCAGAGAGCTTTATCTAGTGGTATAATACAGAGAGTTGTATCTAGTGGTATAATACAGAGAGCTGTATCTAGTGGTATAATACAGAGAGCTGTATCTAGTGGTATAATACAGAGAGCTGTATCTAGTGGTATAATACAGAGAGCTTTATCTAGTGGTATAATACAGAGAGTTGTATCTAGTGGTATAATCATCAGAGAGCTGTATCTAGTGGTATAATACAGAGAGCTGTATCTAGTGGTATAATACAGAGAGCTGTATCTAGTGGTATAATACAGAGAGTTGTATCTAGTGGTATAATCATCATAGAGCTGTATCTAGTGGTATAATACAGAGAGCTGTATCTAGTGGTATAATACAGAGAGTTGTATCTAGTGGTATAATACAGAGAGTTGTATCTAGTGGTATAATACAGAGAGCTGTATCTAGTGGTATAATACATAGAGCTGTATCTAGTGGTATAATACAGAGAGCTGTATCTAGTGGTATAATACAGAGAGCTGTATCTAGTGGTATAATCATCAGAGAGCTGTATCTAGTGGTATAATACAGAGAGCTGTATCTAGTGGTATAATACAGAGAGCTGTATCTAGTGGTATAATACAGAGAGCTGTATCTAGTGGTATAATACAGAGAGCTGTATCTAGTGGTATAATACAGAGAGCTGTATCTAGTGGTATAATCATCAGAGAGCTGTATCTAGTGGTATAATACAGAGAGCTGTATCTAGTGGTATAATACAGAGAGTTGCATCTAGTCGTATAATACAGAGAGCTGTATCTAGTGGTATAATCATCAGAGAGCTTTATCTAGTGGTATAATACAGAGAGTTGTATCTAGTGGTATAATACAGACAGCTGTATCTAGTGGTATAATCATCAGAGAGCTGTATCTAGTAGTATAATCATCAGAGAGTTGTATCTAGTGGTATAATCATCAGAGAGCTGTATCTAGTGGTATAATACAGAGAGCTGTATCTAGTGGTATAATCATCAGAGAGCTGTATCTAGTGGTATAATCATCAGAGAGCTGTATCTAGTGGTATAATCATATGAGGGTTGTATCTAGTGGTATAATGATCAGAGAGCCTTATCTAGTAGTACAATCATCAGAGAGTTGTATCTAGTTGTATAATCATCAGAGAGGTGTATCTAGTGGTATAAAACAGAGAGCTGTATCTAGTGGTATAATACAGAGAGCTGTATCTAGTGGTATAAAACAGAGAAATGTATCTAGTTGTATAATACAGAGAGCTGTATCTAGTGGTATAATCATCAGAGAGCTGTATCTAGTGGTATAATACAGAGAGCTGTATCTAGTGGTATAATACAGAGAGTTGTATCTAGTGGTATAATCATCAGAGAGCTGTATCTAGTGGTATAATACAGAGAGTTGTATCTAGTGATATAATCATCATAGAGCTATATCTAGTGGTATAATACAGAGAGCTGTATCTAGTGGTATAATACAGAGAGCTGTATCTAGTAGTATAATCATCAGTGTGTTGTATCTAGTGGTATAATACAGAGAGCTGTATCTAGTAGTATAATCATCAGAGAGTTGTATCTAGTGGTATAATACAGAGAGCTGTATCTAGTGGTATAATACAGAGAGCTGTATCTAGTGGTATAATACAGAGAGATGTATCTAGTGGTATAATACAGAGAGCTGTATCTAGTGGTATAATACAGAGAGTTGTATCTAGTGGTATAATCATCATAGAGCTGTATCTAGTGGTATAATACAGAGAGCTGTATCTAGTGGTATAATACAGAGAGCTGTATCTAGAGGTATAATACATAGAGCTGTATCTAGTGGTATAATACATAGAGCTGTATCTAGTGGTATAGTACAGAGAGCTGTATCTAGTGGTATAATACAGAGAGCTGTATCTAGTGGTATAATAAAGAGATCTGTATCTAGTGGTATAATCATCAGAGAGCTGTATCTAGTGGTATAATCATCAGAGAGCTGTATCTAGTAGTATAATCATCAGAGAGTTGTATCTAGTGGTATAATCATCAGAGAGCTGTTTCTAGTGGTATAATACAGAGAGCTGTATCTAGTGGTATAATCATCAGATGGTTGTATCTAGTGGTATAATCATCAGAGAGCTGTATCTAGTGGTATAATACAGAGAGTTGTATCTAGTGGTATAATCATCATAGAGCTGTATCTAGTGGTATAATACAGAGAGCTGTATCTAGTGGTATAATACAGAGAGCTGTATCTAGTGGTATAATACAGAGAGTTGTATCTAGTGGTATAATCATCATAGAGCTGTATCTAGTGGTATAATACAGAGAGCTGTATCTAGTGGTATAATACAGAGAGTTGTATCTAGTGGTATAATACAGAGAGTTGTATCTAGTGGTATAATACAGAGAGCTGTATCTAGTGGTATAATACATAGAGCTGTATCTAGTGGTATAATACAGAGAGCTGTATCTAGTGGTATAATACATAGAGCTGTATCTAGTGGTATAATCATCAGAGAGCTGTGTCTAGTGGTATAATACAGAGAGCTGTATCTAGTGGTATAATACAGAGAGTTGCATCTAGTGGTATAATACAGAGAGCTGTATCTAGTGGTTTAATCATCAGAGAGCTGTATCTAGTGGTATAATACAGAGAGTTGTATCTAGTGGTATAATACAGACAGCTGTATCTAGTGGTATAATCATCAGAGAGCTGTATCTAGTAGTATAATCATCAGAGAGTTGTATCTAGTGGTATAATCATCAGAGAGCTGTTTCTAGTGGTATAATACAGAGAGCTGTATCTAGTGGTATAATCATCAGAGAGCTGTATCTAGTGGTATAATCATCAGAGAGCTGTATCTAGTGGTATAATCATCAGAGAGCTGTATCTAGTGGTATAATTATCAGAGAGCCTTATCTAGTAGTACAATCATCAGAGAGTTGTATCTAGTTGTATAATCATCAGAGAGGTGTATCTAGTGGTATAAAACAGAGAGCTGTATCTAGTGGTATAATACAGAGAGCTGTATCTAGTGGTATAAAACAGAGAAATGTATCTAGTTGTATAATACAGAGAGCTGTATCTAGTGGTATAATCATCAGAGAGCTGTATCTAGTGGTATAATACAGAGAGCTGTATCTAGTGGTATAATACAGAGCGTTGTATCTAGTGGTATAATACAGAGAGTTGTATCTAGTGATATAATCATCATAGAGCTATATCTAGTGGTATAATACAGAGAGCTGTATCTAGTGGTATAATACAGAGAGCTGTATCTAGTAGTATAATCATCAGTGTGTTGTATCTAGTGGTATAATACAGAGAGCTGTATCTAGTAGTATAATCATCAGAGAGTTGTATCTAGTGGTATAATACAGAGAGCTGTATCTAGTGGTATAATACAGAGAGCTGTATCTAGTGGTATAATACAGAGAGATGTATCTAGTGGTATAATACAGAGAGCTGTATCTAGTGGTATAATACAGAGAGTTGTATCTAGTGGTATAATCATCATAGAGCTGTATCTAGTGGTATAATACAGAGAGCTGTATCTAGTGGTATAATACAGAGAGCTGTATCTAGTGGTATAATACATAGAGCTGTATCTAGTGGTATAGTACAGAGAGCTGTATCTAGTGGTATAATACAGAGAGCTGTATCTAGTGGTATAATACAGAGAGCTGTATCTAGTGGTATAATAAAGAGATCTGTATCTAGTGGTATAATACAGAGAGCTGTATCTAGTGGTATAATACAGAGAGTTGTATCTAGTGGTATAATCATCATAGAGCTGTATCTAGTGGTATAATACAGAGAGCTGTATCTAGTGGTATAATACAGAGAGTTGTATCTAGTGGTATAATACAGAGAGTTGTATCTAGTGGTATAATACAGAGATCTGTATCTAGTGGTATAATCAGCAGAGAGTTTTATCTAGTGGTATAATCATCAGAGAGCTGTATCTAGTGGTATAATCATCAGAGAGCTGTATCTAGTAGTATAATCATCAGAGAGTTGTATCTAGTGGTATAATACAGAGAGCTGTATCTAGTGGTATAATACAGAGAGTTGTATCTAGTGGTATAATCATCATAGAGCTGTATCTAGTGTTATAATCAGCAGATAGTTTTATCTAGTGGTATAATCATCAGAGAGCTGTATCTAGTGGTATAATCATCAGAGAGCTGTATCTAGTAGTATAATCATCAGAGAGTTGTATCTAGTGGTATAATACAGAGAGCTGTATCTAGTGATATAATACAGAGAGTTGTATCTAGTGGTATAATCAACATAGAGCTGTATCTAGTGGTATAATACAGAGAGCTGTATCTAGTGGTATAATCATCAGAGAGCTGTATCTAGTGGTATAATACAGATTGCTGTATCTATTGGTATAATACAGAGAGTTGTATCAAGTGGTATAATACAGAGAGTTGAATCTAGTGGTATAATACAGAGAGCTGTATCTAGTGGTATAATCATCAGAGAGCTGTATCTAGTGGTATAATACAGAGAGTTGTATCTAGTGGTATAATACAGAGAGTTGTATCAAAAGGTATAATACAGAGAGATGTATCTAGTGGTATAATACAGAGAGCTGTATCTAGTGGTATAATCATCAGAGAGCTGTATCTAGTAGTATAATCATCAGAGAGTTGTATCTAGTGGTATAATACAGAGAGCTGTATCTAGTGGTATAATACAGAGAGCTGTATCTAGTGGTATAATACAGAGAGATGTATCTAGTGGTATAATACAGAGAACTGTATCTAGTGGTATAATACAGAGAGTTGTATCTAGTGGTATAATACAGAGAGTTGTATCTAGTGGTATAATCATCATAAAGCTGTATCTAGTGGTATAATCATCATAGAGCTGTATCTAGTGGTATAATACAGAGAGCTGTATCTAGTGTTATAATACAGAGAGCTGTATCTAGTGGTATAATACATAGAGCTGTATCTAGTGGTATAATACATAGAGCTGTATCTAGTGGTATAATACAGAGAGCTGTATCTAGTGGTATAATACAGAGAGCTGTATCTAGTGGTATAATAAAGAGATCTGTATCTAGTGGTATAATACAGAGAGCTGTATCTAGTGGTATAATACAGAGAGTTGTATCTAGTGGTATAATCATCATAGAGCTGTATCTAGTGGTATAATACAGAGAGCTGTGTCAAGTGGTATAATACAGAGAGTTGTATCTAGTGGTATAATACAGAGAGCTGTATCTAGTGGTATAATACATAGAGCTTTATCTAGTGGTATAATACAGAGAGCTGTATATAGTGGTATAATACATAGAGCTGTATCTAGTAGTATAATCATCAGAGAGCTGTATCTAGTGGTATAATCAACAGAGAGCTGTATCTAATAGTATAATCATCAGAGAGTTGTATCTAGTGGTATAATCATCAGAGAGCTGTTTCTAGTTGTATAATACAGAGAGCTGTATCTAGTGGTATAATCATCAGAGGGTTGTATCTAGTGGTATAATCATCAGAGAGCTGTATCTAGTGGTATAATCATCAGAGAGCTGTATCTAGTGGTATAATCATCAGAGAGCTGTATCTAGTGGTATAATCATCAGAGAGCTGTATCTAGTAGTATAATCATCAGAGAGTTGTATCTAGTGGTATAATCATCAGAGAGCTGTTTCTAGTGGTATAATACAGAGAGCTGTATCTAGTGGTATAATCATCAGAGAGCTGTATCTAGTGGTATAATCATCAGAGAGCTGTATCTAGTGGTATAATCATCAGAGAGCTGTATCTAGTGGTATAATCATCAGAGGGTTGTATCTAGTAGTATAATCATCAGAGAGTTGTATCTAGTGGTATAATCATCAGAGAGCTGTTTCTAGTGGTATAATCCTCAGACAGCTGTATCTAGTGGTATAATGATCAGAGGGTTGTATCTAGTGGTATAATGATCAGAGAACTGTATCTAGTGGTATAATACAGAGAGCTGTATCTAGTGGTATAATACAGAGAGCTGTAACAAGTGGTATAATACAGAGAGTTGAATCTAGTGATATAATGATCATAGAGCTATATCTAGTGGTATAATACATAGAGCTGTATCTAGTGGTATAATACAGAGAGTTGTATCTAGTGGTATAATACAGAGAGCTGTATCTAGTAGTATAATCATCAGAGAGCTGTATCTAGTGGTATAATACAGAGAGCTGTATCTAGTGGTATAATACAGAGAGCTGTATCTAGTGGTATAATACATAGAGCTGTATCTAGTGGTATAATCATCAGAGAGCTGTATCTAGTGTTATAATCATCAGAGAGCTGTATCTAGTGGTATAATCATCAGAGGGTTGTATCTAGTGGTATGATCATCAGAGAGCTGTATCTAGTGGTATAATCATCAGAGAGCTGTATCTAGTAGTATAATCATCAGAGAGTTGTATCTAGTGGTATAATACAGAGAGCTGTATCTAGTGGTATAATCAGCAGAGAGTTGTATCTAGTGGTATAATACAGACAGCTGTATCTAGTGATATAATACAGAGAGTTGTATCTAGTGGTATAATCATCATAGAGCTGTATCTAGTGGTATAATACAGAGAGCTGTATCTAGTGGTATAATCATCAGAGAGCTGTATCTAGTGGTATAATCAGCAGAGAGTTTTATCTAGTGGTATAATCATCAGAGAGCTGTATCTAGTGGTATAATCATCAGAGAGCTGTATCTAGTAGTATAATCATCAGAGAGTTGTATCTAGTGGTATAATACAGAGAGCTGTATCTAGTGGTATAATACAGAGAGTTGTATCTAGTGGTATAATCATCATAGAGCTGTATCTAGTGGTATAATACAGAGAGCTGTATCTAGTGGTATAATCATCAGAGAGCTGTATCTAGTGGTATAATACAGAGAGCTGTATCTAGTGGTATAATACAGAGAGTTGTATCTAGTGGTATAATACAGAGAGTTGTATCTAGTGGTATAATACAGAGAGCTGTATCTAGTGGTTTAATCATCAGAGAGCTTTATCTAGTGGTATAATACAGAGAGTTGTATCTAGTAGTATAATACAGAGAGTTGCATCAAATGGTATAATACAGACAGCTGTATCTAGTGGTATAATCATCAGAGAGCTGTATCTAGTAGTATAATCATCAGAGAGTTGTATCTAGTGGTATAATCATCAGAGAGCTGTATCTAGTGGTATAATACAGAGAGCTGTATCTAGTGGTATAATCATCAGAGAGCTGTATCTAGTGGTATAATCAGCAGAGAGTTTTATCTAGTGGTATAATCATCAGAGAGCTGTATCTAGTGGTATAATCATCAGAGAGCTGTATCTAGTAGTATAATCATCAGAGAGTTGTATCTAGTGGTATAATACAGAGAGCTGTATCTAGTGGTATAATACAGAGAGTTGTATCTAGTGGTATAATCATCAGAGAGCTGTATCTAGTGGTATAATACAGAGAGCTGTATCTAGTGGTATAATCATCAGAGAGCTGTATCTAGTGGTATAATACAGAGAGCTGTATCTAGTGGTATAATACAGAGAGTTGTATCTAGTGGTATAATACAGAGAGTTGTATCTAGTGGTATAATACAGAGAGCTGTATCTAGTGGTTTAATCATCAGAGAGCTTTATCTAGTGGTATAATACAGAGAGTTGTATCTAGTGGTATAATACAGAGAGTTGCATCAAATGGTATAATACAGACAGCTGTATCTAGTGGTATAATCATCAGAGAGCTGTATCTAGTGGTATAATAAAGAGAGCTGTATCTAGTGGTATAATAAAGAGATCTGTATCTAGTGGTATAATACAGAGAGCTGTATCTAGTGGTATAATACAGAGAGTTGTATCTAGTGGTATAATCATCATAGAGCTGTATCTAGTGGTATAATACAGAGAGCTGTATCTAGTGGTATAACACAGAGAGTTGTATCTAGTGGTATAATACAGAGAGCTGTATCTAGTGGTATAATACATAGAGCTTTATCTAGTGGTATAATACAGAGAGCTGTATCTAGTGGTATAATACATAGAGCTGTATCTAGTGGTATAATCATCAGAGAGCTGTATCTAGTGGTATAATCATCAGAGAGCTGTATCTAGTGGTATAATCATCAGAGGGTTGTATCTAGTGGTATAATCATCAGAGAGCTGTATCTAGTGGTATAATCATCAGAGAGCTGTTTCTAGTTGTATAATACAGAGAGCTGTATCTAGTGGTATAATCATCAGATGGTTGTATCTAGTGGTATAATCATCAGAGAGCTGTATCTAGTGGTATAATCATCAGAGAGCTGTATCTAGTGGTATAATCATCAGAGAGCTGTATCTAGTGGTATAATCATCAGCGGGTTGTATCTAGTGGTATAATCATCAGAGAGCTGTATCTAGTGGTATAATCAGCAGAGAGTTGTATCTAGTGGTGTAATACAGAGAGCTGTATCTAGTGATATAATACAGAGAGTTGTATCTAGTGGTATAATCATCATAGAGCTGTATCTAGTGGTATAATACAGAGAGCTGTATCTAGTGGTATAATCATCAGAGAGCTGTATCTAGTGGTATAATACAGAGAGCTGTATCTAGTGGTATAATACAGAGAGTTGTATCTAGTGGTATAATACAGAGAGTTGTATCTAGTGGTATAATACAGAGAGCTGTATCTAGTGGTTTAATCATCAGAGAGCTTTATCTAGTGGTATAATACAGAGAGTTGTATCTAGTGGTATAATACAGAGAGTTGTATCAAATGGTATAATACAGACAGCTGTATCTAGTGGTATAATCATCAGAGAGCTGTATCTAGTAGTATAATCATCAGAGAGCTGTATCTAGTGGTATAATACAGAGAGCTGTATCTAGTGGTATAATACATAGAGCTGTATCTAGTGGTATAATACAGAGAGTTGTATCTAGTTGTATAATACAGAGAGCTGTATCTAGTAGTATAATCATCAGAGAGCTGTATCTAGTGGTATAATACAGAGAGCTGTATCTAGTGGTATAATACAGAGAGCTGTATCTAGTGGTATAATACAGAGAGCTGTATCTAGTGGTATAATACAGAGAGCTGTATCTAGTGGTATAATACAGAGAGCTGTATCTAGTGGTATAATACAGAGAGTTGTATCTAGTGGTATAATCATCAGAGAGCTGTATCTAGTGGTATAATACAGAGAGCTGTATCTAGTGGTATAATATCAGAGAGCTGTATCTAGTGGTATAATCATCAGAGAGCTGTATCTAGTGGTATAATCATCAGAGAGCTGTATCTAGTGGTATAATCATCAGAGAGCTGTATCTAGTGGTATAATCATCAGAGGGTTGTATCTAGTAGTATAATCATCAGAGAGTTGTATCTAGTGGTATAATCATCAGAGAGCTGTTTCTAGTGGTATAATCCTCAGACAGCTGTATCTAGTGGTATAATGATCAGAGGGTTGTATCTAGTGGTATAATGATCAGAGAACTGTATCTAGTGGTATAATCAGCAGAGAGTTTTATCTAGTGGTATGATCATCAGAGAGCTGTATCTAGTGGTATAATCATCAGAGAGCTGTATCTAGTAGTATAATCATCAGAGAGTTGTATCTAGTGGTATAATACAGAGAGCTGTATCTAGTGGTATAATACAGAGAGCTGTATCTAGTGGTATAAACATCATAGAGCTGTATCTAGTGGTATAATACAGAGAGCTGTATCTAGTGGTATAATACAGAGAGCTGTATCTAGTGGTATAATACACAGAGTTGTATCTAGTGGTATAATCATCATAGAGCTGTATCTAGTGGTATAATATAAGAGAGATGTATCTAGTGGTATAAACATCATAGAGCTGTATCTAGTGGTATAATACAGAGAGCTGTATCTAGTGGTATAATACAGAGAGTTGTATCTAGTGGTATAATACAGAGAGCTGTATCTAGTGGTATAACACAGAGAGTTGTATCTAGTGGTATAATACAGAGAGTTGTATCAAATGGTATAATACAGACAGCTTTATCTAGTGGTATAATCAACAGAGAGCTGTATCTAGTAGTTGTAAAATAGTTGTAAAATACAGAGAGCTGTATCTAGAGGTATAATCATCAGAGAGCTGTATCTAGTGGTATAATACAGAGAGCTGTATCTAGTGGTATAATACAGAGAGTTGTATCTAGTGGTATAATACAGAGAGTTGTATCTAGTGGTATAATACAGAGAGCTGTATCTAGTGGTATAATACAGAGAGTTGCATCAGGTGGTATAATACAGAGAGCTGTATCTAGTGGTTTAATCATCAGAGAGCTTTATCTAGTGGTATAACACAGAGAGTTGTATCTAGTGGTATAATACAGACAGCTTTATCTAGTGGTATAATCATCAGAGAGCTGTATCTAGTGGTATAATACAGAGAGCTGTATCTAGTGGTATAATACAGAGAGCTGTATCTAGTGGTATAATACAGAGAGCTGTATCTAGTGGTATAATACAGTGAGTTGTATCTAGTGGTATAATCATCAGAGAGCTGTTTCTAGTGGTATAATACAGAGAGCTGTATCTAGTAGTATAATACAGAGAGTTGTATCTAGTGGTATAATACAGAGAGCTGTATCAAGTGGTATAATACAGAGAGCTGTATCTAGTGGTATAATACATAGAGCTGTATCTAGTGGTATAATACAGAGAGCTGTATCAAGTGGTATAATACAGAGAGTTGTATCTAGTGGTATAATACAGAGAGCTGTATCTAGTGGTATAATACAGAGAGATGTATCTAGTGGTATAATACACAGAGTTGAATCTAGTGATATAATCATCATAGAGGTATATCTAGTGGTATAATACAGAGAGCTGTATCTAGTGGTATAATACAGAGAGCTGTAACTAGTGGTATAATACAGAGAGTTGAATCTAGTGATATAATCATCATAGAGCTATATCTAGTGGTATAATACAGAGAGCTGTATCTAGTGGTATAATACAGAGAGCTGTATCTAGTGGTATAATACAGAGAGCTGTATCTAGTGGTATAATCATCAGAGAGCTGTATCTAGTGGTATAATCATCAGAGAGCTGTATCTAGTGGTATAATACAGAGAGCTGTATCTAGTGGTATAATACAGAGAGCTGTATCTAGTGGTATAATACAGAGAGCTGTATCTAGTGGTATAATCATCATAGAGCTATATCTAGTGGTATAATACAGAGAGCTGTATCTAGTGGTATAATACAGAGAGTTGTATCTAGTGGTATAATACAGAGAGCTGTATCTAGTGGTATAATACATAAAGCTGTATTTAGTGGTATAATACAGAGAGCTGTATCTAGTGATATAATACAGAGAGCTGTATCTAGTGGTATAATACAGAGAGTTGTATCTAGTGGTATAATCATCATAGAGCTGTATCTAGTGGTATAATACAGAGAGCTGTATCTAGTGGTATAATACATAGAGCTGTATCTAGTGGTATAATCATCAGAGAGCTGTATCTAGTGGTATAATACAGAGAGCTGTATCTAGTGGTATAATACAGAGAGCTGTATCTAGTGGTATAATACAGAGAGCTGTATCTAGTGGTATAATACAGAGAGCTGTATCTAGTGGTATAATCATCAGAGAGCTGTATCTAGTGGTATAATACAGAGAGCTGTATCTAGTGGTATAATACAGAGAGTTGTATCTAGTGGTATAATACAGAGAGTTGCATCTAGTGGTATAATACAGAGAGCTGTATCTAGTGGTTTAATCATCAGAGAGCTTTATCTAGTGGTATAATACAGAGAGTTGTATCTAGTGGTATAATACAGAGAGCTGTATCTAGTGGTATAATACAGAGAGTTGTATCTAGTGGTATAATACAGAGAGTTGCATCTAGTCGTATGATACAGAGAGCTGTATCTAGTGGTATAATCATCAGAGAGCTGTATCTAGTGGTATAATCATCAGAGAGCTGTATCTAGTGGTATAATCATCAGAGGGTTGTATCAAGTGGTATAATGATCAGAGAGCTGTATCTAGTTGTATAATACAGAGAGCTGTATCTAGAGGTATAATCATCAGAGAGCTGTATCTAGTGGTATAATACAGAGAGCTGTATCTAGTGGTATAATACAGAGAGTTGTATCTAGTGGTATAATACAGAGAGTTGCATCTAGTCGTATAATACAGAGAGCTGTATCTAGTCGTATAATACAGAGAGCTGTATCTAGTGGTTTAATCATCAGAGAGCTTTATCTAGTGGTATAATACAGACAGTTGTATCTAGTGGTATAATACAGAGAGCTGTATCTAGTGGTATAATACAGAGAGTTGTATCTAGTGGTATAATACAGAGAGTTGTATCTAGTGGTATAATACAGAGAGCTGTATCTAGTGGTATAATCATCAGAGAGCTGTATCTAGTGGTATAATCATCAGAGAGCTGTATCTAGTGGTATAATCATCAGAGGGTTGTATCTAGTGGTATAATGATCAGAGAGCTGTATCTAGTGGTATAATACAGAGAGCTGTATCTAGTGGTATAATCATCAGAGAGCTGTATCTAGTGGTATAATACAGAGAGTTGTATCTAGTGGTATAATACAGAGAGCTGTATCTAGTGGTTTAATCATCAGAGAGCTGTATCTAGTGGTATAATACAGAGAGTTGTATCTAGTGGTATAATACAGACAGCTTTATCTAGTGGTATAATCATCAGAGAGCTGTATCTAGTAGTATAATCATCAGAGAGTTGTATCTAGTGGTATAATCATCAGAGAACTGTATCTAGTGGTATAATATAGAGAGCTGTATCTAGTGGTATAATCATAAGAGAGCTGTATCTAGTGGTATAATACAGAGAGCTGTATCTAGTGGTATAAAACAGAGAAATGTATCTAGTTGTATAATACAGAGAGCTGTATCTAGTGGTATAATCATCAGAGAGCTGTATCTAGTGGTATAATACAGAGAGCTGTATCTAGTGGTATAATACAGAGAGTTGTATCTAGTGGTATAATACAGAGAGTTGTATCTAGTGGTATAATACAGAGAGCTGTATCTAGTGGTATAATACAGAGAGTTGCATCAGGTGGTATAATACAGAGAGCTGTATCTAGTGGTTTAATCATCAGAGAGCTTTATCTAGTGGTATAAAACAGAGAGTTGTATCTAGTGGTATAATACAGACAGCTTTATCTAGTGGTATAATCATCAGAGAGCTGTATCTAGTGGTATAATACAGAGAGCTGTATCTAGTGGTATAATACAGAGAGCTGTATCTAGTGGTATAATACAGAGAGCTGTATCTAGTGGTATAATACAGTGAGTTGAATCTAGTGATATAATCATCATAGAGCTATATCTAGTGGTATAATACAGAGAGCTGTATCTAGTAGTATAATACAGAGAGTTGTATCTAGTGGTATAATACAGAGAGCTGTATCAAGTAGTATAATACAGAGAGCTCTATCTAGTGGTATAATACATAGAGCTGTATCTAGTGGTATAATACAGAGAGATGTACCAAGTGGTATAATACAGAGAGATGTATCTAGTGGTATAATACAGAGAGCTGTATCTAGTGGTATAATACAGAGAGATGTATCTAGTGGTATAATACAGAGAGTTGAATCTAGTGATATAATCATCATAGAGCTATATCTAGTGGTATAATACATAGAGCTGTATCTTGTGGTATAATACAGAGAGCTGTATCTAGTGGTATAATACATAGAGCTGTATCTAGTAGTATAATCATCAGAGAGCTGTATCTAGTGGTATAATACAGAGAGCTTTATCTAGTGGTATAATACAGAGAGCTGTATCTAGTGGTATAATACAGAGAGCTGTATCTAGTGGTATTATCATCATAGAGCTATATCTAGTGGTATAATACAGAGAGCTGTATCTAGTGGTATAATACAGAGAGTTGTATCTAGTGGTATAATACAGAGAGCTGTATTTAGTGGTATAATACATAGAGCTGTATCTAGTGGTATAATCATCAGAGAGCTGTATCTAGTGGTATAATACAGAGAGCTGTATCTAGTGGTATAATACAGAGAGCTGTATCTAATGGTGTAATAAAGAGAGCTGTATCTAGTTGTATAATACAGAGAGCTGTATCTAGAGGTATAATCATCAGAGAGCTGTATCTAGTGGTATAATACAGAGAGCTGTATCTAGTGGTATAATACAGAGAGTTGTATCTAGTGGTATAATACAGAGAGTTGCACCTAGTCGTATAATACAGAGAGCTGTATCTAGTGGTTTAATCATCAGAGAGCTTTATCTAGTGGTATAATACAGAGAGTTGTATCTAGTGGTATAATACAGACAGCTTTATCTAGTGGTATAATCATCAGAGAGCTGTATCTAGTAGTATAATCATCAGAGAGTTGTATCTAGTGGTATAATCATCAGAGAACTGTATCTAGTGGTATAATATAGAGAGCTGTATCTAGTGGTATAATCATAAGAGAGCTGTATCTAGTGGTATAATCATCAGAGAGCTGTATCTAGTGGTATAATCATCAGAGGGTTGTATCTAGTGGTATAATGATCAGAGAGCTGTATCTAGTTGTATAATACAGAGAGCTGTATCTAGAGGTATAATCATCAGAGAGATGTATCTAGTGGTATAATACAGAGAGTTGTATCTAGTGGTATAATACAGAGAGTTGCATCTAGTCGTATAATACAGAGAGCTGTATCTAGTGGTTTAATCATCAGAGAGCTTTATCTAGTGGTATAATACAGAGAGTTGTATCTAGTGGTATAATACAGACAGCTTTATCTAGTGGTATAATCATCAGAGAGCTGTATCTAGTAGTATAATCATCAGAGAGTTGTATCTAGTGGTATAATCATCAGAGAGCTGTTTCTAGTGGTATAATACAGAGAGCTGTATCTAGTGGTATAATCATCAGAGAGCTGTATCTAGTGGTATAATCATCAGAGAGCTGTATCTAGTGGTATAATCATCAGAGGGTTGTATCTAGTGGTATAATGATCAGAGAGCTGTATCTAGTAGTACAATCATCAGAGAGTTGTATCTAGTGGTATAATCATCAGAGAACTGTATCTAGTGGTATAATACAGAGAGCTGTATCTAGTGGTATAATCAGCAGAGAGTTTTATCTAGTGGTATAATACAGAGAGCTGTATCTAGTGGTATAAAACAGAGAGCTGTATCTAGTGGTATTATCTTCAGAGAGCTGTATTTAGTGGTATAATACAGAGAGGTGTATCTAGTGGTATAAAACAGAGAAATGTATCTAGTGGTATAATCATCAGAGAGCTGTATCTAGTGGTATAATACAGAGAGCTGTATCTAGTGGTATAATACAGAGAGCTTTATCTAGTGGTATAATACAGAGAGTTGTATCTAGTGGTATAATACAGACAGCTTTATCTAGTGGTATAATCATCAGAGAGCTGTATCTAGTAGTATAATCATCAGAGAGTTGTATCTAGTGGTATAATCATCAGAGAGCTGTTTCTAGTGGTATAATACAGAGAGCTGTATCTAGTGGTATAATCATCAGAGAGCTGTATCTAGTGGTATAATCATCAGAGAGCTGTATCTAGTGGTATAATCATCAGAGGGTTGTATCTAGTGGTATAATGATCAGAGAGCCTTATCTAGTAGTACAATCATCAGAGAGTTGTATCTAGTGGTATAATCATCAGAGAACTGTATCTAGTGGTATAATGCAGAGAGCTGTATCTAGTGGTATAATCAGCAGAGAGTTTTATCTAGTGGTATAATACAGAGAGCTGTATCTAGTGGTATAAAACAGAGAGCTGTATCTAGTGGTATTATCTTCAGAGAGCTGTATTTAGTGGTATAATACAGAGAGGTGTATCTAGTGGTATAAAACAGAGAAATGTATCTAGTGGTATAATCATCAGAGAGCTGTATCTAGTGGTATAATACAGAGAGCTGTATCTAGTGGTATAATACAGAGAGTTGTATCTAGTGGTATAATACAGAGAGTTGTATCTAGTGGTATAATACAGAGAGCTGTATCTAGTGGTATAATACAGAGAGTTGCATCAGGTGGTATAATACAGAGAGCTGTATCTAGTGGTTTAATCATCAGAGAGCTTTATCTAGTGGTATAACACAGAGAGTTGTATCTAGTGGTATAATACAGACAGCTTTATCTAGTGGTATAATCATCAGAGAGCTGTATCTAGTAGTATAATCATCAGAGAGTTGTATCTAGTGGTATAATCATCAGAGAGCTGTTTCTAGTGGTATAATACAGAGAGCTGTATCTAGTGGTATAATCATCAGAGAGCTGTATCTAGTGGTATAATACAGAGAGCTGTATCTAGTGGTATAATATCAGAGAGCTGTATCTAGTGGTATAATATCAGAGAGCTGTATCTAGTGGTATAAACATCAGAGAGCTGTATCTAGTGGTATAATACAGAGAGCTGTATCTAGTGGTATAAAACAGAGAGCTGTATCTAGTGGTATTATCTTCAGAGAGCTGTATCTAGTGGTATAATACAGAGAGCTGTATCTAGTGGTATAATCATCAGAGAGCTGTATCTAGTGGTATAATAAAGAGAGCTGTATCTGGAGGTATGTTACAGAGAGCTGTATCTAGTGGTATAATCATCAGAGAGCTGTATCTAGTGGTTTAATCATCAGAGAGCTGTATCTATTGGTAAAATCATCAGAGAGCTGTATCTAGTTGTATAATACAGAGAGCTGTATCTAGTGGTATAATACAGAGAGTTGAATCTAGTGGTATAATACAGAGAGCTGTATCTAGTGGTATAATACAGAGAGTTGCATCTAGTGATATAATACAGAGAGATGTATCAAATGGTTTAATAATCTGAGAGATGTATCTAGTGGTATAATACATAGAGCTGTATCTTGTGGTATAATACAGAGAGCTGTATCTAGTGGTATAATACATAGAGCTGTATCTAGTAGTATAATCATCAGAGAGCTGTATCTAGTGGTATAATACAGAGAGCTTTATCTAGTGGTATAATACAGAGAGCTGTATCTAGTGGTATAATACAGAGAGCTGTATCTAGTGGTATAATCATCAGAGAGCTGTATCTAGTGGTATAATCATCAGAGAGCTGTATCTAGTGGTATAATACAGAGAGTTGTATCTAGTGGTATAATACAGAGAGCTGTATCTAGTGGTATAATACATAGAGCTGTATCTAGTGGTATAATCATCAGAGAGCTGTATCTAGTGGTATAATCATCAGAGAGCTGTATCTAGTGGTATAATACAGAGAGCTGTATCTAATGGTGTAATAAAGAGAGCTGTATCTAGTTGTATAATACAGAGAGCTGTATCTAGAGGTATAATCATCAGAGAGCTGTATCTAGTGGTATAATACAGAGAGCTGTATCTAGTGGTATAATACAGAGAGTTGTATCTAGTGGTATAATACAGAGAGTTGTATCTAGTGGTATAATACAGAGAGCTGTATCTAGTGGTTTAATCATCAGAGAGCTTTATCTAGTGGTATAATACAGAGAGTTGTATCTAGTGGTATAATACAGACAGCTTTATCTAGTGGTATAATCATCAGAGAGCTGTATCTAGTAGTATAATCATCAGAGAGTTGTATCTAGTGGTATAATCATCAGAGAACTGTATCTAGTGGTATAATATAGAGAGCTGTATCTAGTGGTATAATCATAAGAGAGCTGTATCTAGTGGTATAATCATCAGAGAGCTGTATCTAGTGGTAAAATCATCAGAGGGTTGTATCTAGTGGTATAATGATCAGAGAGCTGTATCTAGTTGTATAATACAGAGAGCTGTATCTAGAGGTATAATCATCAGAGAGATGTATCTAGTGGTATAATACAGAGAGTTGTATCTAGTGGTATAATACAGAGAGTTGCATCTAGTCGTATAATACAGAGAGCTGTATCTAGTGGTTTAATCATCAGAGAGCTTTATCTAGTGGTATAATACAGAGAGTTGTATCTAGTGGTATAATACAGACAGCTTTATCTAGTGGTATAATCATCAGAGAGCTGTATCTAGTAGTATAATCATCAGAGAGTTGTATCTAGTGGTATAATCATCAGAGAGCTGTTTCTAGTGGTATAATACAGAGAGCTGTATCTAGTGGTATAATCATCAGAGAGCTGTATCTAGTGGTATAATCATCAGAGAGCTGTATCTAGTGGTATAATCATCAGAGGGTTGTATCTAGTGGTATAATGATCAGAGAGCCTTATCTAGTAGTACAATCATCAGAGAGTTGTATCTAGTGGTATAATCATCAGAGAACTGTATCTAGTGGTATAATGCAGAGAGCTGTATCTAGTGGTATAATCAGCAGAGAGTTTTATGTAGTGGTATAATACAGAGAGCTGTATCTAGTGGTATAAAACAGAGAGCTGTATCTAGTGGTATTATCTTCAGAGAGCTGTATTTAGTGGTATAATACAGAGAGGTGTATCTAGTGGTATAAAACAGAGAAATGTATCTAGTGGTATAATCATCAGAGAGCTGTATCTAGTGGTATAATACAGAGAGCTGTATCTAGTGGTATAATACAGAGAGTTGTATCTAGAGGTATAATACAGAGAGTTGTATCTAGTGGTATAATACAGAGAGCTGTATCTAGTGGTATAATACAGAGAGTTGCATCAGGTGGTATAATACAGAGAGCTGTATCTAGTGGTTTAATCATCAGAGAGCTTTATCTAGTGGTATAACACAGAGAGTTGTATCTAGTGGTATAATACAGACAGCTTTATCTAGTGGTATAATCATCAGAGAGCTGTATCTAGTAGTATAATCATCAGAGAGTTGTATCTAGTGGTATAATCATCAGAGAGCTGTTTCTAGTGGTATAATACAGAGAGCTGTATCTAGTGGTATAATCATCAGAGAGCTGTATCTAGTGGTATAATACAGAGAGCTGTATCTAGTGGTATAATACAGAGAGCTGTATCTAGTGGTATAATACAGAGAGCTGTATCTAGTGGTATAAACATCATAGAGCTGTATCTAGTGGTATAATACAGAGAGCTGTATCTAGTGGTATAAAACAGAGAGCTGTATCTAGTGGTATAATCTTCAGAGAGCTGTATCTAGTGGTATAATACAGAGAGCTGTATCTAGTGGTATAATCATCAGAGAGCTGTAACTAGTGGTATAATAAAGAGAGCTGTATCTGGAGGTATGTTACAGAGAGCTGTATCTATTGGTATAATCATCAGAGAGCTGTATCTAGTGGTAAAATCATCAGAGGGTTGTATCTAGTGGTATAATGATCAGAGAGCTGTATCTAGTTGTATAATACAGAGAGCTGTATCTAGAGGTATAATCATCAGAGAGATGTATCTAGTGGTATAATACAGAGAGTTGTATCTAGTGGTATAATACAGAGAGTTGCATCTAGTGGTATAATACAGAGAGCTGTATCTAGTGGTTTAATCATCAGAGAGCTTTATCTAGTGGTATAATACAGAGAGTTGTATCTAGTGGTATAATACAGACAGCTTTATCTAGTGGTATAATCATCAGAGAGCTGTATCTAGTAGTATAATCATCAGAGAGTTGTATCTAGTGGTATAATCATCAGAGAGCTGTATCTAGTGGTATAATACAGAGAGCTGTATCTAGTGGTATAATCATCAGAGAGCTGTATCTAGTGGTATAATCATCAGAGAGCTGTATCTAGTGGTATAATCATCAGAGGGTTGTATCTAGTGGTATAATGATCAGAGAGCCTTATCTAGTAGTACAATCATCAGAGAGTTGTATCTAGTGGTATAATCATCAGAGAACTGTATCTAGTGGTATAATACAGAGAGCTGTATCTAGTGGTATAATCAGCAGAGAGTTTTATGTAGTGGTATAATCACAGAGAGCTGTATCTAGTGGTATAAAACAGAGAGCTGTATCTAGTGGTATTATCTTCAGAGAGCTGTATCTAGTGGTATAATACAGAGAGGTGTATCTAGTGGTATAAAACAGAGAAATGTATCTAGTGGTATAATCATCAGAGAGCTGTATCTAGTGGTATAATACAGAGAGCTGTATCTAGTGGTATAATCACAGAGAGTTGTATCTAGAGGTATAATACAGAGAGTTGTATCTAGTGGTATAATACAGAGAGCTGTATCTAGTGGTATAATACAGAGAGTTGCATCAGGTGGTATAATACAGAGAGCTGTATCTAGTGGTTTAATCATCAGAGAGCTTTATCTAGTGGTATAACACAGAGAGTTGTATCTAGTGGTATAATACAGACAGCTTTATCTAGTGGTATAATCATCAGAGAGCTGTATCTAGTAGTATAATCATCAGAGAGTTGTATCTAGTGGTATAATCATCAGAGAGCTGTTTCTAGTGGTATAATACAGAGAGCTGTATCTAGTGGTATAATCATCAGAGAGCTGTATCTAGTGGTATAATACAGAGAGCTGTATCTAGTGGTATAATACAGAGAGCTGTATCTAGTGGTATAATACAGAGAGCTGTATCTAGTGGTATAAACATCATAGAGCTGTATCTAGTGGTATAATACAGAGAGCTGTATCTAGTGGTATAAAACAGAGAGCTGTATCTAGTGGTATTATCTTCAGAGAGCTGTATCTAGTGGTATAATACAGAGAGCTGTATCTAGTGGTATAATCATCAGAGAGCTGTAACTAGTGGTATAATAAAGAGAGCTGTATCTGGAGGTATGTTACAGAGAGCTGTATCTATTGGTATAATCATCAGAGAGCTGTATCTAGTGGTTTAATCATCAGAGAGCTGTATCTATTGGTAAAATCATCAGAGAGCTGTATCTAGTTGTATAATACAGAGAGCTGTATCTAGTGGTATAATACAGAGAGTTGAATCTAGTGGTATAATACAGAGAGCTGTATCTAGTGGTATAATACAGAGAGTTGCATCTAGTGATATAATACAGAGAGATGTATCAAATGGTTTAATAATCTGAGAGATGTATCTAGTGGTATAATCATCAGAGAGTTGTATCTAGTTGTATAATACAGAGAGCTGTATCTAGTGGTATAATACATAGAGCTGTATCTAGTGGTTTAAAACAGAGAGATGTATCTAGTGGTATAAAACAGAGAGCTGTATCTAGTGGTATAATCTTCAGAGAGCTGTATCTAGTGGTATAATACAGAGAGCTGTATCTAGTGGTATAATACATAGAGCTGTATCTAGTTGTATAATACAGAGAGCTGTATCTAGTGGTATAAAACAGAGAGCTGTATCTAGTGGTATAATCTTCAGAGAGCTGTATCTATTAGAACAATACAGAGAGCTGTATCTAGTGGAATAATACAGAGAGCTGTATCTAGTGCTATAATACAGAGAGCTGTATCTATTGGTATAATCATCAGCGAGCTGTATCTAGTGGTATAATCATCAGAGAGCTGTATCTATTTGAATACTAAAGAGAGCTGTATCTAGTGGAATAATACAGAGAGCTGTATCTAGTGCTATAATACAGAGAGCTGTATCTTGTGGTATAATCATCAGAGCGCTGTATCTAGTGGTATAATACAGAGAGCTGTATCTAGTGGTATAATACAGAGAGCTGTATCTAGTGGTATAATACAGAGAGCTGTATCTAGTGGTATAATACAGAGAGCTGTATCTAGTGGTTTAAAACAGAGCTGTATCTAGTGGTATAATCATCGGAGAGCTGTATCTAGCGGTATAATACAGAGAGCTGTATCTAGTGGTATAATACAGAGAGATGTATCTATTGGTATAATACAGCGAGCTGTCTATTGGTATATAACAGAGAGTTGTATGTAGTGCTATAATACAGAGAGCTGTATCTTGTGGTATAATACAGAGAGCTGTATCTAGTGGTATAATACAGAGAGCTGTATCTATTGGTATAATACAGCGAGCTGTCTATTGGTATATAACAGAGAGTTGTATCTAGTGCTATAATACAGAGAGCTGTATCTTGTGGTATAATCATCAGAGCGCTGTATCTAGTGGTATAATACAGAGAGCTGTATCTAGTGGTATAAAACAGAGAGCTGTATCTAGTGGTATAATCTTCAGAGAGCTGTATCTAGAGGTATAATACAGAGAGCTGTATCTAGTGGTATAAAACAGAGAGATGTATCTAGTGGTATAAAAATCATAGAGCTGTATCTAGTGATATAATCATCAGAGAGCTGTAACTAGTGGTATAATAAAGAGAGCTGTATCTGGAGGTATGTTACAGAGAGCTGTATCTAGTGGTATAATAAAGAGAGCTGTATCTGGAGGTATGTTACAGAGAGCTGTATCTAGTGGTATAATACAGAGAGCTGTATCTAGTGGTATAATACAGAGAGCTGTATCTAGTGGTATAATACAGAGAGCTGTATCTAGTGGTATAAACATCATAGAGCTGTATCTAGTGGTATAATACAGAGAGCTGTATCTAGTGGTATAAAACAGAGAGCTGTATCTAGTGGTATTATCTTCAGAGAGCTGTATCTAGTGGTATAATACAGAGAGCTGTATCTAGTGGTATAATCATCAGAGAGCTGTAACTAGTGGTATAATAAAGAGAGCTGTATCTGGAGGTATGTTACAGAGAGCTGTATCTATTGGTATAATCATCAGAGAGCTGTATCTAGTGGTTTAATCATCAGAGAGCTGTATCTATTGGTAAAATCATCAGAGAGCTGTATCTAGTTGTATAATACAGAGAGCTGTATCTAGTGGTATAATACAGAGAGTTGAATCTAGTGGTATAATACAGAGAGCTGTATCTAGTGGTATAATACAGAGAGTTGCATCTAGTGATATAATACAGAGAGATGTATCAAATGGTTTAATAATCTGAGAGATGTATCTAGTGGTATAATCATCAGAGAGTTGTATCTAGTTGTATAATACAGAGAGCTGTATCTAGTGGTATAATACATAGAGCTGTATCTAGTGGTTTAAAACAGAGAGATGTATCTAGTGGTATAAAACAGAGAGCTGTATCTAGTGGTATAATCTTCAGAGAGCTGTATCTAGTGGTATAATACAGAGAGCTGTATCTAGTGGTATAATACATAGAGCTGTATCTAGTTGTATAATACAGAGAGCTGTATCTAGTGGTATAAAACAGAGAGCTGTATCTAGTGGTATAATCTTCAGAGAGCTGTATCTATTAGAACAATACAGAGAGCTGTATCTAGTGGAATAATACAGAGAGCTGTATCTAGTGCTATAATACAGAGAGCTGTATCTATTGGTATAATCATCAGCGAGCTGTATCTAGTGGTATAATCATCAGAGAGCTGTATCTATTTGAATACTAAAGAGAGCTGTATCTAGTGGAATAATACAGAGAGCTGTATCTAGTGCTATAATACAGAGAGCTGTATCTTGTGGTATAATCATCAGAGCGCTGTATCTAGTGGTATAATACAGAGAGCTGTATCTAGTGGTATAATACAGAGAGCTGTATCTAGTGGTATAATACAGAGAGCTGTATCTAGTGGTATAATACAGAGAGCTGTATCTAGTGGTTTAAAACAGAGCTGTATCTAGTGGTATAATCATCGGAGAGCTGTATCTAGCGGTATAATACAGAGAGCTGTATCTAGTGGTATAATACAGAGAGATGTATCTATTGGTATAATACAGCGAGCTGTCTATTGGTATATAACAGAGAGTTGTATCTAGTGCTATAATACAGAGAGCTGTATCTTGTGGTATAATACAGAGAGCTGTATCTAGTGGTATAATACAGAGAGCTGTATCTATTGGTATAATACAGCGAGCTGTCTATTGGTATATAACAGAGAGTTGTATCTAGTGCTATAATACAGAGAGCTGTATCTTGTGGTATAATCATCAGAGCGCTGTATCTAGTGGTATAATACAGAGAGCTGTATCTAGTGGTATAAAACAGAGAGCTGTATCTAGTGGTATAATCTTCAGAGAGCTGTATCTAGAGGTATAATACAGAGAGCTGTATCTAGTGGTATAAAACAGAGAGATGTATCTAGTGGTATAAAAATCATAGAGCTGTATCTAGTGATATAATTATCAGAGAGCTGTAACTAGTGGTATAATAAAGAGAGCTGTATCTGGAGGTATGTTACAGAGAGCTGTATCTAGTGGTATAATACAGAGAGTTGTATCTAGTGGTATAATAAAGAGAGCTGTATCTAGTGGTATAATACAGAGAGTTGTATCTAGTGGTATAATACAGAGATCTGTATCTAGTGGTATAATACAGAGAGCTGTATCTAGTGGTATAATACAGAGAGCTGTATCTATTAGAATAATACAGAGAGCTGTATCTAGTGGAATAATACAGAGAGCTGTATCTAGTGGTATAATACAGAGAGCTGTATCTAGTGGTTTAAAACAGAGCTGTATCTAGTGGTATAATCATCAGATAGCTGTATCTAGCGGTATAATACAGAGAGCTGTATCTAGTGGTATAATACAGAGAGATGTATCTATTGGTATAATACAGCGAGCTGTCTATTGGTATAATACAGAGAGTTGTATCTAGTGGTATAATACAGCGAGATGTATCTAGTGGTATAATACAGAGAGTTGTATCTAGTGGTATAATACAGAGAGCTGTATCTAGCGGTATAATACTGAGAGCTGTATCTAGTGGTATAAAACAGAGAGCTGTATCTAGTGGTATAATCTTCAGAGAGCTGTATCTAGTGGAATAATACAGAGAGCTGTATCCAGTGGTATTAAACAGAGAGCTGTATCTATTGGTATAATGATCAGAGTGATGTATCTAGTGATATAATCATCAGAGAGCTGTAACTAGTGGTATAATACAGAGAGCTGTATCTAGTTGTATAATACAGAGAGCTGTATCTAGTGGTTTAATCATCAGAGAGCTTTATCTAGTGGTATAATACAGAGAGTTGTATCTAGTGGTATAATACAGACAGCTGTATCTAGTGGTATAATGATCAGAGAGCTGTATCTAGTAGTACAATCATCAGAGAGTTGTATCTAGTGGTATACTCATCAGAGAACTGTATCTAGTGGTATAATACAGAGAGCTGTATCTAGTGGTTTAATCAGCAGAGAGTTTTATCTAGTGGTATGATCATCAGAGAGCTGTATCTAGTGGTATAATCATCAGAGAGCTGTATCTAGTGGTATAATACAGAGAGCTATATCTAGTGGTATAATACAGAGAGCTGTATCTAGTGGTATACTCATCAGAGAACTGTATCTAGTGGTATAATACAGAGAGCTGTATCTAGTGGTTTAATCAGCAGAGAGTTTGATCTAGTGGTATGATCATCAGAGAGCTGCATCTAGTGGTATAATCATCAGAGAGCTGTATCTAGTAGTATAATCATCAGAGAGTTGTATCTGGTTGTATAATACAGAGAGCTGTATCTAGTGGTATAATACAGAGAGCTGTATCTAGTGGTATAATACAGAGAGTTGTATCTAGTGGTATAATCATCATAGAGCTGTATCTAGTGGTATAATACAGAGAGCTGTATCTAGTGGTATAAAACAGAGAGATGTATCTAGTTGTATAATACAGCGAGCTGTGTCTATTGGTATAATACAGAGAGTTATATCTAGTGGTTAGATTATCAGAGAGTTGTATCTAGTGGTATAATACAGAGAGCTGTATCTAGTGATATAATACAGAGAGCTGTATCTACTGGTATAATACAGAGAGTTGTATCTAGTGGTATAATCATCAGAGAGTTGTATCTAGTGGTATAATCATCAGAGAGTTGTATCTAGTGGTATAATACAGAGAGTTGTATCTAGTGGTATAATACAGAGAGCTGTATCTACTGGTATAATACAGAGAGTTGTATCTAGTGGTATAATACAGCGAGCTGTATCTAGTGGTTTAAAACAGAGAGTTGTATCTAGTGGTATAATACAGAGAGATGTATATAGTGGTTTAAAACAGAGAGTTGTATCTAGTGGTATAATACAGAGAGCTGTATCTAGTTGTATAATACAGAGAGTTGCATCTAGTGATATAATACAGAGAGATGTATATAGTGGTTTAAAACAGAGAGTTGTATCTAGTGGTATAATACAGAGAGCTGTATCTAGTGGTTTAAAACAGAGAGCTGTATCTAGTGGTATAATCTTCAGAGAGCTGTATCTAGTGGTATAATACAGAGAGCTGTATCTAGTGGCATAATACAGAGAGCTGTATCTAGTGGTTTAAAACAGAGAGCTGTATCTAGTGGTATAAAACAGAGAGCTGTATCTAGTGGTATAATACAGAGAGCTGTATCTAGTGGTATAATACAGAGAGCTGTATCTAGTGGTTTAAAACAGAGAGCTGTATCTAGTGGTATAATACAGAGAGCTGTATCTAGTGGTTTAAAACAGAGAGCTGTATCTAGTGGTATAATCATCAGAGAGTTGTATCTGGTTGTATAATACAGAGAGCTGTATCTAGTGGTATAATACAGAGAGCTGTATCTAGTGGTATAATACAGAGAGTTGTATCTAGTGGTATAATCATCATAGAGCTGTATCTAGTGGTATAATACAGAGAGCTGTATCTAGTGGTATAAAACAGAGAGATGTATCTAGTTGTATAATACAGAGAGCTGTATCTAGTGGTATAATCATCAGAGAGCTGTATCTAGTGGTATAATACAGAGAGCTATATCTAGTGGTATAATACAGAGAGTTGTATCTAGTGGTATAATCATCATAGAGCTGTATCTAGTGGTATAATACAGAGAGCTGTATCTAGTGGTATAAAACAGAGAGCTGTATCTAGTGGTATAATACAGAGAGCTGTATCTAGTGGTATAATATCAGAGAGCTGTATCTAGTGGTATAATCATCAGAGAGCTGTATCTAGTGGTATAATACAGAGAGCTGTATCTAGTGGTATAATACAGAGAGCTGTATCTAGTGGTTTAAAACAGAGAGCTGTATCTAGTGGTATAATCTTCAGAGAGCTGTATCTAGTGGTATAATACAGAGAGCTGTATCTAGTGGCATAATACAGAGAGCTGTATCTAGTGGTTTAAAACAGAGAGCTGTATCTAGTGGTATAAAACAGAGAGCTGTATCTAGTGGTATAATACAGAGAGCTGTATCTAGTGGTATAATACAGAGAGCTGTATCTAGTGGTTTAAAACAGAGAGCTGTATCTAGTGGTATAATACAGAGAGCTGTATCTAGTGGTTTAAAACAGAGAGCTGTATCTAGTGGTATAATACAGAGAGCTGTATCTAGTGGTATAATACAGAGAGCTGTATCTAGTGGTATAATACAGAGAGCTGTATCTAGTGGTTTAAAACAGAGAGCTGTATCTAGTGGTATAAAACAGAGAGCTGTATCTAGTGGTATAATACAGAGAGCTGTATCTAGTGGTATAATACAGAGAGCTGTATCTAGTGGTTTAAAACAGAGAGCTGTATCTAGTGGTATAATACAGAGAGCTGTATCTAGTGGTATAATACAGAGAGCTGTATCTAGTGGTTTAAAACAGAGAGCTGTATCTAGTGGTATAAAACAGAGAGCTGTATCTAGTGGTATAATACAGAGAGCTGTATCTAGTGGTATAAAACAGAGAGTTGTATCTAGTGGTATAAAACAGAGAGCTGTATCTAGTGGTATAATACAGAGAGCTGTATCTAGTGGTATAATACAGAGAGCTGTATCTAGTGGTACAATACAGAGAGCTGTATATAGTGGTATAAAACAGAGAGCTGTATCTAGTGGTATAATCATCAGAGAGCTGTGTCTAGTGGTATAATACAGATAGCTGTATCTAGTGGTATAATACAGAGAGCTGTATATAGTGGTATAAAACAGAGAGCTGTATCTAGTGGTATAATCTTCAGAGAGCTGTATCTAGTGGTATAAACATCAGAGAGCTGTATCTAGTGGTATAATACAGAGAGATGTATCTAGTACTGGACTACAGTCTACCAAATAACCTGTTACTAAGTACTGGACTACAGTTTGCCAAATGACCTGTTACTGAGTACTGGACTACAGTCTGCCAAATGACCTGTTACTGAGTACTGGACTACAGTCTGCCAAATGACCTGTTACTAAGTTAAACAGCCATCACTAACATTGAGTGGCTTCTGCCAACATACTGACTCAAATCACTAGCCACTTTAATAATAAAAAATTGGATGTAATAAATGTATCACTAGCCACTTAAACAATGCCACATTATATAATGGTTACATACCCTACATTACTCATCTCAAAGTCCAAGTCACCATTATTGGTCAGTTGTACAACCGAATGCCTTCAACCGAAATGTGTCTTCTGCATTTAACCCAACCCCTCTGAATCAGAGAGGTGCAGGTCGGCTGCCTTAATCAACATCCACATCTTCAGCCGACCTGCACCTCTCCGGGATAAGGTAGTAGGTCCAGTGAACAGGTCAGGGTTCAAAGCAGAACAGCAGAAACACGACCAGGTGGACTGGGAATGGGGACAGCCAGGAGTCCTCAGGCCAGGTAGTCCTGAGTTAAGAACAGAGAGTGAAAATCAGTTGTTTGACCAAAGAAACTTTGAGATGCAAAGATCAACTGAATACTTTCTAAATAATTTTCAATATGTTTGAATTCTACATTTTCTCATAAAGTTCAATCATTTTAGTAAAAAAAAAAGGTTTTTCAATGTGCATCACTTTACTACACAAATGTTCTTTTTCTTTTGGACCAATATTTTTGAATACAAATTGGTACGTTTCCATCGCATTATCAATTTCACCGACCCTAAAAATATCTCACCTTTGTGTCGACATTATGAAATTTTACAGACAAATGTGCTGTTTCCATAAGGTCTGTCGTAATGTGCTGTTTCCATAAAGCCTGTCAAAATGTGCGGTTTCCATAAAGCCTGTCGCAATGTGCTATTTCCGTAAGGCCTGTCGTAATGTGCTGTTTCCATAAGGCCTGTCGTAATGTGCTGTTTCCATAAAGCCTTCATTGGGCGGAATATGCCCAGAACTTACTTCTTCACTCCTCCATTGGGCTGACTCCCTTCCAGTGAGTCCTGGAATATTAGCCAGAACTGGCTCAATGGACTCTGAGCCAGACCGAGGCCGCACAGAGGAGGTGTGGAACGTCGCCCACGCAAGGCTCCAGTGTTCCATCCTGGTGATCGCATCTGGAACCTCCCGCTCCGCCTGCCTTTGCCGGAAGCTGAGCACCTGGTTTGTGGGGCCCTTCAAGGTCCTCCATAAGGTTAATGAGGTAACTTACCGTTTACAACTTCCCAACCAACTACAGGATCTCACCCTTTTATCATGTTTCCTTCCTCATGCCGTTGGTTCCTGGTCCACTTGCTGATGCCGTCTCCCTCGACACCACTCCGCCTCCTCTGGACATCGATGGGTCCCATGCCCATGCAGTCAGGTTCTTACTGGGCTCCCGACAAAGTGGATGTCGGGCTTCCGTACCTAGTGGACTGGGAGGGGTACGGCCCAGGGGAGCGCAGTTGGGTTCCAGCGGCAGACATCCTGCCTGGACCCCAACATTGTCCTGGATTTCCATTTCCACCGTCCGGACCAGCCCGCTCCTCGCTCTCGGGATCGTTCTCCTGGCCGGCGTTGTCCTGTGGCTTGAGTCGCGTGTCAGGAGCCGCACGTTTGGGGGGGTACAGTCACTCCTACTCCGATTCCCTCTCTATGGCGCTCGACGTTGCCGGCCTACTAGTTACCGGTCCTGGCAGCCCACATTATGCACACCTGGCAACCATCGTTATGCACACCTGGACTTCATCAGTACCTTGACCTTTATTTAGCCACCAGTAGCCACAGTCTTCAGGCAGTATTGGTTTTGTGGACATTCAGTATGCTTCTCCTGTTGTGTTCATCTGCTGATTTTCATTATTAAACTCACCTTCTCCACCGGCTTCCTGAATCCTAGCGTATATATGTTACAGTTGCAGTTTTATTATTCTATCATTTCTATTTATTTTATCTATTATTTATATAATTGTTGTATTTTCTATTTTCAGATCCCCCTTTTTCCACATTATGCAACTCAACAGGTTTGAAGTTCATTGCCCACCCATGACACAGGGTAAACCATCATTATCCAATACAGAACCACGACACAGGGTAAACCATCATTATCCAATACAGAACCATGACACAGGGTAAACCATCATTATCCAATACAGAACCACGACACAGGGTAAACCATCATTATCCAATACAGAACCATGACACAGGGTAAACCATCATTATCCAATACAGAACCATGACACAGGGTAAACCATCATTATCCAATACAGAACCATGACACAGGGTAAACCATCATTATCCAATACAGAACCATGACACAGGGTAAACCATCATTATCCAATACAGAACCCTGACACAGGGTAAACCATCGTTATCCAATACAGAACCACGACACAGGGTAAACCATCATTATCCAATACAGAACCATGACACAGGGTAAACCATCGTTATCCAATACAGAACCACGACACAGGGTAAACCATTATTATCCAATACAGAACCATGACACAGGGTAAACCATCATTATCCAATACAGAACCATGACACAGGGTAAACCATGGTTATCCGATACTGAACCATGACACAGGGTAAACCATCATTATCCAATACAGAACCATGACACAGGGTAAACCATCATTATCCAATACAGAACCATGACACAGGGTAAACCATCATTATCCAATACAGAACCATGACACAGGGTAAACCATCATTATCCAATACAGAACCATGACACAGGGTAAGCCATCATTATCCAATACAGAACCATGACACAGGGTAAACCATCATTATCCAATACAGAACCATGACACAGGGTAAACCATCATTATCCAATACAGAACCACGACACAGGGTAAACCATCATTATCCAATACAGAACCATGACACAGGGTAAACCATCGTTATCCAATACAGAACCACGACACAGGGTAAACCATTATTATCCAATACAGAACCATGACACAGGGTAAACCATCATTATCCAATACAGAACCATGACACAGGGTAAACCATGGTTATCCGATACTGAACCATGACACAGGGTAAACCATCATTATCCAATACAGAACCATGACACAGGGTAAACCATCATTATCCAATACAGAACCATGACACAGGGTAAACCATCATTATCCAATACAGAACCATGACACAGGGTAAACCATCATTATCCAATACAGAACCCTGACACAGGGTAAACCATCATTATCCAATACAGAACCATGACACAGGGTAAACCATCATTATCCAATACAGAACCATGACACAGGGTAAACCATCATTATCCAATACAGAACCATGACACAGGGTAAACCATCATTATCCAATACAGAACCCTGACACAGGGTAAACCATCATTATCCAATACAGAACCACGACACAGGGTAAACCATCATTATCCAATACAGAACCATGACACAGGGTAAACCATCATTATCCAATACAGAACCACGACACAGGGTAAACCATCATTATCCAATACAGAACCATGACACAGGGTAAACCATCATTATCCAATACAGAACCATGACACAGGGTAAACCATCATTATCCAATACAGAACCATGACACAGGGTAAACCATCATTATCCAATACAGAACCATGACACAGGGTAAACCATCATTATCCAATACAGAACCATGACACAGGGTAAACCATCATTATCCAATACAGAACCATGACACAGGGTAAACCATCATTATCCAATACAGAACCATGACACAGGGTAAACCATCATTATCCAATACAGAACCATGACACAGGGTAAACCATCGTTATCCAATACAGAACCACGACACAGGGTAAACCATTATTATCCAATACAGAACCATGACACAGGGTAAACCATCATTATCCAATACAGAACCATGACACAGGGTAAACCATGGTTATCCGATACTGAACCATGACACAGGGTAAACCATCATTATCCAATACAGAACCATGACACAGGGTAAACCATCATTATCCAATACAGAACCATGACACAGGGTAAACCATCATTATCCAATACAGAACCATGACACAGGGTAAACCATCATTATCCAATACAGAACCCTGACACAGGGTAAACCATCATTATCCAATACAGAACCATGACACAGGGTAAACCATCATTATCCAATACAGAACCATGACACAGGGTAAACCATCATTATCCAATACAGAACCATGACACAGGGTAAACCATCATTATCCAATACAGAACCCTGACACAGGGTAAACCATCATTATCCAATACAGAACCATGACACAGGGTAAACCATCATTATCCAATACAGAACCATGACACAGGGTAAACCATCATTATCCAATACAGAACCCTGACACAGGGTAAACCATCGTTATCCAATACAGAACCATGACACAGGGTAAACCATCATTATCCAATACAGAACCCTGACACAGGGTAAACCATCGTTATCCAATACAGAACCATGACACAGGGTAAACCATCATTATCCAATACAGAACCCTGACACAGGGTAAACCATCGTTATCCAATACAGAACCATGACACAGGGTAAACCATCATTATCCAATACAGAACCATGACACAGGGTAAACCATCATTATCCAATACAGGACCATGACACAGGGTAAACCATCATTATCCAATACAGAACCATGACACAGGGTAAACAGACAGTTTGTAGTGTAGATATTACAGTCTGTAGGTAGTGTAGACATTACAGTCTGTAGGTAGTGTAGACAGTACATTCTGTAGGTAGTGTAGACATTACAGTCTGTAGGTAGTGTAGACAGTACAGTCTGTAGGTAGTGTAGACATTACAGTCTGTAGGTAGTGTAGACATTACAGTCTGTAGGTAGTGTAGACATTACAGTCTGTAGGTAGTGTAGACAGTACAGTCTGTAGGTAGTGTAGACATTACAGTCTGTAGGTAGTGTAGACAGTACATTCTGTAGGTAGTGTAGACATTACAGTCTGTAGGTAGTGTAGACAGTACAGTCTGTAGGTAGTGTAGACATTACAGTCTGTAGGTAGTGTAGACATTACAGTCTGTAGGTAGTGTAGACAGTACAGTCTGTAGGTAGAGTAGACATTAGGGTCTGTAGGTAGTGTAGACATTACAGTCTGTAGGTAGTGTAGACAGTACAGTCTGTAGGTAGTGTAGACCTTACAGTCTGTAGGTAGTGTAGACAGTACAGTCTGTAGGTAGTGTAGACATTAGGGTCTGTAGGTAGTGTAGACAGTACAGTCTGTAGGTAGTGTAGACAGTACAGTCTGTAGGTAGTGTATATATTAGGGTCTGTAGGTAGTGTAGACAGTACAGTCTGTAGGTAGTGTTGACAGTACAGTCTGTAGGTAGTGTAGACAGTACAGTCTGTAGGTAGTGTAGACATTACAGTCTGTAGGTAGTGTAGACAGTACAGTCTGTAGGTAGTGTAGACATTACAGTCTGTAGGTAGAGTAGACATTAGGGTCTGTAGGTAGTGTAGACATTACAGTCTGTAGGTAGTGTAGACATTACAGTCTGTAGGTAGTGTAGACATTACAGTCTGTAGGTAGTGTAGACAGTACAGTCTGTAGGTAGTGTAGACATTACAGTCTGTAGGTAGTGTAGACAGTACAGTCTGTAGGTAGTGTAGACAGTACAGTCTGTAGGTAGTGTAGACAGTACAGTCTGTAGGTAGTGTAGACAGTACAGTCTGTAGGTAGTGTAGACATTACAGTCTGTAGGTAGAGTAGACATTACAGTCTGTAGGTAGTGTAGACAGTACAGTCTGTAGGTAGTGTAGACAGTACAGTCTGTAGGTAGTGTAGACATTACAGTCTGTAGGTGGTGTAGACAGTACAGTCTGTAGGTAGTGTTGACAGTACAGTCTGTAGGTAGTGTAGACATTACAGTCTGTAGGTAGTGTAGACATTACAGTCTGTAGGTAGTGTAGACAGTACAGTATGTAGGTAGAGTAGACATTACAGTCTGTAGGTAGTGTAGACATTACAGTCTATAGGTAGTGTAGACATTACAGTCTGTAGGTAGTGTAGACAGTACAGACTGTAGGTAGAGTAGACATTACAGTCTGTAGGTAGTGTAGACAGTACAGTATGTAGGTAGAGTAGACATTACAGTCTGTAGGTAGTGTAGACATTACAGTCTGTAGGTAGTGTAGACAGTACAGACTGTAGGTAGAGTAGACATTACAGTCTGTAGGTAGTGTAGACAGTACAGTATGTAGGTAGAGTACTTTATTCCCTATAATAGTGAGGTCCCCCATTGCCCCCTCTCCTCGCCCCCTTTCGGGCCTGGTCTAAAGATGTGCACTCTTTAGGTTACAGGGTGGCTTTTGGGACACATCCCCAACTTGCCCAAAGATTGTAAGAGACAGGCTCCAGAGGCTGCTAGCGACCGAGACCACAGGGTTATCTACACACTACTATCCACCATATGTTCCATTAACTGGCAGCTTTCTCACAAACGGATGATATTTTCCTTTAAAAAAAAGAAAGACGCCTTGACAAGTCAGTAGACAAATTGAAACAGAATCCCTACTGAATATAAAAATGTGAGTATAACGACATAAAATCGACAAGTTAAATAAGAAATGTGAAATTGAAGGATTTAACTAATTCAAGAGACTTAGGTCAAAGTAAAAATCTGCATACTATGGATATCTCGCTGACAAGCGATAAGGGGAATGAGCTTCCTTCTTCTTCCACCAGATTCGAAGGAAATCAAATTTCCCCTTCTTTGATTATCTGACATGTGTTTCTCCTCTTCAATTCCCTCAGTCTTTGCTCAGTAAGCCCATCAGGGCTGTCTGATTAAAGGAACTTTTCTCCAGGAGACTAAGCCTGCTTCATGCCTGTGTTATCACACTGCTAGCACAGCCCTGGGCGCAGCCTGCCCAAATGATAATGCACACAACTAAAACAACGCTAGCCTGCCTGCAGTGCAGGTCTCAACACATCACAGCACCTAACTCAGCCATCCTTTAAGTTTCCACCTTCTCTTGCTCTGTTGCTCCCTCTCTCGATCTCTCTATTGTTTTCTTACCTTCTCTCTCTCTCTCTCTCTCTCTCTCTCTCTCTCTCTCTCGCTCTCTCTCTCTCTCTCTCTCTCTCTCTCTCTCTCTCACTTCCTTAGGCCCGATTTGTAGTAGCATGGTTTACGAGATAATCGAGCTAAGAATCTCAAAGATTTGGCACTTGATTCTATCCACAGTAACATCCAAACGGACAGTAAACTTATGCTAAAGCTATTAGTTCCACAGCCAAGTCATCATCCAGGCAATATGCATTAGCAGGGGAAGCCTGGGACCATAAATCGGACTTGGCATTTCCTAAGACAGTCTGTATTTTTTTCTTTGAGGCCCCCACACCGGTCAATTATTTTCTTGAGGCCCCCGTTAAAATACGCATTAGACAGGCCCACTGTCCAAAAAATTTACAATTTTCCAGAAATGCCAGATGGCTATTCCGCCACTGTGGAGTCAGCGGTTACTTCTAACCTCTAGTTGTTTCACTGAAGGACAAACACACTGAGTCACTTCCATTTGTTCTAACTTCTAGTTGTTTCACTGAAGGACAAACACACTGAGTCACTTCCATTTGTTCAGGGTTTATGATAGGGCTGGGTAGGGTTAAGGTCTAATGATAAGGCTGGATAGGGTACAGGGTTTATGATAAGACTGGATAGGGAACAGGGTTTATGATAAGGCTGGATAGGGTACAGGGTTTATGATAAGACTGGATAGGGAACAGGTCTTATGATAAGGCTGGATAGGGTACAGGTCTTATGATAAGGCTGGATAGGGTACATGGTTTATGATAAGACTGGATAGGGTACAGGGTTTATGATAAGACTGGATAGGGTACAGGGTTTATGATAAGACTGGATATGGTACAGGTCTAATGATAAGGCTGGATAGTTGTTTCACTGAAGGACAAACACACTGTGTCACTTCATTTGACATAGCTTTGTGATTATGTCATATGAGAGACAACTCTGTTGCTCCCGGACTAGTCTAATGACTCACGTTCTTCATAGGCAATTGTCTCTTTTGCTTCAAGCAATCTCTTCTCCCCCTTCTCCTATCAGAGATGCCCATATTGACAGCACTCATCTGAGATAGTGCACAGCCTTCATTAACTCTACCGCAGACTCCAAAGGCTTCTGACAATGCTTATTGAGCCTGGCTTGTTCCAGGCTGAAATGACCTCTGAGAGCGTTAAGAATTTGTTCTGTTTTTTTCACTTCGTCCCAGTGAACTGTTACCATTTTCTCCCCAACATATCATCTGGTCTGACACCATTTTCTCTCCAACATGTCATCTGGTCTGACACCATTTTCTCCCCAACATGTCATCTGGTCTGACACCATTTTCTCTCCAACATGTCATCTGGTCTGACACCATTTTCTCCCCAACATGTCATCTGGTCTGACACCACTTTCTCCCCAACATATCATCTGGTCTGACACCACTTTCTCCCCAACATATCATCTGGTCTGACACCATTTTCTCCCCAACATGTCATCTGGTCTGATACCACTTTCTCCCCAACATGTCATCTGGTCTGACACCACTTTCTCCCCAACATATCATCTGGTCTGACACCATTTTCTCCCCAACATGTCATCTGGTCTGACACCACTTTCTCCCCAACATATCATCTGGTCTGACACCATTTTCTCCCCAACATGTCATCTGGTCTGACACCACTTTCTCCCCAACATGTCATCTGGTCTGACACCACTTTCTCCCCAACATATCATCTGGTCTGACACCCTTTTCTCTCCAACATGTCATCTGGTCTGATACCACTTTCTCTCCAACATGTCATCTGGTCTGACACCACTTTCTCCCCAACATATCATCTGGTCTGACACCACTTTCTCCCCAACATATCATCTGGTCTGACACCATTTTCTCTCCAACATGTCATCTGGTCTGACACCATTTTCTCCCCAACATGTCATCTGGTCTGACACCACTTTCTCCCCAACATGTCATCTGGTCTGACACCATTTTCTCCCCAACATGTCATCTGGTCTGACACCACTTTCTCCCCAACATGTCATCTGGTCTGACACCATTTTCTCCCCAACATGTCATCTGGTCTGACACCACTTTCTCCCCAACATGTCATCTGGTCTGACACCATTTTCTCCCCAACATGTCATCTGGTCTGACACCACTTTCTCCACAACATGTCATCTGGTCTGACACCACTTTCTCTCCAACATGTCATCTGGTCTGATACCACTTTCTCTCCAAAACAACTTGTCAGAAAATGAAAAGTCTTCTTTGTCTTCTATGAGATTGCACAGTGAAACCCAATCAGTCAGAATGAGTTGCTAAGAGTTCTGCATCTGTGTGTGTGTTCACAGGGTACAGCTGTCATTTCAGAGTGGAATATTTGACAAGAAACACAGCTGAAGATATTCCCCAAAACTGGAAGTTGTTTTGCTGTGTATGATGGTGTCATAGAGTAGGAATCTATGAACCAATCCCAAATCAACCCCTAAACCCTACATCCTACGGACTTGTGGATAACTGAGACTATTGATTGCTATCTGCAAATTGGTGAAAGTTCCAACAAGCCTTTCAGAGAACACTGTGGAGCTATTACTATATTGATAGGGCTGGATAGGGTACAGGGTTCATGATAAGACTGGATAGGGTGCAGGTCTTATGATAAGGCTGGATAGGGTACAGGGTTCATGATAAGACTGGATAGGGTACAGGTCTAATGATATGGCTGGATAGGGTACAGGTCTAATGATAAGGCTGGATACGGTACCGGTCTAACGATAAGGCTGGATAGGGTACAGTGTTTATGATAGGGCTGGGTAGGGTACAGGTCTAATGATAAGGCTGGATAGGGTACAGGTCTAATGATAAGGCTGGATAGGGTACAGTGTTTATGATATGGCTGGATAGGGTACAGGTCAAATGATAAGGCTGGATAGGGTACAGGTCTTATGACGAGGCTGGATAGGGTACAGGGTTCATGATAAGACTGGATAGGGTACAGGTCTTATGACGAGGCTGGATAGGGTACAGGGTTCATGATAAGACTGGATAGGGTACAGATCTAATGATATGGCTGGATAGGGAACAGGTCTTATGATAAGACTGGATAGGGTACAGGGTTCACGATAAGACTGGATAGGGTACAGATCTAATGATATGGCTGGATAGGGTACAGGTCTAATGATAAGGCTGGATAGGGTACAGGTCTTATGATGAGGCTGGATAGGGAACAGGTCTTATGATAAGACTGGATAGGGTACAGGTCAAATGATAAGACTGGATAGGGTACAGGTCTAATGATGATGCTGGATAGGGTACCGGTCTAACGATAAGGCTGGATAGGGTACAGTGTTTATGATAGGGCTGGGTAGGGTACAGGTCTAATGATAAGGCTGGATAAGGTACAGGGTTTATGATAAGACTGGACAGGGTACAGGTCTTATGATAAGACTGGTTAGGGTACAAGTCAAATGATAAGGCTGGATATGGTACAGGTCAAATGATAAGGCTGGATAGGGTACAGGTCTTATGATAAGACTGGTTAGGGTACAGGTCAAATGATAAGGCTGGATATGGTACAGGTCAAATGATAAGGCTGGATAGGGTACAGGTCTTATGATGAGGCTGGATAGGGTACAGGTCTAATGATAAGGCTGGATAGGGTACAGGGTTCATGATAAGACTGGATAGGGAAAAGGTCTTATGATAAGGCTGGATAGGGTACAGGGTTCATGATAAGGCTGGATAGGGAACAGGTCTCATGATAAGGCTGGATAGGGTACAGGGTTTATGATGAGACTGGATAGGGTACAAGGTTTATGATGAGACTGGATAGGGAACAGGTCTTATGATAAGGCTGGATAGGATACAGGGTTTATGATAAGACTGGATAGGGAACAGGTCTTATGATAAGGCTGGATAGGGTACAGGGTTCATGATGAGGCTGGATAGGGAACAGGTCTTATGATAAGGTTGGATAGGGTACAGGGTTTATGATAAGACTTGATAGGGTACAGTGTTTATGATAAGACTGGATATGGTACAGGTCTAATGATAAGGCTGGATAGAGTACACAGTTTATGATAAGGCTGGATAGGGAACAGGTCTTAAGATGAGGCTGGATAGGGTACAGGGTTTATGATGAGACTGGATAGGGAACAGGTCTAATGATAAGGCTGGATAGGGTAAAGGGTTTATGATAAGACTGGATAGGGAACATGTCTTATGATAAGGCTGGATAGGGTACAGGGTTCATGAAAATGCTGGATAGGGAACAGGTCTGATGATAAGGCTGGATAGGGTACAGGGTTTATGATAAGACTGGATAGGGTACAGGGTTTATGATAAGACTGGAAATGGTACAGGTCTTATTATAAGGCTGGATAGGGTACAGGTATTACGATAAGGCTGGATAGGGTAGAGGTCTAATGATAAGACTGGACAGGGTACAGATATAATGACAAGACTGGATAGGGTACAGGGTTTATGATATGGCTGGATAGGGTACAGGTCTAATGATGAGGCTGGATAGGGTACAGATCTAATGATATGGCTGGATAGGGTACAGGGTTTATGATATGGCTGGATAGGGTACAGGTCTAATGATATGGCTGGATAGGGTACAGGTCTAATGATATGGCTGGATAGGGTACAGGTCTAATGATATGGCTGGATAGGGTACAGATCTTATGATAAGGCTGGATAGGGTACAGGGTTTATGATATGGCTGGATAGAGTACAGGTATTACGATAAGACTGGATAGGGTACAGGTCTTATGATAAGGCTGGATAGGGTACAGGGTTTATGATATGGCTGGATAGGGTACAGGGTTTATGATAAGACTGGATAGGGTACAGGGTTGATGATGAGTCTGGATAGGGTACAGGTCTTATGATAAGACTGGATAGGGTACAGGTCTAATGATAAGACTGGATAGGGTACAGGTCTTATGATAAGACCGGATAGGGTACACGTCTAATGATAAGGCTGGATAGGTTACAGGTCTAATGATAAGACTGGATAGGGTACAGGGTTTATGATGATGCTGGATAGGGTACTGGTCTCATGATTAGGCTGGATATGGTATAGGTCTCATGATTAGGATGGATATGGTATAGGTCAAATGATAAGGCTGGATAGGGTACAGGTCTTATGATGAGTCTGAATAGGGTACAGGGTTGATGATGATGCTGGATAGGGTACTGGTCTGATGATAAGGCTGGATAGGGTACAGGTCTAATGATACGGCTGGATAGGGTTAAGGTCTAATGATAAGACTGGATAGGGTACAGGGTTTATGATAAGGCAGGATACGGTACAGGTGTAATTATAAGGCTGGATAGGGTACAGGTCTAATGATAATGCTGGATAGGGTACACATCTAATGATAAGGCTGGATAGGGTACAGGTCTAATGATAAGGCTCGATAGGGTACAGGGTTTATGATAAGACTGGATAGGGTACAGGTCTTATGAAGAGGCTGGATAGGGTACAGGTCTAATGATAAGGCTTGATAGGGTACAGGGTTTATGATAGGGCTGGGTAGGGTACAGGTCTAATGATAAGACTGGACAGGGTACAGATCTAATGATAAGACTGGATAGGGTTACGGTCTAATGATAAGACTGGATAGGGTACAGGGTTTATGATAAGGCAGGATACGGTACAGGTTGTAATTATAAGGCTGGATAGGGTACAAGTCTAATGATAAGGCTGGATAGGGTACAGGTCTAATGATAAGGCTCGATAGGGTACAGGGTTTATGATAAGACTGGATAGGGTACAGGTCTTATGATGAGGCTGGATAGGGTACAGGGTTTATGATAGGGCTGGGTAGGGTACAGGTCTAATGATAAGGCTGGATAGGGTACAGGGTTTATGATTAGACTGGATAGGGTACAGGTCTAATGATAAGGCTGGATAGGGTACAGGGTTTATGATAAGACTGGATAGGGTACAGGGTTTATGATGATGCTGGATAGGGTACTGGTCTAATGATAAGGCTGGATAGGGTACAGGTCTAATGATAAGGCTGGATAGGGTACAGGGTTTATGATAAGGCTGGATACGGTACAGGTGTAATTATAAGGCTGGATAGGGTACAGGTGTAATGATAAGGCTGGATAGGGTACAGGTCTAATGATAATGCTGGATAGGTTACAGGGTTCATGATAAGGCTGGATAGGGTACAGGTCTAATGATAATGCTGGATAGGGTACAGGGTTTATGATAAGGCTGGATAGGGTACAGGTCTAATGATGAGGCTGGATATGGTACAGGGTTTATGATAAGGCTGGATAGGGTACAGGTCTATTGATGTGGCTGGATAGGGTACAAACATACATTCAATAATACAGTAGAAAAAAACGAATCTATATACAAAGAGTGCAAATGAGGTAAGATAAGGAAGGTAAGGCAATAAATAGGCCATGGTGGCAAAGTAATTACAATATAGCATTTAAACACTGGAATGGTAGATCTGCAGTAGATGAATTTGCAATGTAAAAATACTGGGGTGCAAAGGAATAAGATAAATAAATAAATACGGTAGGGGATGAGGTAGTTGGTTGGGCTATTTTCAGCTATTTACAGACAGTTATCAACAATGGGGAACAGAGGGCACATACTTTTATACACATACTAATCAGAGGGAATGGGAACCGGGTGCGTATAGTTAAACAAGACAGTCCGGGGTTGGTGGTGATGATCCCGTTCAGCGATGAAGACCCCCGGAGCTGGTGAACGGAATGAGCAGCAGTACCAGGGGGATCCGTGACATCATTATGTTAGCTCTGTCTCTAATACTGGTTCAACCTTGGGCTCCTAGCAACTGCTTCCTAGCAATGCAACAACTTACCCTGTAGAGTATTTTATTTGTATCTTATCTGCAGTTGCTCATACCTTGTCTTGACAACCACAGGAGTTTTGAACAGGTTGGGTTGTTTCTTTGTTTTGGGCATTCAAAATACTGTCTATTCCCGCTGTCTATTCCTGCTGTCTACTGCTGCTGTCTATTCCTGCTGTCTATTCCTTCTGTCTATTCTTGCTGTCTATTCCCGCTGTCTATTCCTGCTGTCTTTTCCCGCTGTCTATTCCCGCTGTCTATTCCTGCTGTCTATTCCTGCTGTCTATTTCTGCTGTCTATTCCCGCTGTCTAATCCCACTGTCTTTTCCTGCTATCTATTTCTGCTCTCTATTCCTACTGTCTATTGCTGATGTCTGTTCCTGCTGTCTATTCCTGCTGTCTATTCCTGCTGTCTTCTGCTGCTGTCTATTCCTGCTGTCTATTCCTGCTGTCTCTTTCTGCTGTCTATTCCAGCTGTCTATTCCTGCTGTCTATTCCTGCTGTCTGTTCCTGCTGTCTATTCCTGCTGTCTATTCCCGCTGTCTTTTCCCGCTGTCTATTGCTGCTGTCTGTTCCCGCTGTCTATTCCCGCTGTCTATTCCTGCTGTCTTTTCCCACTGTCTATTCCCGCTGTCTATTCCTGCTGTCTATTCCTGCTTTCTATTCCTGCTGTCTATTGTTGCTGTCTATTCCTGCTGTCTATTTCCGCTGTCTATTCCCGCTGTATATTCCTTCTGTCTATTGCTGCTGTATATTCCAAATACTGTCTATTCCTGCTGTCTATTCCAAATACTGTCTATTACTGTTGTCTATTCCAAATACTGTCTATTCCCGCTGTCTGATCCCGCTGTCTATTGCTACTGTCTATTCCCGCTGTCTATTCCCGCTGTCTGTTCCTGCTGTCTTTTGATACTGTCTATTCCTGCTGTCTATTGCTGCTGTCTATTCCTGCTGTCAATTCCTGCTGTCTATTGCTGCTGTCTATTTCTGCTGTCTATTCCTGCTGTCTATTCCCGCTGTCTATTCCTGCTGTCTATTCCTGATGTCTATTCCCGCTGTCTATTCCCGCTGTCTATTGATGATGTCTGTTCCTGCTGTCTTTTTCTGCTGTCTATTCCTGCTGTCTTCTGTTGCTGTCTATTCCTGATGTCTATTCCTGCTGTCTATTCCTGCTGTCTATTCCTGCTGTCTATTCCTGCTGTCAATTCCTGCTGCCGATTCCTGCTGTCTTTTCCTGCTGTCGATTCCCGCTGTCTATTCCCGCTGTCTATTCCCGCTGTCTTTTGCTGCTGTCTATTTCTGTTGTCTATTCCTGCTGTCGACTCCAGCTGTCTATTCCCGCTGTCTATTGCTGATGTCTGTTCCCGCTGTCTATTCCTGCTGTCGATTCCTGCTGTCTATTGCTGCTGTCTATTCCTGCTGTCTATTCCCGCTGTCTATTCCCGCTGTATATTCGTTCTGCCTATTGCTGCTTTCTATTCCATATACTTTCTATTCCTGTTGTCTATTCCAAATACTGTCTATTCCCGCTGTCTGTTCCCACTGTCTGTTGCTACTGTCTGTTGCTACTGTCTATTCCTGCTGTCTATTGCTGCTTTCTATTCCTGCTGTCTATTCCTGCTGTCTATTCCTGCTGTCTATTCCCGCTGTCTATTCCCGCTGTCTGTTCCCGCTGTCTTTTGCTACTGTCTATTCCCGCTGTCTATTGCTGATGTCTGTTCCTGCTGTCTATTCCTGCTGTCTATTCCTGCTGTCTTCTACTGCTGTCTATTCCTGCTGTCTATTCCTGCTGTATATTCCTGCTGTCTATTCCTGCTGTCTATTCCTGCTGTCTATTCCTGCTGTCTCTTTCTATAGTCTATTCCTGCTGTCTATTCCCACTGTCTGTTCCCACTGTCTATTGCTACTGTCTATTCCTGCTGTCTATTCCTGCTGTCTATTCCTGCTGTCTATTCCTGCTGTCTATTCCTGCAGTCTATTCCCGCTGTCTATTCCCGCTGCCTGTTCCCGCTGTCTTTTGCTACTGTCAATTCCTGCTGTCTATTCCTGATGTCTGTTCCCGCTGTCTATTCCCGCTGTCTATTCCTGCTGTCTTTTCCCGCCGTCTATTCCCGCTGTCTATTCCCGCTGTCTTTTCCCGCTGTCTATTGCTGCTGTCTGTTCCCGCTGTCTATTCCCGCTGTCTATTCCTGCTGTCTTTTCCCGCTGTCTATTCCCGCTGTCTATTCCTGCTGTCTATTCCTGCTTTCTATTCCTGCTGTCTATTGTTGCTGTCTATTCCTGCTGTCTATTTCCGCTGTCTATTCCCGCTGTATATTCCTTCTGTCTATTGCTGCTGTATATTCCAAATACTGTCTATTCCTGCTGTCTATTCCAAATACTGTCTATTACTGTTGTCTATTCCAAATACTGTCTATTCCCGCTGTCTGATCCCGCTGTCTATTGCTACTGTCTATTCCCGCTGTCTATTCCCGCTGTCTGTTCCTGCTGTCTTTTGATACTGTCTATTCCTGCTGTCTATTGCTGCTGTCTATTCCTGCTGTCAATTCCTGCTGTCTATTGCTGCTGTCTATTTCTGCTGTCTATTCCTGCTGTCTATTCCCGCTGTCTATTCCTGCTGTCTATTCCTGATGTCTATTCCCGCTGTCTATTCCCGCTGTCTATTGATGATGTCTGTTCCTGCTGTCTTTTTCTGCTGTCTATTCCTGCTGTCTTCTGTTGCTGTCTATTCCCGCTGTCTTTTGCTACTGTCTTTTACTGCTGTCGATTCCCGCTGTCTATTCCCGATGTCTATTCCCGCTGTCTTTTGCTACTGTCTATTCCTGCTGTCTATTCCTGCTGTCTATTCCCGCTGTCTATTCCTAATGTCTGTTCCCGCTGTCTTTTTCTGCTGTCTATTCCTGCTGTCTTCTGTTGCTGTCTATTCCTGCTGTCTATTCCTGCTGTCTATTCCTGCTGTCTATTCCTGCTGCCGATTCCTGCTGTCTTTTCCTGCTGTCGATTCCCGCTGTCTATTCCCGCTGTCTATTCCCGCTGTCTTTTGCTGCTGTCTATTTCTGTTGTCTATTCATGCTGTCGACTCCAGCTGTCTATTCCCGCTGTCTATTGCTGATGTCTGTTCCCGCTGTCTATTCCTGCTGTCGATTCCTGCTGTCGATTCCTGCTGTCTATTGCTGCTGTCTATTCCCGCTGTCTATTCCCGCTGTATATTCGTTCTGCCTATTGCTGCTTTCTATTCCATATACTGTCTATTCCTGTTGTCTATTCCAAATACTGTCTATTCCCGCTGTCTGTTCCCACTGTCTGTTGCTACTGTCTGTTGCTACTGTCTATTCCTGCTGTCTATTGCTGCTTTCTATTCCTGCTGTCTATTCCTGCTGTCTATTCCTGCTGTCTATTCCTGCTGTCTATTCCCGCTGTCTATTCCCGCTGTTTGTTCCCGCTGTCTTTTGCTACTGTCTATTCCCGCTGTCTATTGCTGATGTCTGTTCCTGCTGTCTATTCCTGCTGTCTATTCCTGCTGTCTTCTGCTGCTGTCTATTCCTGCTGTCTATTCCTGCTGTCTATTCCCGCTGTCTTTTCCTGCTATCTATTCCTGCTGTCTATTCCCGCTGTCTATTGCTGATGTCTGTTCCCGCTGTCTATTCCCGCTGTCTATTCCTGCTGTCTTCTGCTGTTGTCTATTCCTGATGTCTATTCCTGCTTTCTATTCCTGCTGTCTATTCCTGCTGTCTCTTCCTGCTGCCGATTCCTGCTGTATATTCCTGCAGTCTATTCCTGCTGTCTATTCCTGCTGCCGATTCCTGTTGTCTATTCCTGCTGTCTATTCCTGCTGCCGATTCCTGCTGTCTATTCCTGCTGTCTATTCCTGCTGTCTATTCCCGCTGTCTATTCCTGCTGTCTATTCCTACTGTCTATTCCTGCTGCCGATTCCTGCTGTCTATTCCTGCTGTCAATTCCTGCTGCCGATTCCTGCTGTCTTTTCCTGCTGTCGATTCCCGCTGTCTATTCCTGCTGTCAATTCCTGCTGCCGATTCCTGCTGTCTTTTCCTGCTGTCGATTCCCGCTGTCTATTCCCGCTGTCTATTCCTGATGTCTGTTCCCGCTGTCTATTCCTGCTGTCTATTCCTGCTGTCTTCTGCTGCTGTCTAGTCCTTTTGTCTATTCCTGCTGTCTATTCCTGCTGTCTATTCCCGCTGTCTATTCCCGCTGCCTGTTCCCGCTGTCTTTTGCTACTGTCTATTCCTGGTGTCTATTGCTGATTTCTATTCCTGCTGTCTATTCCTGTTGTCGATTCCTGCTGTCTATTGCTGCTGTCTATTTCTGTTGTCTATTCCTGCTGTCTATTCCCGCTGTCTATTCCCGCTGTCTATTCCTGATGTCTGTTCCCGCTGTCTATTCCTGCTGTCTATTCCTGCTGTCTTCTGCTGCTGTCTAGTCCCGTTGTCTATTCCTGCTGTCTATTCCTGCTGTCTTCTGCTGCTGTCTATTCCTGCTGTCTATTCCTGCTGTCTATTTCCGCTGTCTATTCCCGCTGTCTGTTCCCGCTGTCTGTTGCTACTGTCTATTCCTGCTGTCTATTGCTGCTTTCTATTCCTGCTGTCTATTCCTGCTGTCTATTCCTGCTGTCTATTCCCGCTGTCTATTCCCGCTGTCTGTTCCCGCTGTCTTTTGCTACTGTCTATTCCTGCTGTCTATTCCTGCTGTCTTCTGCTTCTATCTATTCCTGCTGTCTATTCCCGCTGTCTATTGCTGATGTCTGTTCCTGCTGTCTATTCCTGCTGTCTATTCCTGCTGTCGTCTGCTGCTGTCTATTCCTGCTGTCTATTCCTGCTGTCTATTCCCGCTGTCTTTTCCTGCTATCTATTCCTGCTGTCTATTCCCGCTGTCTATTGCTGATGTCTGTTCCCGCTGTCTATTCCCGCTGTCTATTCCTGCTGTCTTCTGCTGTTGTCTATTCCTGATGTCTATTCCTGCTTTCTATTCCTGCTGTCTATTCCCGCTGTCTATTCCTGCTGTCTTCTGCTGTTGTCTATTCCTGATGTCTATTCCTGCTTTCTATTCCTGCTGTCTATTCCTGCTGTCTCTTCCTGCTGCCGATTCCTGCTGTCTATTCCTGCTGTCTATTCCTGCTGTCTATTCCTGCTGCCGATTCCTGTTGTCTATTCCTGCTGTCTATTCCTGCTGCCGATTCCTGCTGTCTATTCCTGCTGTCTATTCCTGCTGTCTATTCCTGCTGTCTATTCCCGCTGTCTATTCCCGCTGTCTATTCCTACTGTCTATTCCTGCTGCCGATTCCTGCTGTCTATTCCTGCTGTCAATTCCTGCTGCCGATTCCTGCTGTCTTTTCCTGCTGTCGATTCCCGCTGTCTATTCCCGCTGTCTATTCCCGCTGTCTATTCCCGCTGTCTTTTGCTACTGTCTATTCCTGCTGTCTATTCCTGCTGTCTATTCCTGCTGTCTATTCCCGCTGTCTATTCCTGATGTCTGTGCCCACTGTCTGTTTCTGCTGTCTATTCCTGCTGTCTTCTGTTGCTGTCTATTCCTGCTGTCTATTCCTGCTGTCTATTCCTGCTGTCAATTCCTGCTGCCGATTCCTGCTGTCTTTTCCTGCTGTCGATTCCCGCTGTCTATTCCCGCTGTCTATTCCCGCTGTCTTTTGCTGCTGTCTATTTCTGTTGTCTATTCATGCTGTCGACTCCAGCTGTTTATTCCCGCTGTCTATTGCTGATGTCTGTTCCCGCTGTCTATTCCTGCTGTCTATTCCCGCTGTCTATTCCCGCTGTATATTCGTTCTGCCTATTGCTGCTTTCTATTCCATATACTGTCTATTCCTGTTGTCTATTCCAAATACTGTCTATTCCCGCTGTCTGTTCCCACTGTCTGTTGCTACTGTCTGTTGCTACTGTCTATTCCTGCTATCTATTGCTGCTTTCTATTCCTGCTGTCTATTTCTGCTGTCTATTCCTGCTGTCTATTCCCGCTGTCTATTCCCGCTGTCTGTTCCCGCTGTCTTTTGCTACTGTCTATTCCCGCTGTCTATTGCTGATGTCTGTTCCTGCTGTCTATTCCTGCTGTCTATTCCTGCTGTCTTCTACTGCTGTCTATTCCTGCTGTCTATTCCTGCTGTATATTCCTGCTGTATATTCCTGCTGTCTATTCCTGCTGTCTATTCCTGCTGTCTCTTTCTACAGTCTATTCCTGTTGTCTATTCCCGCTGTCTGTTCCCACTGTCTATTGCTACTGTCTATTCCTGCTGTCTATTGCTGCTTTCTATTCCTGCTGTCTATTCCTGCTGTCTATTCCTGCTGTCTATTCCCGCTGTCTATTCCCGCTGCCTGTTCCCGCTGTCTTTTGCTACTGTCTATTCCTGCTGTCTATTGCTGCTTTCTATTCCTGCTGTCTATTACTGCTGTCTATTCCTGCTGCCGATTCCTGTTGTCTATTCCTGCTGTCTATTCTTGCTGCCGATTCCTGCTGTCTATTCCTGCTGTCTATTCCTGCTGTCTATTCCTGCTGTCTATTCCCGCTGTCTATTCCTGCTGTCTATTCCTACTGTCTATTCCTGCTGCCGATTCCTGCTGTCTATTCCTTCTGTCTTTTCCTGCTGTGTATTCCTGCTGCCGGTTCCTGCTGTCTATTCCTACTGTCTATTCCTGCTGTCTACTCCTGCTGCTGGTTCCTGCTGTATATTCCTGCTGTCTATTCCTGCTGTCTACTCCTGCTGCCGGTTCCTGCTGTCTATTCCTGCTGTCTACTCCTGCTGTCGGTTCCTGCTGTCTATTTCTGCTGTCTATTCCTGCTGCCGATTCCTGCTGTCTATTCCTGCTGTCTATTCCTGCTGTCTATTCCTGCTGTCTATTCCCGCTGTCTATTCCCGCTGTCTATTCCTGCTGTCTATTCCTGCTGTCTATTCCTGCTGTCTACTCCTGCTGTCTATTCCTGCTGTCTATTCCTCTCCCAGAGCTTAGAGATGGATCAGCAAACAGCCTGACGGTGGGGGAATACAGGTGGTAATCAGGGTCATCTTCCAGAAACCCTTATCAGCTGCAGCAGATATAGCCCACAGTTATTTATTTATCTACCCATCTTCTTATGTTCAAATGTTGCTTCCTCTGCTAAACATACATTCCACTTTCTTTCAGAACTTTATAAGGCAGGTTTTTAACGTGGGGTGAGAAACAGCGATAACCTCTCGTCAAGCTCCAAAGACATTATTCAAGCTCACGCAAGGAAAAACGGTGCTAGAGATGTGATGGTTTACGGAGCTATAGGCTCCTCTTCAACAAGGACCAAGAGACCAAGCATGAAGGAAACACGCTGCTCTCTCCGTTTTTGTAAAGGATGTCGATTTATTCCACTGAGGATTAACTGGGTTTTCTTTTAAGACCACTGTTATATTTCTGTACCTTGTGCCCATCAGATTGCACCTTATCAGTAGAAGCAGCCTGTGTTAGAACTATCCTACGATCCTGCGGCAGCCAGGCAGGCAGACGGACCGAGCTCCCGTTCGTTCCGCATGTGGCTCCATAGGCACATTAACCAGTCAGCTCATTATTGCAGACCCAGTGACACTGTGCAGTAGCTTTGAGATATCTCCTCTGCTGTGAGGCGTGGTGGACATCTAATTGAAAAGCAAATGTTTCCCTTACACAAGCATTAAAGGGGATTGATTTTGCAGTGATTCTGTGACTTTAAGGATAGAGTGAAGCAGTATTTTGCTAGCCTGGCAACTCACACTAAATTCTTCCACTGCTCTGTCGTTTGCTACATACTTCCGTCTGAGACTTAGTATAAAAGCCAATGACACATTTTCAAACCACCGCTTTAACCACATGTTCTGGCTCTGGCCCTACGCATCGGATTCTGGACCAATCAGACGGCCCCGAATGTGTTCACGTTCTCATTGCTCCGCGTGCGTAGCGTAGTGTTTGTCTAGGGGCAGCCAGGTAATTTAACACCAGACTGAACCCACTGAAGGAAGAAGCCCTCTGTCTGTAATGCCAAGGAAGAAAGCCCTCTGTGTCTTTAATGCCAAGGAAGAAGCCCTCTGTCTGTAATGCCAAGGAAGAAGCCCTCTGTCTGTAATGCCAAGGAAGAAGCCCTCTGTCTGTAATGCCAAGGAAGAAGGCCTCTGTCTGTAATGCCAAGGAAGAAGCCCTCTGTGTCTGTAATGCCAAGGAAGAAGCCCTCTGTCTGTAATGCCAAGGAAGAAGCCCTCTGTCTGTAATGCCAAGGAAGAAGCCCTCTGTCTGTAATGCCAAGGAAGAAGCCCTCTGTCTGTAATGCCAAGGAAGAAGCCCTCTGTCTGTAATGCCAAGGAAGAAGGCCTCTGTCTGTAATGCCAAGGAAGAAGCCCTCTGTCTGTAATGCCAAGGAAGAAGCCCTCTGTCTGTAATGCCAAGGAAGAAGCCCTCTGTCTGTAATGCCAAGAAGACAGTTGTAAGTCCCAAATAGCCACTTGAAAAGGCCATGGCATCTGGTCAAATGTAATGTACTACATATGGAATAAGGTGCAGTTTGGGACATAGACTGCATCTCTGTCAATTTGGTCGAAATGTAGCTTTGTTTTCTTTCCCAGACTGTTTAAGTCCGTTTTCTATTTTAAGGGCCAAGCTGTGAATTGTGTATTATGCTGCTAAGTGACAGTTCCCTCTAGTGCTGATGTTGTTACACACCACATCCTTTAAATAGAGAGGACAAAGACAAAAACCTCAAGTTACTACAATCAAACCACAAAATATATCCAACACAAACCCTATAAATCCTTTCACTTGGGATATAATCTGCAATATGCCTCTTGCAACCAAGTACCTGCAGAATAGTAACTTTGCCCTCAGCCAGTATCCTCCAGACTTGGGAAGAAGGTGATTTCTCCTGCGCTGCGTCCAAAACTGACCCCTAATCATACAGCACTATATAGTGAACAGGGTTGCGGTCTGTCCAGTGATGGGCCCGCTTGACGCTTCCCACCCATTCGCTGGCTGACTGGGTCACTCTCAACCAGCTCTCTCTGCTCTCTGCAAGCCTTTGAAGGCTGAGCTTTAAATTAAAGATCTACTGATAGAACCAGTCGCCTGCAGCAATCCACCAGCTCAACTCTGTAGATTCACTTCATTCTGCCTCTCTCAGCACTTTGACTTCAGAGGTAGACTTCGCTATGTAAAACGGGTTTTAGTGAGGGTGGAATAAGTAGGGCATGGTCAGCTCCGAGCTGGAGGGGTGACATTATCTATAGAGGGCATGGTCAGCTCTGAGCTGGAGGGGGGACATTATCTATAGAGGGTATGGTCAGCTCTGAGCTGGAGGGGTGACATTATCTATAGAGGGTATGGTCAGCTCTGAGCTGGAGGGGGGACATTATCTATAGAGGGTATGGTCAGCTCTGAGCTGGAGGGGGGACATTATCTATAGAGGGTATGGTCAGCTCGGAGCTGTAGGGGGGGTATTATCTATAGAGGGTATGGTCAGCTCTGAGCTGGAGGGGGGACATTATCTGTAGAGGGTATGGTCAGCTCTGAGCTGGAGTGGGGACGTCATCTATAGAGGGTATGGTCAGCTCTGAGCTGGAGGGGGACATTATCTATAGGGGGCTGATGACGTGTGCAGACTTACATACCTCTGCATAAGCACCTGGATAGTCAATTGATTGATTGGTGACTGATTGATTGATTGATTGATTTGTTTGATGGATTGATTACTTGATGTTTATTCATGCTAAAAAAACACACGGATCACATTCACTTCATCTTTGATCTGTACCATAGCCTATTGTTATCCCAACAGTATACAGAGAGAACTAAGAGATTATCCCAACAGTATACAGAGAGAATTAAGAGATTACCACAACAATATACAGAGAGAACTAAGAGATTATCCCAACAGTATACAGAGAGAACTAAGAGATTATCCCAACAGTATACAGAGAGAATTTAGAGATTACCACAACAGTATACAGAGAGAACTAAGAGATTATCACAAAAGTATGCAGAGATAACTAAGAGATTATCACAACAGCATATAGAGAGAACTAAGAGATTATCACAACAGTATACAGAGAGAACTAAGAGATTATCACAACAGTATACAGAGAGAACTAAGAGATTATCACAAAAGTATGCAGAGAGAACTAAGAGATTACCACAACGGTATACAGAGAGAACTAAGAGATTATCACAACACTATACAGAGATAACTAAGAGATTATCACAACACTATACAGAGATAACTAAACTATTATCACAACACTATACAGAGAGAACTAAGAGATTATCCCAACACTATACAGAGAGAACTAAGAGATTATCACAACACTATACAGAGAGAACTAAGAGATTATCACAACACTATACAGAGAGAACTAAGAGATTATCACAACACTATACAGAGAGGACTAAGTGATTATCCATATGTGTCACGACTTCCGCCGAACTTGGTTCCTCTCCTTGTTCGGGCGACGTTCGACGGTCGACGTCACCGGTCTTCTAGCCATCGCCGATCCACTTTTCATTTTCCATTTGTTTTGTCTTGTTTTCCATCACACCTGGTTTTAATTTGCCCTCATTACTGTTGGGTATTTAAGCCTCTGGTTCCCCCATGTCTGTGTGGGGAATTGTTTGTTCGGCATGCCGGTTTACGCCGGGTTTGTATGGTTTCACCCGTGCTTTGTCCAGCCGGTATTTGTACGTGTATTTTGTACTTTGTGCTGCCTTACTTGGTTTTGGGCATTTGTTGTGTGACGCGGGTTGCGTTCTGTTTGTTACATTGTCTCAGTAAAGTACTTAGTACACTCATCTCTGCTCTCCTGCGCCTGACTACCTACACCAGCTACACCCACCGCATGGCAATGTGGTCTTTATGACTACTGTGGAACAGTTGTGCACCTATACTGCAGCACAGCACTCCAGCTGTGCGTCCTAAATGGAACCCTATGGACCATTTAGGACACAATGGTAATGCACTACATGGGAAATAGGGCAGAGTGCAAATGACACCGTGATGTTCTCCAGCGTGTGCAAAATGTTTTTATGTGCCTAATAATAAAGCCGTAATTTAACGGTTAAAATGAATTACCTTTGAATGTGGGCTGAACACAAACATTCATGATGCTTTCATCTGGTTGACAAACAAATCAGTACAAAAAGTAAACTACCTGTGCATCTTTGTCCCCTCCAAAATAATCCAAACAGTGAAAATCATGTACACTGGCACCATTTGATGAATGGAAATAGACATCTGTTACGAAACTCCATTGTGTGCCTTACGACCTTCAGCCATTACGATTGATTAGGCTATCGTTAATAGATTACCATTGATTAGGCTATCGTTAATAGATTACCATTGATTAGGCTATCGTTAATAGATTACCATCGACTAGGCTATCGTTAATAGATTACCATTGATTAGGCTATCGTTAATAGATTACCATTGATTAGGCTATTGTTAATAGATTATCATTGATTAGGCTATCGTTAATAGATTATCATTGATTAGGCTCGTTAATAGATTATCATTGATTAGGCTATCGTTAATAGATTATCATTGATTAGGCTATCGTTAATAGATTACCATTGATTAGGCTATCGTTAATAGATTATCATTGATTAGGCTATCGTTAATAGATTACCATTGATTAGGCTATCGTTAATAGATTACCATTGATTAGGCTATCGTTAATAGATTACCATTGATTAGGCTATCGTTAATAGATTATCATTGATTAGGCTATCGTTAATAGATTATCATTGATTAGGCTATCGTTAATAGATTATCATTGATTGGGTTATCGTTAATAGATTACCATTGATTAGGCTATCGTTAATATATTACCATTGATTAGGCTATCGTTAATAGATTATCATTGATTGGGTTATCGTTAATAGATTACCATTGATTAGGCTATCGTTAATAGATTACCATTGATTAGGCTATTGTTAATAGATTATCCTTGATTAGGCTATCATTAATAGATTGCCATTGATTAGGCTATCATTAATAGATTATCATTGATTAGGCTATCATTAATAGATTATCATTGATTAGGCTATCATTAATAGATTGCCAATGATTAGGCTATAGGATAGGGTCTATTTTTCTTAATTTCTGCCTGACTGACCTGCCCAAAGTAAACTGCTTATTACTCAGGCCCGGAAGCCTTGATATGCATATAATTGGTAGCATTGTATAGAAAAAACTTTGAAGTTTGTAGAAATTTTAAAATAATGTATGAGACTATAACACAATTGATATGGTAAGAGAAAATCCAAAGAAAAACCAACCGGAATTATAATTTTTTTGAGATCCCATGCAATGGGAAGCTATGGGTCCTATGCAATTCCAGCTTCCAGACTGCAATTCCTATGGCTCCCACTAGATGTCTTTGTTTCATGTTTTAGGCTTGTTTCTTCCCAAACAAGGAAGAATATTGAGTTTTGGCACTAGGAGTCACACTTGGAAATCAGTCTGTAGGCTCGCGTTGAAGAGGACGCGCACTTGATAATTTTACTTTTCTATTGAATATACTTATTTCCGAATGAAATATTATAGTTTATTTACATTTTAGGGTACGTGAGGATTAAATAGAAAATGAGTTTGACTTGTTTTAACAAAGTTTAGCGGTAGCTTTTTGGAGCGGATTACTCAAATCGATGGCGCCAACTAAACACCGCCGACTTTTTGGGATATAAAGAAGGATTTTATCTAACAAAACGATCATGCATGTTTTAGCTGGGGCCCTTTGGATTGCAAACAGAGGAAGATTTCAAAAAGTAAGTGATTATTTAATCGCTATTTGTGATTTGTTCAGTGTTGAGGGTCAGCGGGCTGGAGAAGTTGTTTCCTACCCTCACTATCTGGGGGCGGCCCGTCAGAAAGTCCAGGACCCAGTTGCACAGTGCGGGGTCGAGACCCAGGGTCTCGAGTTTAATGACGAGTTTGGAGGGTACTATGGTGTTAAATGCTGAGTTGTAATCGATGAACAGCATTCTTACATAGGTATTCCTCTTGTCCAGATGGGTTAGGGCAGTGTGCAGTGTGATTGCGATTGCATCGTCTGTGGACCTATTGGGACGGTAAGCAAACTGGAGTGGGTCTAGGGTGTCAGATAGGGTGGCGGTGATACGATCCTTGACTAGTCTCTCAAAGCACTTCATGAGGACGGAAGTGAGTGCTACGGTGTGATAGTCGTTTAGCTCAGTTACCTTAGCTTTCTTGGGAGCAGGAACAATGGTGGCCCTCTTGAAGCATGTGGGAACAGCAGACTGGGATAGGGACTGATTGAATATGTCCGTAAACACACCAGCCAGCTGGTCTGCGCATGCTCTGAGGACGCGGCTAGGGATGACGTCTGGGCCGGCAGCCTTGCGAGGGTTAACATGTTTAAAAGTTTTACTCACGTTGGCTGCGGTGAAGGAGAGCCTGCAGGTTTTGGTAGCGGGTTGTGTCTTTGGCACTGTATTGTCCTAAAAGCGAGCAAAGAAGTTGTTTAGTTTGTCTGATAGCAAGACGTTGGTGTCCGCAAAGTGGCTGGTTTTCTTTTTGTAATCCATGATTGACTGTAGACCCTGCCACATACGTCTCGTGTCTGAGCTGTTGAATTGCGACTCTACTTTGTCTCTATACAGACGCTTAGCTTGTTTGATTGCCCTGCTGAGGGAATAGCTACACTGTTTGGATTCGGTCATGTTTCCGGTCGCCTTGCCATGATTAAAAGAAGTGGTTCGCGCTTTCAGTTCTGCGGGAATGCTGCCATCAACGGTTTCTGGTTGGGGAATGTTTTAATAGTCACCGTGGGTACAACATTAACGATGCACTTGCTAATAAACTCCCCCACCGAATGAGCGTATTCATCGATGTTATTGTCTGAGGCTATAAGAAACATATCCCAGTCCACGTGCTCGAAGCAATCTTGAAGCGTGGAATCAGATTGGTCAGACCAGCGTTGAACAGACCTGAGCACGGGCATTTCCTGTTTTAGTTTCTGTCTATAGGCTGGGAGCAACAAAATGGAGTCGTGGTCAGATTTGCCGAAAGGAGGGCGAGGGAGGGCTTTGTATGTGTCGCAGAAGTTAGAGTAGCAATGATCCAGAATTTTGCCAGCCCGGTTCGCGCATTCGATATGCTGATAAAATTTTCAGATTAGCCTTGTTAATATCCCCAGCTACAATAAATGCAGCCTCAGGATATGTGGTTTCCAGTTTACATAGAGTCCAATGAAGTTCTTTCAGGGCGGTCGAGGTGTCTGCTTGGGGAAGGGGGGGGATATACACGGCTGTGATAATAATCAAAGAGAATTCTTGTGGTAGATAATGCGGTCTGCATTTGAGTGTAAGGAATTCTAGGTCAGATGAACATATCCCTCTACAGTCAATACATTTTTCTTGAACATCTAACGCTATTGTTAATGCATTTATCTGGAACAGATCCCTCTACTGTCAAAGCAATACTGCTGGTAGTCTACCCTCCACTGGGACTACAGTACTGCTGGTAGTCTACCCTCCACTGGGACTACAGTACTGCTGGTAGTCTACTCTCCACTGGGACTACAGTACTGCTGGTAGTCTACCCACCACTGGGACTAAAGTACTGCTGGTAGTCTACCCTCCACTGGGACTACAGTACTGCTGGTAGTCTACCCTCCACTGGGACTACAGTACTGCTGGTAGTCTACCCTCCACTGGGACTACAGTACTGCTGGTAGTCTACCCTCCACTGGGACTACAGTACTGCTGGTAGGCTACCCTCCACTATGACTACAGTACTGCTGGTAGTCTACCCTCCACTATGACTACAGTACTGCTGGTAGTCTACCCTCCACTGGGACTACAGTACTGCTGGTAGTCTACCCTCCACTGGGACTAAAGTACTGCTGGTAGTCTACCCTCCACTGGGACTACAGTACTGCTGGTAGTCTACCCTCCACTGGGACTACAGTACTGCTGGTAGGCTACCCTCCACTGGGACTACAGTACTGCTGGTAGTCTACCCTCCACTGGGACTACAGTACTGCTGGTAGTCTACCCTCCACTGGGACTAAAGTACTGCTGGTAGTCTACCCTCCACTGGGACTACAGTACTGCTGGTAGTCTACCCTCCACTGGGACTACAGTACTGCTGGTAGTCTACCCTCCACTGGGACTACAGTACTGCTGGTAGTCTACCCTCCACTGGGACTACAGTACTGCTGGTAGGCTACCCTCCACTATGACTACAGTACTGCTGGTAGTCTACCCTCCACTATGACTACAGTACTGCTGGTAGTCTACCCTCCACTGGGACTACAGTACTGCTGGTAGTCTACCCTCCACTGGGACTAAAGTACTGCTGGTAGTCTACCCTCCACTGGGACTACAGTACTGCTGGTAGTCTACCCTCCACTGGGACTAAAGTACTGCTGGTAGTCTACCCTCCACTGGGACTACAGTACTGCTGGTAGTCTACCCTCCACTGGGACTACAGTACTGCTGGTAGTCTACCCTCCACTAGATACTGCTGATTAGAGTTCCTGTTCCTGGTTGGTTAGATACTGCTGATTAGAGTTCCTGTTCCTGGTTGGTTAGATACTGCTGATAATAGTCTATTACTGCCTGGTTAGAAACTGCTGATAAGAGTCTATTTTATTTCCTGTTACTGCTACTATTTCTTACATAGTGCACTACTTTTGACTGATGCCCTATGGATAGTGGTGCACTATATAGGGAACAGAGTGCTATTACACACACCTCCATCATTATCAATATTTCACTGTTCCGTTAATTCATATGTGAATTTGAACAATAACATTTGATTTTGAATAAAAATATCATTTGATTTGCGTTGCAGTTTAAACAGTTATTGTATGTCAAAGTCAAAGTCACCATTATTGGTCAGTTGTACAACCGAATGCCTTCAACCGAAATGTGTCTTCCGCATTTAACCCAACCCCTCTGAATCAGAGAGGTGCGGGGGGCTGCCTTAATGTCCCTCTACTCTCCAGACATAATGATAATGATAATAATTACCATATTTAATAATAATAATAATATTAATAATAATTACTGTATTTAATAATAATAATAATTACTGTATTTAATAATAATAATAATAATAATAATAATAATTACTGTATTTAATAATAATAATAATATTAATAATAATTACTGTATTTAATAATGATAATAATTACCATATTTAATAATAATAATAATAATAATTACTGTATTTAATAATAATAATAATAATTACTGTATTTAATAATAATAATAATAATAATAATAATAATAATTACTGTATTTAATAATAATAATATTAATAATTACTGTATTTAATAATAATAATACCATTAAATAAACGGTCCCATCATCAGTCAGCAGTGTCTCAAATGGAATATGAACAGGGTCCAGGTCAGTTGAAGAATGCAATATTCTACGCTAATTGTAACTTTTAGGCACTTCATGTGTAGTACACAGTCATAAACAACACGTATAATAATCTCCACAAGATCAACAATGTGTTTTATGCACAGCATGTCCTCATGAAAAATAAGTGGAGAGAGAGTGAGCCATAACACATACACCACCAGTCAAACGTTTGGACAGACCTACTAATTCCAGGGGTTTTCTTTATTTTTACTATTTTCTACATTGTAGAATAATAGTGAAGACATCAACAATATGAAATAACACATATGGACTATAGTCTACTACTCTACCTATATCCAGGGTCCTGACTCTATAGACTACTACTCTACCTTTATTCAGGGTCTTGACTCTATAGTCTACTCTACCTTTATCCAGGGTCCTGACTCTATAGTCTACTCTACCTTTATCCAGGGTCCTGACTCTATAGTCTACTCTACCTTTATACAGGGTCCTGACTCTATAGTCTACTCTACCTTTATCCAGGGTCCTGACTCTATAGACTACTACTCTACCTTTATCCAGGTTCCTGACTCTATAGTCTACTCTACCTTTATACATGGTCCTGACTCTATAGTCTACTACTCTACCTTTATCCAGGGTCCTGACTCTATAGTCTACTCTACCTTTATCCAGGGTCCTGACTCTATAGTCTACTACTCTACCTTTATCCAGGGTCCTGACTCTATAGACTACTACTCTACCTTTATCCAGGTTCCTGACTCTATAGTCTACTCTACCTTTATCCAGGGTCCTGACTCTATAGTCTACTCTACCTTTATCCAGGTTCCTGACTCTATAGTCTACTACTCTACCTTTATACAGGGTCCTGACTCTATAGTCTACTCTACCTTTATCCAGGGTCCTGACTCTATAGTCTACTCTACCTTTATCCAGGTTCCTGACTCTATAGTCTACTACTCTACCTTTATCCAGGGTCCTGACTCAATAGACTACTACTCTACCTTTATCCAGGGTCCTGACTCTATAGTCTACTCTACCTTTATACAGGGTCCTGACTCTATAGACTACTACTCTACCTTTATCCAGGGTCCTGACTCTATAGTCTACTCTACCTTTATCCAGGGTCCTGACTCTATAGTCTACTCTACCTTTATCCAGGGTCCTGACTCTATAGTCTACTCTACCTTTATCCAGGGTCCTGACTCAATAGACTACTACTCTACCTTTATCCAGGGTCCTGACTCTATAGTCTACTCTACCTTTATCCAGGGTCCTGACTCTATAGTCTACTCTACCTTTATCCAGGTTCCTGACTCTATAGTCTACTACTCTACCTTTATCCAGGGTCCTGACTCAATAGACTACTACTCTACCTTTATCCAGGGTCCTGACTCTATAGTCTACTCTACCTTTATACAGGGTCCTGACTCTATAGACTACTACTCTACCTTTATCCAGGATCCTGACTCTATAGACTACTACTCTACCTTTATCCAGGGTCCTGACTCTATAGTCTACTACTCTACCTTTATACAGGGTCCTGACTCTATAGTCTACTCTACCTTTATACAGGGTCCTGACTCTATAGACTACTACTCTACCTTTATCCAGGGTTCTGACTCTATAGTCTACCTTTATCCAGGGTCCTGACTCTATAGTCTACTACTCTACCTTTATCCAGGGTCCTGACTCTATAGTCTACTCTACCTTTATCCAGGGTCCTGACTCTATAGTCTACTCTACCTATATCCAGGGTCCTGACTCTATAGTCTACTACTCTACCTTTATCCAGGGTCCTGACTCTATAGTCTACTACTCTACCTTTATCCAGGGTCCTGACTCTATAGTCTACTACTCTACCTTTATCCAGGGTCCTGACTCTATAGTCTACTCTACCTTTATCCAGGGTCCTGACTCTATAGTCTACTCTACCTATATCCAGGGTCCTGACTCTATAGTCTACTACACTACCTTTATCCAGGGTCCTGACTCTATAGTCTACTACTCTACCTTTATCCAGGGTCCTGACTCTATAGTCTACTCTACCTTTATACAGGGTCCTGACTCTATAGACTACTACTCTACCTTTATCCAGGATCCTGACTCTATAGTCTACTCTACCTATATCCAGGGTCCTGACTCTATAGTCTACTACTCTACCTTTATCCAGGGTCCTGACTCAATAGTCTACTACTCTACCTTTATACAGGGTCCTGACTCTATAGACTACTACTCTACCTTCATCCAGGATCCTGACTCTATAGTCTACTCTACCTATATCCAGGGTCCTGACTCTATAGTCTACTACTCTACCTTTATCCAGGGTCCTGACTCAATAGTCTACTACTCTACCTTTATACAGGGTCCTGACTCTATAGACTACTACTCTACCTTTATCCAGGGTCCTGACTCTATAGTCTACTCTACCTTTATACAGGGTCCTGACTCTATAGACTACTACTCTACCTTTATCCAGGGTCCTGACTCTATAGTCTACTCTACCTTTATCCAGGGTCCTGACTCTATAGTCTACTCTACCTATATCCAGGGTCCTGACTCTATAGACTACTACTCTACCTTTATCCAGGGTTCTGACTCTATAGTCTACCTTTATCCAGGGTCCTGACTCTATAGTCTACTACTCTACCTTTATCCAGGGTCCTGACTCTATAGTCTACTCTACCTTTATACAGGGTCCTGACTCTATAGTCTACTACTCTACCTATATCCAGGGTCCTGACTCTATAGTCTACTCTACCTTTATCCAGGGTTCTGACTCTATAGTCTACCTTTATCCAGGGTCCTGACTCTATAGTCTACTACTCTACCTTTATCCAGGTTCCTGACTCTATAGTCTAATACTCTACCTGTTTCCAGGTTCTAACTCTATGGTGTACAGAATGTGTGGGGGACATGTCCCTGTGCCCTGTCTCCAGTGAAGTTGCGCCCCTGTAATCAGGTAATAGTAGAGTATGGATTGCCAGTCTGTATGGTCACAGACTTGAGGAAGGTACCAAAAGACAGCAGTAGTAGTACCTCATGGCTCTTTAATCTGGTCAGTCCTAGTTTATCATTGCTATTCATTCTTGTCAGGAGGAGTTTCTCATCACTCTTTAGTTTGTTCAGGTATACTGTAGATCTCATGGCTCTTTAGTCTGGTCAGTAGTAGTTCCTCATGGCTCTTTTGTCTGGTCAGTAATAGTTTCTCATGGCTCTTTTGTCTGGTCAGTAGTAGTTTCTCATGAGTCTTTAGTCTGGTCAGGTATAGTTTCTCATGGCTCTTTAGTTTGGTTAGGTATACTGTAGCTTCTGTAATTCTGACCAGTTTCCCAGTCTCTGGGAATGTCTGTTCAATTGGGCGGGGCCACGGAGTGAGCAGAGTTTTTACTCTATGAAAATCATTCTCTCATTTAGGAGCTAAAATTACATGTCATCTTTCCACAAATAGTTTCATATTTAAACCTTTAAATTGCACAACAATTCCAACTACAATGTGTAGACTTTAAATTGCACTATTGTTGTTGTTGTTTGTCTATTAGTGTTGTTGTTGTCTATTAGTGTTGTTGTTGTCTATTTGTGTTGTTGTTTGTCTATTAGTGTTGTTGTTTGTATATTAGTGATGTTGTTTGTCTATTAGTGTTGTTGTTGTCTATTAGTGTTGTTGTTTGTGTGTTAGTGCTGTTGTTTGTCTATTAGTGTTGTTGTTGTCTATTAGTGTTGTTGTTTGTGTGTTAGTGCTGTTGTTTGTCTATTAGTGTTGTTGTTATCTATTAGTGTTGTTTGTGTGTTAGTGCTGTTGTTTGTCTATTAGTGTTGTAGTTTGTCTATTAGTGTTGTTGTTTGTCTGTTAGTGTTGTTGTTTGTCTATTAGTGTTGTAGTTTGTCTATTAGTGTTGTTGTTTGTCTGTTAGTGTTGTAGTTTGTGTGTTAGTGATGTTGTTTGTCTATTAGTGTTGTAGTTTGTCTATTAGTGTTGTTGTTTGTCTGTTAGTGTTGTTGTTTGTCTATTAGTGTTGTAGTTTGTCTATTAGTGTTGTTGTTGTTTGTCTATTAGTGTTGTTGTTTGTCTGCTAGTGTTGTTGTTGTCTATTAGTGATGTTGTTTGTCTATTAGTGTTGTTGCGGTTTGTCTATTAGTGATGTTGTTGTTGTTTGTCAATTAGTGTTGTTGTTTTTCTATTAGTGTTGTTGTTTGTCTGTTAGTGTTGTTGTTTTTCTGTTAGTGTTGTTGTTTGTCTGTTAGTGTTGTTGTTGTTTGTATATTAGTGTTGTCTTTGTTTTTTAGTGTTGTTGTTTGTCTATTAGTGTGGTTGTTGTCTATTGGTGTTGTTGTTTGTTTATTAGTGTTGTTGTTTGTCTGTTAGTGGTGTTGTTTGTCTGTTAGTGTTGTTGTTTGTCTGTTAGTGTTGTTGTTGTCTATTAGTGATGTTGTTGTCTATTTGTGTTGTTGTTTGTCTATTAGTGTTGTTGTTTGTCTGTTAGTGATTTTGTTGTCTATCAGTGTTGTTGTTTGTCTGTTAGTGTTGTTGTTGTCTATTAGTGTTTTTGTTGTCTATTAGTGTTGTTGTTTTTCTATTAGTGTTGTTGTTTGTCTATTAGTGTTGTTGTTGTTTGTCTATTAGTGATGGTGTTGTTGTTTGTTGTCTATTAGTGTTGTTGTTTTTCTATTAGTGTTGTTGTTTGTCTATTAGTGTTGTTGTTGTTTGTCTATTAGTGATGGTGTTGTTGTTTGTCAATTAGTGTTGTTGTTTTTCTATTCGTGTTGTTGTTGTTTGTATATTAGTGTTGGTGTTTGTCTATTAGTGTTGTTGTTGTCTATTAGTGTTGTTGTTTGTCTATTAGTGTTGGTGTTTGTCTATTAGTGTTGTTGTTGTCTATTGGTGTTGTTATTTGTTTATTAGTGTTGTTGTTGTTTGTCTATTAGTGATGGTGTTGTTGTTTGTCAATTAGTGTTGTTGTTTTTCTATTAGGGTTGTTGTTGTTTGTCTATTAGTGTTGTTGTTTGTCTATTAGTGTTGTTGTTGTCTATTAGTGTTTTTGTTGTCTATTAGTGTTGTTGTTTTTCTATTAGTGTTGTTGTTTGTCTATTAGTGTTGTTGTTGTTTGTCTATTAGTGATGGTGTTGTTGTTTGTCAATTAGTGTTGTTGTTTTTCTATTCGTGTTGTTGTTGTTTGTCTGTTAGTGATGTTGTTTGTCTATTAGTGGTGTTATTTGTCTGTTAGTGTTGTTGTTGTCTGTTAGTGTTGTTGTTGTCTATTAGTGTTGTTGTTGTCTATTAGTGTTGTTGTCTTTCTATTATTGTTGTTGTTGTTTGTCTATTAGTGTTGTTGTTGTCTTTTAGTGTTGTTGTTTGTCTATTAGTGTTGTTGTTTGTCTGTTAGTGATGTTGTTGTCTATCAGTGTTGTTGTTTGTCTGTTAGTGTTGTTGTTGTCTATTAGTGTTTTTGTTGTCTATTAGTGTTGTTGTTTGTCTATTAGAATCTCCCTCTTGAGAATAAGTGACAGGCAGAATTCCACACCCCAGAATTCAGTATTTTAGTTTATGATTGCCATGTGAGTGTACAAGAAATCTGTGAAAATAAATTAATGACACTACTCTACCTTTAGTTTAAGAATTAAAATCTTATAAGGTAGTTATAAGTTATAAGGTATCTTTTGATGGTATTTATTCTATTGCTGCTGCATTGCCTAAGAAACTAGAAACTATTTTAAAGTTAATTTCATATGATATCTGTGTTGAAAGGCTGGTCATGGCTCACATCAACACTATTATCCCAGAAACCCTAAACCCACTCCAATTTGCATACCGCCCCAACAGATCCACAGATGATGCAATCTCTATTGCACTCCACACTGCCCTTTCCCACCTGGACAAAAGGAACACCTATGTGAGAATGCTGTTCATTGACTACAGCTCAGCGTTCAACACCATAGTACCCTCGAAGCTCATCACTAAGCTAAGGACCCTGGGACTAAACACCTCCCTCTGCAACTGGATCCTGGACTTCCTGACGGGCCGCCCCCAGGTGGTGAGGGTAGGTAGGTAGCAACACATCTGCCACGCTGATCCTCAACACTGGAGCCCCTCAGGGGTGCGTGCACATTCCCCTCCTGTACTCCCTGTTCACCCACGACTGCATGGCCAGGCACGACTCCAACACCATCATTAAGTTTGCAGATGACACAACAGTGGTAGGCCTGATCACCGACGAGACAGCCTATAGGGAGGAGATCAGAGACCTGGCCGTGTGGTGCCAGAATATCAACCTATCCCTCCACGTAACCAAGACTAAGGAGATGATTGTGGACGACAGGAAAAGGAGGACAGAGCAGGCCCCCCATTCTCATCGACGGGGCTGTAGTGGAGCAGGTTGAGAGCTTCAAGTTACTTGGTGTCCACATCACCAACACCCCAGTCATAGACTGTTCTCTCTACTACCGCATGGCAAGTGGTACCGGAGTGCCAAGTCTAGGAAAAAAAGGCTTCTCAATAGTTTTTACCCCCAACCCATAAGACTCCTGAACAGGAAATCAAATGGCTACCCGGACTATTTTCATTGTGTGCCTCACTACTGTATATAGCCTGTCTACTGTATATAGCCTCACTACTGTATATAGCCTGTCTACTGTATATAGCCCCTCTACTGTATATAGCCTCTCTACTGTATATAGCCTCTCTACTGTTATAACCTCTCTACTGTATATAGCCCCTCTACTGTATATAGCCTCTCTACTGTATATAGCCTCTCTACTGTTATAACCTCTCTACTGTATATAGCCCATCTACTGTATATAGCCTCTCTACTGTATATAGCCTGTCTACTGTATATAGCCCATCTACTGTATATAGCCTCTCTACTGTATATAGCCCCTCTACTGTATATAGCCTCTCTACTGTATGTAGCCTCTCTACTGTTATAACCTCTCTACTGTATATAGCCTCACTACTGTATATAGCCTCTCTACTGTATATAGCCCCTCTACTGTATATAGCCTCTCTACTGTATATAGCCTCTCTACTGTATATAGCCTCACTACTGTTATAGCCTCTCTACTGTATATAGCCTCGCTACTGTTATAGCCTCTCTACTGTATATAGCCTCGCTACTGTTATAGCCTCTCTACTGTATATAGCCTCTCTACTGTATATAGCCCCTCTACTGTATATAGCCTCTCTACTGTATATAGCCTCTCTACTGTATATAGCCTCTCTACTGTATAAAGCCCCTCTACTGTATATAGCCCCTCTACTGTATATAGCCTCTCTACTGTATAAAGCCCCTCTACTGTATATAGCCTCTCTACTGTATATCGCCTCTCTACTGTATATAGCCCCTCTACTCTATATAGCCCCTCTACTGTATATAGCCTCTCTACTGTATAAAGTGTCTCTAATGTATATAGCCTCCCTACTGTATATAGCCTCACTACTGTATATAGCCTCTCTACTGTATATAGCCTCTCTACTGTATATATGCTCTCTACTGTATATAGCCTCTCTACTGTATATAGCCTCCCTACTGTATATAGCCTCCCTACTGTATATAGCCTCACTACTGTATATAGCCTCTCTACTGTTATAACCTCTCTACTGTATATAGCCTCACTACTGTATATAGCCTCTCTACTGTATATAGCCCCTCTACTGTATATAGCCTCTCTACTGTATATAGCCTCTCTACTGTATATAGCCTCACTACTGTTATAGCCTCTCTACTGTATATAGCCTCGCTACTGTTATAGCCTCTCTACTGTATATAGCCTCGCTACTGTTATAGCCTCTCTACTGTATATAGCCTCTCTACTGTATATAGCCCCTCTACTGTATATAGCCTCTCTACTGTATATAGCCTCTCTACTGTATATAGCCTCTCTACTGTATAAAGCCCCTCTACTGTATATAGCCCCTCTACTGTATATAGCCTCTCTACTGTATAAAGCCCCTCTACTGTATATAGCCTCTCTACTGTATATAGCCTCTCTACTGTATATAGCCCCTCTACTCTATATAGCCCCTCTACTGTATATAGCCTCTCTACTGTATAAAGTGTCTCTAATGTATATAGCCTCCCTACTGTATATAGCCTCACTACTGTATATAGCCTCTCTACTGTATATAGCCTCTCTACTGTATATATGCTCTCTACTGTATATAGCCTCTCTACTGTATATAGCCTCCCTACTGTATATAGCCTCCCTACTGTATATAGCCTCACTACTGTATATAGCCTCTCTACTGTATATAGCCTCTCTACTGTATATAGCCCCTCTAGTGTATATAGCCTCTCTACTGTATATAGCCTCTCTACTGTATATAGCCCCTCTACTGTATATAGCCCCTCTACTGCATATAGCCCCTCTACTGTATATAGCCTCTCTACTGTATATAGCCCCTCTAGTGTATATAGCCTCTCTACTGTATATAGCCTCTCTACTGTATATAGCCCTCTACTGTATATAGCCCTCTACTGTATATAGCCTCTCTACTGTATATAGCCCTCTACTGTATATAGCCTCTCTACTGTATATAGCCCTCTACTGTATATAGCCCTCTACTGTATATAGCCTCTCTACTGTATATAGCCCTCTATTGTATATAGCCCTCTACTGTATATAGCCTCTCTACTGTATATAGCCTCTCTACTGTATATAGCCCTCTACTGTATATAGCCTCTCTACTGTATATAGCCCTCTACTGTTTATAGCCCTCTACTGTATATAGCCTCTCTACTGTATATAGCCTCTCTACTGTATATAGCCCTCTACTGTATATAGCCCTCTACTGTATATAGCCTCTCTACTGTATATAGCCTCTCTACTGTATATAGCCCCTCTACTGTATATAGCCTCTCTACTGTATATAGCCCTCTCTACTGTATATAGCCTCTCTACTGTATATAGCCCTCTACTGTATATAGCCTCTCTACTGTATATAGCCCTCTACTGTATATAGCCTCTCTACTGTATATAGCCTCTCTACTGTATATAGCCCCTCTACTGTATATAGCCTCTCTACTGTATATAGCCCTCTACTGTATATAGCCTCTCTACTGTATATAGCCCTCTACTGTATATAGCCCTCTACTGTATATAGCCTCTCTACTGTATATAGCCCTCTACTGTATATAGCCTCTCTACTGTATATAGCCTCTCTACTGTATATAGCCCCTCTACTGTATATAGTCTCTCTACTGTATATAGCCTCTCTACTGTATATAGCCCCTCTACTGTATATAGCCTCTCTACTGTATATAGTCTCTCTAGTTTATATAGCCCCTCTACTGTATATAGTCTCTCTACTGTATATAGCCCCTCTACTGTATATAGCCCCTCTACTGTATATAGCCCCTCTACTGTATATAGCCTCTCTACTGTATATAACCCCTCTACTGTATATAGCCCCTCTACTGTATATAGCCTCTCTACTGTATATAGAATCTCTACTGTATATAGCCTCACTACTGTATATAGCCTCTCTACTGTATATAGCCTCTCTACTGTATATAGCCTCACTACTGTATATAGCCCCTCTACTTTATATAGCCCCTCTACTGTATATATCCCCTCTACTGTATACAGCCTCTCTACTGTATATAACCCCTCTACTGTATATAGCCTCTCTACTGTATATAGCCCCTCTACTGTATATAGCCCCTCTACTGTATATAGCCTCTCTACTGTATATAGAATCTCTACTGTATATAGCCTCACTACTATATGTAGCCCCTATACTGTATATAGCCCCTCTACTGTATATAGACTCGCTACTGTATATAGCCCCTCTACTGTATATAGCCTCTCTACTGTATATTGCCTCTCTACTGTTTATAGCCCCTCTACTGTATATAGCCCTCTACTGTATATAGCCTCTCTACTGTATATAGCCTCTCTACTGTATATAGCCCCTCTACTGTATATAGCCTCTCTACTGTATATAGCCTCTCTACTGTATATAGCCCCTCTACTGTATATAGCCTCTCTACTGTATATAGCCTCTCTACTGTATATAGCCCTCTACTGTATATAGCCTCTCTACTGTATATAGCCCCTCTACTGTATATAGCCCTCTACTGTATATAGCCTCTCTACTGTATATAGCCTCTCTACTGTATATAGCCCCTCTACTGTATATAGCCCCTCTACTGTATATAGCCTCTCTACTGTATATAGCCCCTCTACTGTATATAGTCTCTCTACTGTATATAGCCTCTCTACTGTTATTTTCCACTGTCTTTTTACTGGTGTTTTTATTTCTTTACTTACCTATTGTTCACCAAATACCTTTTTTGCACTATTGGCTAGAGCCTGTAAGTCAGCATTTCACTGGAAGGTCTACACCTGTTGCATTCGACGCACGTGACAAATAAACTTTGATTTGAGTTGTTAGAGTGACTAACAAAATAAATTGGGGCCCCTGAGCCAGGGATGGACTAACACATTTTTCCATAAGGCAGAGAGAGAAAATGTGCTGTTTTATTGCTTATCTCATTCTACTCTTCACATTTTGCGAGGAGCATAAGAGCAAATTTTGTACACATTTTGCCATTTCTTGTGATATGCAATCTTGGGGGACACAACCAAATATGAATCTATATATTTTTGGGGGTGCGGTAAACCAACAATGCCCTGAGCACATGCCCAGTTTGGTTAATGTGGTGATTAGCTATAAGGGTTTGATAGCTGGCTAGACTACCTGATGGAAGATCCTCAATCATCCAAGGAGGGAAGTAATTCACCCTCACTCCTCACCTAATCATTCCGCAGTCTCAAGGAGGTGTTGTCCACAAGAGGGAAGTATTTCAACCTCACTCCTCCCCTAATCATTCCGCAGTATCAAGGAGGTGTTGTCCACAAGAGGGAAGTATTTCAACCTCACTCCTCCCCTAATCATTCCGCAGTCTCAAGGAGGTGTAGTCCAAAAGAGGGAAGTATTTCACCCTCACTCCTCCCCTAATCATTCCGCAGTCTCAAGGAGGTGTTGTCCACAAGAGGGAAGTATTTCAACCTCACTCCTCCCCTAATCATTCCGCAGTATCAAGGAGGTGTTGTCCACAAGAGGGAAGTATTTCAACCTCACTCCTCCCCTAATCATTCCGCAGTATCAAGGAGGTGTTGTCCACAAGAGGGAAGTATTTCAACCTCACTCCTCCCCTAATCATTCCGCAGTCTCAAGGAGGTGTTGTCCACAAGAGGGAAGTAATTCAACCTCACTCCTCCCCTAATCATTCCGCAGTATCAAGGTTACATCTGTTTTGGTGAGAACTTCATGTTTCACAGCACACAAAACAAACAATATTACACCACAGGAATGTACTGAATATAGGCTACTATTAATTGTCACCGTGTTGAAGAAACCCTGCAAACTGTGACTGGGGTAACTTGTCTTTGTCTCAGAGTCCATGATCAAATTATCTGACCTGCTCTTAAGAACCAGTCTTGTTATTCTACAATAAAAAACACCTTTAATTCATGAATTCTGTGTTATGTAGAAAGGTCATCTTGTTTGTTCATCATTACCAGAAAGAGAAAATAGCATGTTTGTAGGTCAGTCATTTGTTTATTGCCCGCCAAACATTTGTTTGTAGCTCCGGTAAGTTAACTTAATAATCATGCCATTTGACAATTAAATGTTAACACCACAGTAAGAAGTACTAATGCTTGAGTAATTAGATAATTGTTTCTATATTGATAACTATTTAGAATGTACATGTATGTCATGGAATAGGTAAATAGTGTGTTGGTTCCACTCTGCCCTGCTCTGGTAGGGTTCAGGTAGGGGTTGTGTCAAACCGAAAGGCGTTGGGGGGCTACAATTAATCTGGATAATAAACATTTATTATTCATACATTTTCAGAATCAAACAGAATGATCCTGTGGCGTTGGGTAATGGCAAATTGCCAAATCCCTGGGGGGGATTAATCATGATTGGTCTGAAATAGTTTGGTCTAGGCTGTGCATTCAGCAGGACACAACATTTTGGAATGTTTAGATAAATATGTAACGTAGAACAAACATGCCTCTCTGACATAAAGACCAATAAATCATGTTGGCATTTCTATCTGGAATTAAGATACTGAGATGTAGAGATGGGAAATAAGACACTGAGCTATAGAAATAGGAAATACGATACTGAGATATAGAAATAGGAAATAAGATACTAAGATATAGAAATAGGAAATAAGACTGCGATATAGAAATAGGAAATAAGATACTGAGATATAGAAATAGGAAATAAGACTGCGGAATAGAAATAGGAAAGAAGATACTAAGATATAGAAATAGGAAATAAGACTGCGAAATAGAAATAGGAAATAAGACACCGATATATATAGAAATAGGAAATTAAATACTGAGATTTAGAAATAGGAAATAAGATACCGAGATTTAGAAATAGGAAATAAGATACTGGGAAAAACTGGGAAATAAGACACTGCGATATAGAAATAAAAACAAGATACTGAGATATAAAAATAAGAAAATAAGATACTGAGATATAGAAATAAAAAATAAGACTGCGAAATAGAAATAAGAAATAAGATACCGAGATTTAGAAACAGGAAATAAGATACCGAGATATAGAAACAGGAAATAAAATACTGAGATATAGAAATAGGAAATAGGACACTGCGATATAGAAATAGGAAATGAGATACTGAGACACAGAAATAGGAAATAAGATAATAAGATAAAGAAATAGGAAATAAAATGCAAAAATATAAATTTGGAAATAAGATACTGAGATATAGAAATAGGAAATAAGACACCGATATATTTAGAAATAGGAAATTAGATACCGAGATTTAGAAATAGGAAAATAGATACCGAGATTTAGAAATAGGAAATAAGATACTGGGAAAAACTGGGAAATAAGACACTGCGAAATATAAATAGGAAATAAGATACAGAGATATTGAAATAGGAAACAAGACACAGAGATATAGAAATAGGAAATAAGACTGCGATATAGAAATAGGAAATAAGATACTGAGATATAGAAATAGGAAATAAGACTGCGAAATAGAAATAGGGAATAAGATACAGAGATAAAGAAATAGGAAATAGGACACTGCGATATAGAAATAGGAAATAAGATACTGAGACACAGAAATAGGAAATAAGATACTAAGATAAAGAAATAGGAAATAAAATGCAAAAATATAAAATTGGAAATAAGACACTGAGATATAGGAATATGAAATAAGAGATTGAGATATAGAAATAGGAAATGAGATACACGAGATTTAGAAACAGGAAATAAGATACCGAGATATAGAAACAGGAAATAAGATACTGAGATATAGAAATAGCAAATAAGACTGCGAAATAGAAACAGGAAATAAGATACAGAGATATAAAAATAGGAAATAGGACACAGAGATATAGAAATAGGAAATAAGACTGCGATATAGAAATAGGAAATGAGATACTGAGACACATTAATAGGAAATAAGATAATAAGATAAAGAAATAGGAAATAAAATGCAAAAATATAAATTTGGAAATAAGATACTGAGATATAGAAATAGGAAACAAGACACAGAGATATAGAAATAGGAAATAAGACTGCGATATAGAAATAGGAAATAAGATACTGAGATATAGAAATAGGAAACAAGACACAGAGATATAGAAATAGGAAATAAGACTCCGATATAGAAATAGGAAATAAGATACCAAGACTTAGAAACAGGAAATAAGATACCGAGATATAGAAACAGGAAATAAGATACTGAGATATAGAAATAAGATACTGCGTTATAGAAATAGGAAATAAGATACTGAGATATAAAAATAGAAAATAACTTACTGAGATATAGAAATAGGAAATAACTTACCGAGATATAGAAACAGGAAATAAGCCAAAGAGATATAGAAATAGGAAAAAAGACACTGCGATATAGAAATAGAAAATAAGATACTGAGATATAAAAATAGTAAATAAGACACAGAGATATAGAAATGGGAAAGACACTGCGATATAGAAATAAAAACAAGATACTGAGATATAATAATAGTATATAACATACTGAGATATAGAATTAGGAAATAAGACACCGTGACATAGAAATATGAAATAAGATACTGAGATATAGAAATAGGAAATAAGATATAGAAATAGAAAATAAGATACTCAGATAACGACATAGGAAATGAGATACTGAGATATAGGAAAAAAGACACAGAGATATAGAAATAGGAAATAAGACACTGAGATACAGAAATAGGAAAAAAGATACTAAGATATAGAAATAGGAAAAAAGACTGCGATATAGAAATAGGAAAAAAGATATGGAGATATAGAAATAGGAAAAAAGACACCGAGATATAGAAACAGGAAATAAGCCACAGAGATATAGAAATAGGAAATAAGATACTGAGATATAGAAATAGGAAATAAGATACTGAGATATATAAATAGTAAATAAGATACTGAGATATAGGAATAGGCCTACATATACTTGCTAATATGTTAACTGATTGATTTTTAATGCAACCTTTTTAGTTTGGTGCTAAAGAAATAGGACTTCTGTCTGCTGCCTTTTCATGCCAGTCCAAGCCCCTCCTCGTCCAACGTCACCGATTTGGATCTGTGCTCAGAGCTTGTCAGATACATTGTGCCATTTCAGGTTGTGGCATCTTTGTGGGAAAATCCGCAGACCGGGATTGCAGGCTATTTTATGAAAAGAGCTTTGGTTATTTAATAACACGTATCGATCGAATGAACTACCGGATATAAGTCTGCTCTTACTACTGAGTCAACTGAGGGAGAAAACAACTCTATCTCCTGATTCCATTACCGGGAGAAAGAGGGAACTTCGGCTATTGTTTCGTTCGAAACAAGTAAAGAAGCTCGTTGCAGAACTGCCCTCTGTTGGATATCATCTGCAGCTAAGGACGAGAATAATTCCGAAGAAGTGTCCGCTGTATTTTCTGGAACTTGTCATTGAGACGTCGAGCACCTCCCGCCCCCTCGCCTCTATTCCAAAATCCTGGAGGGGGGTAGGCAGTGGCGAGCTGCAGCACTGGATCAACCACGGTATTCACGGTGCACCGAGGATAGATAGCCTGCTGCCCCACTTCACCACGATTTGGACCATTTAAACCCCCCGGTTCATTCTCCTAACTCCGTTAGATAACAACGCATCATCTCGGTTGTGCGTAAATTTGCGCGGTGGATATCTTGTTAGGATCTACTCATCAATCTACCGTACGTTCCCCCGTTTCGAGTTGCGTAGTTCAGAGCTGCTGAAGCCAGGGATAACTAGTCAGTCAAGTATTGGCGCTTTCCACGTCGACTCGCATTCATTCATTAGTTTGAAAGTAGTTCCACATCGACTTCGGGTCTCAAGGTAACGGCGTATTGCCTACCCACCGGACGGACGGGGATTTGCGCTCGAGTTGCATGCCTGGTCTAAGTCATCTGGACTGAACATATTCCATCCAGTCCGGGGAAGATATCAGAGGTCCGGAGAGTTCAAGTGCCATGGCGATGTTGGCGACTGTTTGGATAGTCCTCCTGGCTGTCAACATACAAGGTAAGCACTGGAAATACAATGAACCTTCCTGATTTTAATGGCAGAATGTTTTCTCTACGGATAGTTCTTTTCATTTCAATCAATATTTAGCATAATGGGTTTAAATCTGCATGTCAACAAATACATATCATAGTTAGTAGACTAGAAAAATCCGTTCACGTATTTGCAATGCAAAGAAATAGGTTATTTTCCACATTCATTTCGAATGTATTTCGTTGTTGAATAATTCCGTGTCAGTAGGCTACATGAAGTGAAATGACGGCGATAACAGGCAGATGGCGATAGTGCTGTTGAAGGCTCCGGTTAAAGGCTCCGGTTAAAAGCTCCGGCCCGTAATAAACATGTCCATACAACATCATGACGACACGCAGTTGTTATTATCTCAGGTGATCACACAGCACGAAACCTCCCAGGTAGTCAGATAGCCTACCAACATGACGGGAGGTTTCTATGCGTGTTGTGCTCAATAACCGTTGGGTTATCAACATGAACCTACTCCTACTTAGACACCATTTGATTGGAATAGCAGCCTATTCTACTTAGACACCATCTGAATGGAATAGCAGAATATCCTACTTAGACACCATGTGAATGGAATAGCAGAATATCCTACTTAGACACCATGTGAATGGAATAGCAGCCTATTCTACTTAGACACCATGTGAATGGAATAGCAGAATATCCTACTTAGACACCATGTGAATGGAATAGCAGAATATCCTACTTAGACACCATTTGATTGGAATAGCAGCCTATCCTACTTAGACACCATCTGAATGGAATAGCAGAATATCCTACTTAGACACCATGTGAATGGAATAGCAGAATATCCTACTTAGACACCATCTGAATGGAATAGCAGAATATCCTACTTAGACACCATTTGATTGGAATAGCAGCCTATCCTACTTAGACACCATGTGAATGGAATAGCACAATATCCTACTTAGACACCATGTGAATGGAATAGCTGCCTATCCTACTTAGACACCATGTGAATGGAATAGCAGAATATCCTACTTAGACACCATGTGAATGGAATAGCACAATATTCTACTTAGACACCATTTGATTGGAATAGCAGCCTATCCTACTTAGACACCATCTGAATGGAATAGCAGAATATCCTACTTAGACACCATTTGATTGGAATAGCACAATATCCTACTTAGACACCATGTGAATGGAATAGCTGCCTATCCTACTTAGACACCATGTGAATGGAATAGCAGAATATCCTACTTAGACACCATGTGAATGGAATAGCAGAATATCCTACTTAGACACCATTTGATTGGAATAGCAGCCTATCCTACTTAGACACCATCTGAATGGAATAGCAGAATATCCTACTTAGACACCATGTGATTGGAATAGCAGCCTATCCTACTTAGACACCATGTGAATGGAATAGCAGAATATCCTACTTAGACACCATCTGAATGGAATAGCAGAATATCCTACTTAGACACCATCTGATTGGAATAGCAGAATATCCTACTTAGACACCATGTGAATGGAATAGCAGAATATCCTACTCAGACAACATCTGAACGCAATATCTATAGCAGCCCCTACTTGGCTTGATGTTTCCACATCTGGTCTGAAGGATCCACCAGAAAATGAATGATTACACAGTAATTACACATAGTGAAGACATTATCATTCTCAACTCATTTTGAAGTATTCTTTCATTATAATGCACTGGTGAGTGATTGATCATTGAAAGATGTCTAACCAATTAAGTGGCTGTTTATTTTTTTGACTGTGTGAACTTTGTGAATAAAAGGGCCATTCAATGGGTAAACCATCACGTCCTATAGACGTGTGTCTCTATGTGGACACAGAGGTCAGAATACAGGGATTACACACTACGCACTATTTTCCTATAAAGCTGCAGTGTGTTTGCGAAAGCAGAGTTTGCTGTGTCCGTAAACTCTGGATTAAAGCAAGCAATTTGATGAATTATATGGATATTAAGCCGTCGCCATGCCCCACCCCCAACCCTACAACCTGTTTTCAGCACCGTGCCTTAGAACCTGTTCTTCCTGTCTCAAATGGCCCCTATTCCCTATGTACTGTAGTGCATAGTGCACTACTTTTGACATGAGCCCTATGGGCCATCGTCAAAACCAAATGCCCCCCCCCCCATTCCAGGGCCCTAGTCAAACGTAGTGCACTATATAGGGAATAGGGTGCAATTTGGGATGCAAACCACAGCTGATAGCTCCTCTGTCATAGTCACACTACTGACCAGTGGAAACCACTTACTGAAAATAATACTAATCCATTATGACCATCGCCTCATGCTCTTGGGAAATGCTGTATTTACAGGTGAGGATTTAGCCTGTTGAAAAAGGGGATTTCTGGATTGGACAGGGATGGATGGGGGATGGGTGGATGGGATAGGGATGGATGGGTGGGATATGGATGGGTGGATGGGATAGGGATGGATGGGTGGGATATGGATGGATGGGTGGGATAGGGATGGATGGGTGGGATATGGATGGGTGGGTGGGATAGGGATGGATGGGTGGGATATGGATGGATGGGTGGGTGGGATAGGGATGGATGGGTGGGATATGGATGGATGGGATAGGGATGGATGGATGGGATATGGATGGATGGGTGGGACAGGGATGGATGGGTGGGATATGGATGGATGGGTGGGATAGGGATGGATGGATGGGTGGGATATGGATGGATGGGATAGGGATGGATGGGATATGGATGGATGGGTGGGACAGGGATGGATGGATGGTATATGGATGGATGGATATGGATGGATGAATGGGATATGGATGGATGGGTGGGATATGTATGTACGGGATATGGATGGATGGGTGGGATATGAATGGATGGGATATGGATGGATGGATGGGATATGGATGGATGAATGGGATATGGATGGATGGGTGGGATATGGATGGTTGGGTGGGATATGGATGGACGGGATATGGATGGATGGGTGGGATAAAGGATGGACGGGATATGGATGGATGGGTGGGATATGGATGGTTGGATGGGATATGGATGGATAGAAGGGATATGGATTGATGGATGGGTGGGACATGGATGGATGGGATATGGATGGAATGCTGTATTTACAGGTGAGGATTTAGCCTGTTGAAAAAGGGGATTTCTGGATTGGACAGGGATGGATGGGGGATGGGTGGATGGGATAGGGATGGATGGGTGGGATATGGATGGGTGGATGGGATAGGGATGGATGGGTGGGATATGGATGGATGGGTGGGATAGGGATGGATGGGTGGGATATGGATGGGTGGGTGGGATAGGGATGGATGGGTGGGATATGGATGGATGGGTGGGTGGGATAGGGATGGATGGGTGGGATATGGATGGATGGGATATGGATGGATTGATGGGATATGGATGGATGGGTGGGATATGGATGGATGGGTGGGATATGGATGGTTGGGTGGGATATGGATGGACGGGATATAGATGGATGGGTGGGATAAAGGATGGACGGGATATGGATGGATGGGTGGGATATGGATGGTTGGATGGGATATGGATGGATAGAAGGGATATGGATTGATGGATGGGTGGGACATGGATGGATGGGATATGGATGGATGGATGGGGGATGGATGGATGGGTGGAAAATTGATGGTTGGGTGGGATATGGATGGATGGGATATGGTTGGATGGTTGGATGGTTGGGATATGGATGGATGGAATATGGATGGATGAGATATGGATGGATGGATGGATGGGATATGGATGGATGAATGGGATATGGATGGATGGGTGGGATATGGATGGATGGGTGGGATATGGATGGACGGGATATGGATGGATGGGTGGGATATGGATGGTTGGATGGGATATGGATGGATAGATGGGATATGGATTAATGGATGGGTGGAACATGGATGGATGGGATATGGATGGATGGGGGATGGATGGATGGGTGGAAAATGGATGGATGGGCGGGATATGGATGGATGGGATATGGTTGGATGGTTGGATGGTTGGGATATGGATGGATGGAATATGGATGTATGGGATATGGATGAATGGATGGGATATGGATGGATGGGATATGGATGGATGGTTGGGTCGGATATGGATGGACAGGGGGATGGAAGGATGGATGGGGGAGGGATGGATGGATATGGGGATGGATGGATGGATGTGGGGGATGGATGGATGGGGGGTGGATGGATGGATGGTGGATGGATGGATGGATGGGGGATGGATGGATGGATGTGGGGGATGGATGGATGGGGGATGGATGGATGGGGGATAGATGGATGGATGGATGGGGGATGGATGGATGTGGATGGATGGGATATGGATGGATGGATGGGATATGGATGGATGGGTGGGATATGGATGGATAGGTGGAATATGGATGGATGGGATATGGATGCATGGTTGGGTGGGATATGGATGGACGGGGGGATGGAAGGATGGATGGGGGAGGGATTGTTGGATGTGGGGATGGATGTGGGGGATGGATGGATGGAGGATGGATGGGGGATGGATGGATGGGGGATGGGTGGATGGAGGATGGATGGATGGATGTGGGGTATGGATGGAGGATGGAGGGATGGATGTGGGGGATGGATGGAGGATGGAGGGATGGATGTGGGGATGGATGGACGGATGTGGAGGATGGATGGATGTGGGAGATGGATGGATGGATATGGGTGACGGATGGATGGATGGATGTGGGGATGTATGGATGTGGGGATGGATGGATGGATTGGGGGTGGATGGCTGGATGGATGGAGGATGGATGGATGAGGGGATGGATGGATGTGGGGATGGATGGATAGGGATGGATGGATGGATGAGGGGATGGATCAATGTGGGGGATGGATGGATGGCGATGGATGGATGGGGTATGGGATAATGGATGGATACGAGGATGGATGGATGGGAGATGGAAGGATTGAGGATGGATGGATGGATGGATGTGGGGGATGGATGGGGATGGATGGATGGGGGATGGATTGATCAGGGATGGATGGATGGATGAGGGGATGGATGGATGTGGGGATGGATGGATAGGGATGGATGGATGGATGAGGGGATGGATCAATGTGGGGATGGATGGATGGCGATGGATGGATGGGGGTATGGGATAATGGATGGATACGAGGATGGATGGATGGGAGATGGAAGGATTGAGGATGGATGGATGGATGGATGTGGGGATGGATGGGGATGGATGGATGGGGATGGATTGATCAGGGATGGATGGATGGATGTGGGGATGGATGGGGATGGATGGATGGGGATGGATTGATCGGGGATGGATGGATGGATGAGGGGATGGATCGATGAGGGGATGGATGGATGTATGGATGGATGGAGATGGATGGATGGATGGGGGATGGATGGATGAATGGAGGATGGATGGATGAGGGGATGGATAGATGTGGGGATGGATGGATGGGGATGGATGGATGGATGGGGATGGATGGATGAGGGATGGATGGATGTGGGAAATGGATGGATGGGGATGGATGGATTGGAGATGGACGGATGGATGAGGGATGGATGGATGGGGGATTGATGGATGGGGATGGATGGATGGATGAATGTCAATGTAAAGCAGAGAGCAGTCAGGTGTTGTGTTGTTTGTGTGTGTGTGTGTGTGTGTGACTAGTCTTCTATGAGGCTTTCACTGCTTGTTCAGAGGTACATATTTATTGTTAAAGCTAGTATGAATAAACCTATGACATGGATTTCTGGGACCATCACACTACTGCTTTGCAAGTCAATGGCATGCAAGGAGCATGGGTCAAGTTTAAGGTCACTGCAGTAACATGTTAATGATGTGTGCACGTGTGTGCATGCGTGTGTGTGTGTGTGCATGCCTGCATTCGTGTGTGTGTGGGTGTAGCGTTGTGTTGGTATGAAGCTAATCCTGTTTGTGTATGTGGCTCAGAGCCCAAGACATTGATCCATTATGCAAAGGGCTTCCAGCTACAGTCGGGGCACTGCTCTCTTCCTGCTAACTGAAACTGTAATGCCCTGTACGTTTACATTATGGATTGAAAAATTCCATTTAGCGATGGATGGTGGGTGTTGTTTCCTGTGGGGGACATAACGGAGCTTAAAGGGTGGACTTAAGTAGAACTATGGTACAGTGTCCTTTAGTAGAACTATGGTACAGTGTCCTCAGTGTCCTTTAGTAGAACGATGGTACAGTGTCCTTTAGTAGAACTATGGTACAGTGTCCTCAGTGTCCTTTAGTAGAACGATGGTACAGTGTCCTTTAGTAGAACTATGGTACAGTGTCCTCAGTGTCCTTTAGTAGAACGATGGTACAGTGTCCTTTAGTAGAACTATGGTACAGTGTCCTCAGTGTCCTTTAGTAGAACGATGTTGTTGTAGTATACATGTTGTAGTATACATGTTGTAGTATACATGTTGTAGTATACATGTTGTAGTATACCTGTTGTAGTATACATGTTGTAGTATTCATGTTGTAGTATACATGTTGTTGTAGTATACATGTTGTAGTATACCTGTTGTAGTATACATGTTGTAGTATACATGTTGTTGGAGTATACATGTTGTTGTAGTAAACATGTTGTAGTATTCATGTTGTTGTATACATGTTGTGGTATTCATGTTGTAGTATACATGTTGTAGTATTCATGTTGCAGTATACATGTTGTGGTATTCATGTTGTAGTATTCATGTTGTAGTATTCATGTTGTAGTATTCATGTTGTAGTAAACATGTAGTATTCATGTTGTTGTAGTATTCATGTTGTAGTATACATGTTGTAGTATTCATGTTGTAGTATACATGTTGTGGTATTCATGTTGTAGTATACATGTTGTAGTATACATGTTGTAGTATACATGTTGTAGTATACATGTTGTAGTATACCTGTTGTAGTATACATGTTGTAGTATTCATGTTGTAGTATACATGTTGTTGTAGTATACATGTTGTAGTATACCTGTTGTAGTATACATGTTGTAGTATACATGTTGTTGGAGTATACATGTTGTTGTAGTAAACATGTTGTAGTATTCATGTTGTTGTATACATGTTGTGGTATTCATGTTGTAGTAAACATGTTGTAGTATTCATGTTGCAGTATACATGTTGTGGTATTCATGTTGTAGTATTCATGTTGTAGTATTCATGTTGTAGTATTCATGTTGTAGTAAACATGTTGTAGTATACATGTTGTAGTATTCATTTTGTAGTATACATGTTGTAGAATTCATGTTGTAGTATACATGTTGTGGTATTCATGTTGTAGTATTCATGTTGTTGTATACATGTTGTAGTATACATGTTGTAGTATACATGTTGTAGTATTCATGTTGTAATATATATGTTGTTACAGTATTCATGTTGTTGTAGTAGAACGATGGTACAGTGTCCTTTAGTAGAACTATGGTACAGTGTCCTCAGTGTCCTTTAGTAGAACGATGGTACAGTGTCCTTTAGTAGAACTATGGTACAGTGTCCTTTAGTAGAACTGTGGTACAGTGTCCTTTAGTAGAACTATGATACAGTGTCCTTTATTAGAACTATGGTACAGTGTCCTCAGTGTCTTTTAGTAGAACTATGGTACAGTGTCCTTTAGTAGAACTATGGCACAGTGTCCTTAGTGTCCTTTAGAATAACTATGGTACAGTTTCCTTTAGTAGAACTATGGTACAGTGTCCTCAGTGTCCTTTAGTAGAAATGGTACAGTGTTCTCAGTGTCCTTTAGTAGAACTATGGAACTACTACAACTAAACATGTTGTAGTATTCATGTTGTTGTATACATGTTGTGGTATTCATGTTGTAGTATACATGTTGTAGTATTCATGTTGCAGTATACATGTTGTGGTATTCATGTTGTAGTATTCATGTTGTAGTATTCATGTTGTAGTATTCATGTTGTAGTAAACATGTTGTAGTATACATGTTGTAGTATTCATTTTGTAGTATACATGTTGTAGAATTCATGTTGTAGTATACATGTTGTGGTATTCATGTTGTAGTATTCATGTTGTTGTATACATGTTGTAGTATACATGTTGTAGTATACATGTTGTAGTATTCATGTTGTAATATATATGTTGTTACAGTATTCATGTTGTTGTAGTAGAACGATGGTACAGTGTCCTTTAGTAGAACTATGGTACAGTGTCCTCAGTGTCCTTTAGTAGAACGATGGTACAGTGTCCTTTAGTAGAACTATGGTACAGTGTCCTTTAGTAGAACTGTGGTACAGTGTCCTTTAGTAGAACTATGGTACAGTGTCCTTTATTAGAACTATGGTACAGTGTCCTCAGTGTCTTTTAGTAGAACTATGGTACAGTGTCCTTTAGTAGAACTATGGCACAGTGTCCTTAGTGTCCTTTAGAATAACTATGGTACAGTTTCCTTTAGTAGAACTATGGTACAGTGTCCTCAGTGTCCTTTAGTAGAAATGGTACAGTGTTCTCAGTGTCCTTTAGTAGAACTATGGTACAGTGTCCTCAGTGTCCTTTAGTAGATCTATGGTGCGGTGTCCTTTAGTAGAACTATGGTACAGTGACCTTTAGTAGAACTATGGTACAGTGTCCTTTAGTAGAACTATGGTACAGTGACCTTTAGTAGAACTATGGTACTTTGTCCTTTATTAGAACTATGGTATACGTGTTGTAGTATTCATGTTGTAGTAAACATGTTGTTGTAGTTTTCATGTTGTAGTATACATGTTGTTGTAGTATACATGTTCTTGTTTTATTCATGTTGTTGTAGTATACTTGTTGTAGTATACATGGTGTTGTAGTTTTCATGTTGTAGTATACATGTTGTTGTGGTATACATGTTGTTGTAGTATTCATGTTATAGTAGTATACATGGTGTTGTAGTATACATGTTGTTGTAGTATACATGTTGTTGGAGTATACATGTTGTTGTAGTATACATGTTGTAGTATTCATGTTGTTGTAGTATTTATGTTGTTGTAGTATACATGTTGTAGTATACATGTTGTTGTAGTATACATGTTGTTGTAGTATTTATGTTGTTGTAGTATACATGTTGTAGTATACATGTTGTTGTAGTATACATGTTGTTGTAGTATTCATGTTGTTGTAGTATACATGTTGTTGTAGTATTCATGTTGTTGTAGTATACATGTTGTTGTAGTATTCATGTTGTTGTAGTATACATGTTGTAGTATACATGTTGTAGTATTCATGTTGTTGTAGTATTCATGTCGTTTTAGTATACATGTTGTTGTAGTATACATGTTGTTGTAGTATACATGTTGTTGTAGTATTCATGTTGTTGTAGTATACATGTTGTTGTAGTATTCATGTTGTTGTACTATTCATGTTGTTGTAGTATTCATGTTGTTGTAGTATACATGTTGTTGGAGTATACATGTTGTTGTAGTATACATGTTGTAGTATTCATGTTCTTGTAGTATTCATGTTGTTGTAGTATACATGTTGTAGTATACATGTTGTAGTATACATGTTGTTGTAGTAAACATGTTGTAGTATTCATGTTCTTGTAGTATTCATGTTGTTGTAGTATACATGTTGTAGTATACATGTTGTAGTATACATGTTGTTGTAGTATACATGTTGTAGTATACATGTTGTTGTAGTAAACATGTTGTAGTATTCATGTTGTTGTAGTATTCATGTTGTTGTAGTATACATGTTGTAGTATACATGTTGTAGTATACATGTTGTAGTATTCATGTTGTTGTATTCATGTTGTAGTATACATGTTGTAGTATACATGTTGTTGGAGTATACATGTTGTTGTAGTAAACATGTTGTAGTATTCATGTTGTTGTAGTATACATGTTGTAGTATACATGTTGTAGTATACATGTTGTAGTATTCATGTTGTAGTATACATGTTGTAGTATACCTGTTGTAGTATACATGTTGTAGTATTCATGTTGTAGTATACATGTTGTTGTAGTATACATGTTGTAGTATACCTGTTGTAGTATACATGTTGTAGTATACATGTTGTTGGAGTATACATGGTGTTGTAGTAAACATGTTGTAGTATTCATGTTGTTGTAGTATTCATGTTGTAGTATACATGTTGTAGTATTCATGTTGTAGTATACATGTTGTGGTATTCATGTTGTAGTATACATGTTGTAGTATACATGTTGTAGTATACATGTTGTAGTATACATGTTGTAGTATACCTGTTGTAGTATACATGTTGTAGTATTCATGTTGTAGTATACATGTTGTTGTAGTATACATGTTGTAGTATACCTGTTGTAGTATACATGTTGTAGTATACATGTTGTTGGAGTATACATGTTGTTGTAGTAAACATGTTGTAGTATTCATGTTGTTGTATACATGTTGTGGTATTCATGTTGTAGTATACATGTTGTAGTATTCATGTTGCAGTATACATGTTGTGGTATTCATGTTGTAGTATTCATGTTGTAGTATTCATGTTGTAGTATTCATGTTGTAGTAAACATGTTGTAGTATACATGTTGTAGTATTCATTTTGTAGTATACATGTTGTAGAATTCATGTTGTAGTATACATGTTGTGGTATTCATGTTGTAGTATTCATGTTGTTGTAGTATTCATGTTGTTGTATACATGTTGTGGTATTCATGTTGTAGTATACATGTTGTAGTATTAATGTTGTAGTATAGATGTTGTGGTATTCATGTTGTAGTATTCATGTTGTAGTATACATGTTGTAGTATTCATGTTGTAGTATACATGTTGTAGTATTCATGTTGTTGTATTCATGTTGTAGTATACATGTTGTAGTATACATGTTGTTGGAGTATACATGTTGTTGTAGTAAACATGTTGTAGTATTCATGTTGTTGTAGTATACATGTTGTAGTATACATGTTGTAGTATACATGTTGTAGTATTCATGTTGTAGTATACATGTTGTAGTATACCTGTTGTAGTATACATGTTGTAGTATTCATGTTGTAGTATACATGTTGTTGTAGTATACATGTTGTAGTATACCTGTTGTAGTATACATGTTGTAGTATACATGTTGTTGGAGTATACATGGTGTTGTAGTAAACATGTTGTAGTATTCATGTTGTTGTAGTATTCATGTTGTAGTATACATGTTGTAGTATTCATGTTGTAGTATACATGTTGTGGTATTCATGTTGTAGTATACATGTTGTAGTATACATGTTGTAGTATACATGTTGTAGTATACATGTTGTAGTATACCTGTTGTAGTATACATGTTGTAGTATTCATGTTGTAGTATACATGTTGTTGTAGTATACATGTTGTAGTATACCTGTTGTAGTATACATGTTGTAGTATACATGTTGTTGGAGTATACATGTTGTTGTAGTAAACATGTTGTAGTATTCATGTTGTTGTATACATGTTGTGGTATTCATGTTGTAGTATACATGTTGTAGTATTCATGTTGCAGTATACATGTTGTGGTATTCATGTTGTAGTATTCATGTTGTAGTATTCATGTTGTAGTATTCATGTTGTAGTAAACATGTTGTAGTATACATGTTGTAGTATTCATTTTGTAGTATACATGTTGTAGAATTCATGTTGTAGTATACATGTTGTGGTATTCATGTTGTAGTATTCATGTTGTTGTAGTATTCATGTTGTTGTATACATGTTGTGGTATTCATGTTGTAGTATACATGTTGTAGTATTAATGTTGTAGTATAGATGTTGTGGTATTCATGTTGTAGTATTCATGTTGTAGTATACATGTTGTAGTATTCATGTTGTAATATATATGTTGTTACAGTATTCATGTTGTTGTAGTATAGATGTTGTAGTATTCATGTTGTAGTATAGATGTTGTAGTATTCATGTTGTAGTATTCATGTTGTGGTATTCATGTTGTAGTATACATGTTTTAGTATACATGTTGTAGTATTCATGTTGTAGTATACATGTTGTAGTATTCATGTTGTAATATATATGTTGTTACAGTATTCATGTTGTTGTAGTATACATGTTGTTTTAATATAAATGTTGTTGTAGTATTCATGTTGTTGTAGTATTCCTGTTGTTGTAGTATACGTGTAGTTGTGTATATTTGTTTCAGAATCAGATTTAGTTTGTGATCTTAACCCCAGCCACCTTGGCAGGACAGGAAGACAGTAGGGTGTGGGATGCAGGCCCAGGGTCTTAAGATCTTACCTGTGTCCATCTCTTCAGATCTGTGTAGGCTGGGCCTTGTGACGTGTGAGACTGACTGATTTACTACTTTGATCAAGCGGCCCTGTCTGATGTGCATTGAGATAATCACTGTGCTTGTAGAGAAGATCAGGATTATATGGTTCTCTGGGGAGCTAGGGGATTCACGCTGCCTGAGACAGCATTTGAAGCTGCTCAGTCAAAGGGGAGTGGAAAATTGGAGAAAAAAAATCACTAAATTGCACATCAAGTGTCTTAAAAATGTTCCTTGTTCTTTTTATTGTATTTAAGGAATGTTGGAGAACGTTGGAGTTGTTTTTTTCTCAAGGTCTAATTGATCTTAAGTCTGTAAATTCTTGAATGTTGTAACATTTAACCATGTTTTAAGGAGAAGGTAACATACTGTATGTTTAAGTCACGTTTACAGCCAAATGCTGGAATTCTTGGGAATTACCCAAATGGCTCCTTGATGAATCACGACAAGGTCCTGTTGGCAGAGGTAAAGGATCTCCAAAGAGCCTGCAAACCTTTTGTTCCCCCTCTGGCCAAAGCTTTTTGACATGCAAAGACCAGAATCCAGGCTTTCACCCCAGGGTTAAAGGGCTCTCCTCATAAATGCCTGCTGTCTTTGAAGCACAAGTGATATACAATATGTTGAGTTCGGACTCTGACTGCTCTGCCTGCCCAAACACACACACAAGTGGGAATGGGACCAACAAATGCAAACGACCCCCAGTCAGGCCTCATTCAGCCATTCTAATGAAAACCATGAGTGGAATATTATTGAAAGGATCGCAAGGATTACACAAAAGGCACGTCATTACCTTGGAAGTCCTCTTTTAGTAGACTGTGTTCTAGGTTACTATAAGGCAGTAGTAGACTGTGTTCTAGGTTACTATAAGGTAGTAGTGGACTGTGTTCTAGGTTACTATAAGGCAGTAGTGGACTGTGTTCTAGGTTACTATAAGGCAGTAGTGGACTGTGTTCTAGGTTACTATAAGGTAGTAGTGGACTGTGTTCTAGGTTACTATAAGGCAGTAGTGGACTGTGTTCTGGGTTACTATAAGGCAGTAGTGGACTGTGTTCTAGGTTACTATAAGGCAGTAGTGGACTGTGTTCTAGGTTACTATAAGGCAGTAGTGGACTGTGTTCTAGGTTACTATAAGGCAGTAGTGGACTGTGTTCTGGGTTACTATAAGGTAGTAGTGGACTGTGTTCTAGGTTACTATAAGGCAGTAGTGGACTGTGTTCTAGGTTACTGTAAGGCAGTAGTGGACTGTGTTCTAGGTTACTATAAGGCAGTAGTGGACTGTGTTCTAGGTTACTATAAGGTAGTAGTGGACTGTGTTCTAGGTTACTATAAGGCAGTAGTGGACTGTGTTCTAGGTTACTATAAGGCAGTAGTGGACTGTGTTCTAGGTTACTATAAGGCAGTAGTGGACTGTGTTCTAGGTTACTATAAGGCAGTAGTGGACTGTGTTCTAGGTTACTATAAGGCAGTAGTGGACTGTGTTCTAGGTTACTATAAGGCAGTAGTGGACTGTGTTCTAGGTTACTATAAGGTAGTAGTGGACTGTGTTCTAGGTTACTATAAGGTAGTAGTGGACTGTGTTCTGGGTTACTATAAGGTAGTAGTGGACTGTGTTCTAGGTTACTATAAGGTAGTAGTGGACTGTGTTCTAGGTTACTATAAGGCAGTAGTGGACTGTGTTCTAGGTTACTATAAGGCAGTAGTGGACTGTGTTCTAGGTTACTATAAGGCAGTAGTGGACTGTGTTCTAGGTTACTATAAGGTAGTAGTGGACTGTGTTCTAGGTTACTATAAGGCAGTAGTGGACTGTGTTCTAGGTTACTATAAGGCAGTAGTGGACTGTGTTCTAGGTTACTATAAGGCAGTAGTGGACTGTGTTCTAGGTTACTATAAGGCAGTAGTGGACTGTGTTCTAGGTTACTATAAGGCAGTAGTGGACTGTGTTCTAGGTTACTATAAGGCAGTAGTAGACTGTGTTCTAGGTTACTATAAGGTAGTAGTGGACTGTGTTCTAGGTTACTATAAGGCAGTAGTAGACTGTGTTCTAGGTTACTATAAGGTAGTAGTGGACTGTGTTCTAGGTTACTATAAGGTAGTAGTGGACTGTGTTCTAGGTTACTATAAGGCAGTAGTGGACTGTGTTCTAGGTTACTATAAGGCAGTAGTAGACTGTGTTCTAGGTTACTATAAGGTAGTAGTGGACTGTGTTCTAGGTTACTATAAGGTAGTAGTGGACTGTGTTCTAGGTTACTATAAGGCAGTAGTGGACTGTGTTCTAGGTTACTATAAGGTAGTAGTGGACTGTGTTCTGGGTTACTATAAGGTAGTAGTGGACTGTGTTCTAGGTTACTATAAGGCAGTAGTAGACTGTGTTCTAGGTTACTATAAGGTAGTAGTGGACTGTGTTCTAGGTTACTATAAGGTAGTAGTGGACTGTGTTCTAGGTTACTATAAGGCAGTAGTGGACTGTGTTCTAGGTTACTATAAGGCAGTAGTGGACTGTGTTCTAGGTTACTATAAGGTAGTAGTGGACTGTGTTCTAGGTTACTATAAGGCAGTAGTGGACTGTGTTCTAGGTTACTATAAGGCAGTAGTGGACTGTGTTCTAGGTTACTATAAGGCAGTAGTGGACTGTGTTCTAGGTTACTATAAGGCAGTAGTAGACTGTGTTCTAGGTTACTATAAGGCAGTAGTGGACTGTGTTCTAGGTTACTATAAGGTAGTAGTGGACTGTGTTCTAGGTTACTATAAGGCAGTAGTGGACTGTGTTCTAGGTTACTATAAGGCAGTAGTGGACTGTGTTCTAGGTTACTATAAGGCAGTAGTGGACTGTGTTCTAGGTTACTATAAGGCAGTAGTGGACTGTGTTCTAGGTTACTATAAGGCAGTAGTGGACTGTGTTCTAGGTTACTATAAGGCAGTAGTGGACTGTGTTCTAGGTTACTATAAGGCAGTAGTGGACTGTGTTCTAGGTTACTATAAGGCAGTAGTGGACTGTGTTCTAGGTTACTATAAGGCAGTAGTGGACTGTGTTCTAGGTTACTATAAGGCATAGTGGACTGTGTTCTAGGTTACTATAAGGCAGTAGTGGACTGTGTTCTAGGTTACTATAAGGTAGTAGTGGACTGTGTTCTAGGTTACTATAAGGCAGTAGTGGACTGTGTTCTAGGTTACTATAAGGCAGCAGTGGACTGTGTTCTAGGTTACTATAAGGTAGTAGTGGACTGTGTTCTAGGTTACTATAAGGCAGTAGTGGACTGTGTTCTAGGTTACTATAAGGCAGTAGTGGACTGTGTTCTAGGTTACTATAAGGTAGTAGTGGACTGTGTTCTAGGTTACTATAAGGTAGTAGTGGACTGTTTTTCTAGGTTACTATAAGGCAGTAGTGGACTGTGTTCTAGGTTACTATAAGGCAGCAGTGGACTGTGTTCTAGGTTACTATAAGGTAGTAGTGGACTGTGTTCTAGGTTACTATAAGGCAGTAGTGGACTGTGTTCTAGGTTACTATAAAGTAGTAGTGGACTGTGTTCTAGGTTACTATAAGGCAGTAGTGGACTGTGTTCTAGGTTACTATAAGGCAGTAGTGGACTGTGTTCTAGGTTACTATAAGGCAGTAGTAGACTGTGTTCTAGGTTACTATAAGGTAGTAGTGGACTGTGTTCTAGGTTACTATAAGGCAGTAGTGGACTGTGTTCTAGGTTACTATAAGGCAGTAGTGGACTGTGTTCTAGTGAGTTTTGTGAATACTGTAGAGCCATCTGGCTGTTGACTAATCATGCTCTCATCTTATTCAATTAAAATAAATTAGACTATTGCGGAAATTGATCCACTGGTATTAAATGTTATCCAATATTTTACCTTGCCGGTACTTAAACGGAATCAGTTCTCTATATTCAGTTTTTGTTCTGTTTTTGCTTGTTCCTGATAATCTAGTTGATGATGAAGGTAAAAGATTGGTCCAGTTTAAAAAGTGATTCTGTTCTATATAGCAGCCCTTCTTTCCTGTCTTCAGCAGTCTTTATAAAAGTTGCCTGGATTACAAGTTGAGGTGAGACTGTGAGTTCGATCTGCTTGTCTTCGCAAATCAGAAATGATCTCAGAAGTCCTGCGGCAGCTCCGTAAATGAACAGGTTGAACGACGGAGGAATGATGTTCAGAAGAGCCTGTGTCAAAACTGAATCTGAAAACATAATGTACGCCCCTCCCCCAGCTGAATGTGTTGTCCGTCTGCAAGAGAGCACAGATAGTCAAAATATGACCCCGTTCCCACTCATTGGCTTTGCAGGAAACGTGCAGAGTGTGCTTGACTAGATTTGAACAGGGTGAAGCTTTCTTTGAGTAGTTCTTTGTTTACAGGATTCGACAGTCTGCAGTTTTGTAACATTCCACTATGTTTAAGGGCAATTTTGTTTACGAGGGAGTGAGGGAGTCTATCTTGCCTCTAATCAGAGAATAGACTGTCTGTTAACAACAGATTTTACCCGACCATTGTCAGGTCAGCTGGGAGTGAGACCTAGGGTGACATTTTGACAGGAGGAGGGAGAATTTATTGCTGTCTATCACACCATGTTCTGCATGGCAGTCCGTTCAAAATGAGATTTGATTAATTCTGAATACCAGAGAACAGATGTGAGATTTAACAACTTAACAACCGAAATAGGTTATTAGACGTTTTGAAATGAATGCATAGTATGGTCTTTTCAACACTTTTTTCCATGAGTGAAATGGTGCCTGTTCTCCTCCTCCCTGTCATCCAGACTGGTAGATAATTCTCTGTGAATTGCCTGCTGATCCAGGTGCTTGTTTATGGTTTTGGCTGATCCTGAGGCCGCTGGTGGTAGTTTATATACGCCAATATAGATATCAATGAAGTCCCTCAACTCTATTCTCTAAGTTTCCATCCCAAATGGCAACCTACTAGCAAATTTTGGTGCACTACTTTTGACCAGATCCTCATGGGGTCCTGGTCAGAAGTAGTGCACCACAGAGGAAATAGGGTGCTATTGGGAACACAACCTAGATGTAAGTCTCTTTCTCTGTGGGCAGGTTAAGGAGATTTCCTAGTTTCAAATCCTCATTTTAGTTGGATTAAAGATTTGGGAAATGTACTCTGGGTCTGAATGATGGGAGAGATGAGTACCGTTATTCATTCCAGTAATAACTTTACAAATTTAACAAATTATTTTGTGTTCTGACACCCTCGTCTGTCTGTCTGTGTCAGGCAGTCACATTTTTGGTTATTTTGTATTGACTGCTCATATAGAGTCAAGAGTGAGCAACCTGGATTTATCCTTTCGGAGAGACTCACATCTGCTGTTACACAGTAGCCTAATAGTCTATAGTGATTCCATACGAATCCAGAATAAGAAAAGACCATGATTTGTGGGATTTTCACGAAACCTAATCCCATCGAATGGTCCTTTGGAGGAAGGACACTTGTATCTAAAAGCATAGTTGAGAAAGTAATTGATAAAATGTCATTAAAACATGTTATGTCATGATGAAACCCAGGAGTCCTTTAATGATCCGTCATGTTTGGTGGCATCTGAAGCTTTGCCCCATGCTCTGTAATATCAGGAGTATTTTGGTTTCAATAAAAACATGTTTACATGCATATATTTCTGTTGATGTTTCAATATATTGTCGAACATAATGTACTCTAAGGACACACTATCACGGTTTTCTGATGGAGCGAGGGTTCCAGTATACATACTTTTATTTAAGTGCAACTGGCAACAAAACAATGACCAGACCGTAACGCAGGTGTGGCACACACAGGTACACACACATAAATACATACAACAACCCACCAGGCAAGTGAGGCAGGGAACCACCTTAAATAGGATTCCCAATTAGAGACAACGACCACCAGCTGCCTCTAATTGGGAACCAAAACAAAACACCAACATAGAGTTCCCTACATAACCCTAGTCACGCCCTGACCCAACACACCATAGAGAAACCTAGAGAGCTCTCTATGGCCAGGACGTGACACACACACATATATATATATATATATATATCAATGAACTCCCTCAACTGTGTGTGTGTATATATATTTAGTTGAACATCATGTACTCTATGGATTTTTTAAGGTTCCAAAGTGGATTTCTGACTTACTAAAGGAGTAAAGCCACAACGGTGTAAAAACGCCAACTTTGATACATGTATTTCTAAATTATGCTTTTAGATACAAATGTCAAATATAGGTCAACAATCCTTCCTCCAAAGGACAATTCTATGAATAAAGTTTTGTGAAAATCCCCCCCTAAAATCCTTGCCTTTTTTGTTCTGGTGTGGAATCACTGTTGAATCAAATAGATGTGCTGTAGTTAAAGATGTGTTTTCCTGAGTGATGACCCATTGAGACAGACATTTAACCCTGGTAAGAAACAGACCATGCGCAATCAAAATCATTGTTTTAAAATAATTCCATTATATCAAAATAAATTTAAAAAAAGTGCAAATGCTGTGATTTTAAAGTGCACATCAATCAAGGTAAAATGTGATCTTTTGGTAATGCGCCTGACAGGTCTGATCTCTCCTGGGTCATTATCCAAATGGAAGGGGAGCCCACTGACGGCTGTCTGTGTCCCAAATGGGAAATTATATGACAAAAACATGTGATTTGGGTCTGTTTGGTCTGTGTCCCAAACGGCCACTTGTTCTGTGTTCTTGAGGAAGAGAGGATGCAGGTGTTTATTTCCTGTAACCCTCTTCCTTCTTTCTCCTCTCTCCTCTCTCCCCTCTCCCTTTCTCTCTCCCCTCTCTCCTCTCTCCCCCTCTCTATCCCTCTCTCCCCTCTCCCCCTCTCTCTCTCTCTCTCTCTCTCTCCTCTCTCCCCTCTCTATCCCTCTCTCTCCTCTCCCCCCCTCTCTCCTCTCTCCCCTCTCCCTTTCTCTCTCCCCTCTCCCCTCTCCCCTCTCTCTCCTCTCTCCCCCTCTCTCTCCCCTCTCCCTCTCTCTCCTCTCTCCCCTCTCTATCCCTTTCTCCCCCCTCTATCACTTTCTCTCTCTCCCTCCCCTCTCTCTCTCTCTCCCCTCTCTCTATCCCTTTCTCTCTCCCTCCCCTCTCTCTCCTCTCTCCCCTCTCTATCCCTTTCTCTCTCCCCTCCCCCTCTCCTCTCTCCCTCTCTCTATCCCTTTCTCTCCCCTCTCTCCCCTCTCTCTATCCCTTTCTCTCTCCCCCCTCTCTCCTCTCTCTCTCTCTCTCCCCTCTCTCTCCCCTCTCTCTCTCTCTCCTCTCTCCCCCTCTCTCCCCTCTCTCTATCCCTTTCTCTCTCTCCCTCTCTCCTCTCTCCCTCTCTCTCTCCTCTCTCTCTCTCTCTCCCCTCTCTCTCTCTCTCTCTCTCTCTCTCTCTCTCTCTGCCTCTCAGTGGGGCTGATTGGTTAGCTGCTGTATACAAAAGAGGGTTTGTTACATCAAATGTTTCCACTCTTAATGAGTGATGGTGTTCTGCTTATTTAATATTCTGCACTGATATCTCTCCAGGAGACTGGGCTTCAAAGAGGAGAGGAGAGGAGGAAGAGAGGAGAGGGTTAGCTGCTTAGAAAACACAGGTTGATTTATTCTCCCTGACAGAGAGGGCTAAGCTCCCCAACGGTCCTCACCAAGATCTGCTCTGTCTGCTTGCTCAATGCAAAGCTCCTCAGTGACCAAGCCCTGTACAGACAGACAGACAGACAGGCAGACACGGAGAGAGGCAGACAGACAAACAGACATGGACAGACAGACAGACAGACATACAGACAGACAGACATGGAGAGAGAGACACAGACAGACAAAGAGAAAGAGGCAGACAGACAGACCGACAGGGAGAGACAGACAGGCAGACAGGCAGACAGGGGAAGAGAGCGAGACAGACAAGGACAGACAGACGGGCAGACGGGGGGGAGAGACAGGCAGACAGACAGGCAGACGGGGGGGAGAGACAGGCAGACAAGGAGACAGGCAGACCGACAGGCAGACCGACAGGCAGACAAGGAGACAGGCAGGCAAGGAGACAGGCAGGCAAGGAGACAGGCAGACAGACAGGGAGACAGGCAGACAAGGAGACAGGCAGACAGACAGGCAGACAAGGAGACAGGCAGGCAAGGAGACAGGCAGACAGACAGGCAGACAAGGAGACAGGCAGACAAGGAGACAGGCAGACAAGGAGACAGGCAGACAAGGAGACAGACAGGCAGACAGACAGGCAGACAAGGAGACAGGCAGGCAAGGAGACAGGCAGGCAGACAAGGAGACAAGGAGACAGGCAGACAGACAGGCAGACAAGGAGACAGGCAGACAAGGAGACAGGCAGACAGACAGGCAGACAAGGAGACAGGCAGACAGACAGGCAAACAAGGAGACAGGCAGGCAAGGAGACAGGCAGACAGACAGGCAGACAAGGAGATAGGCAGGCAAGGAGACAGGCAGACAGACAGGCAGGCAAGGAGACAGGCAGACAGGCAGAGATAATGAGGGATATTACAGATAACTGTTACATGTAGACATGTTTAGGAAACAATCTAATCGTCCAATCTTCTTCTTCTTCCAATCTTCTAATCATTCAATCTAATTTAAATGCATGCAGCAGGATGGGTGAGACGGAGCATGTGTGTTTTGTAGGAACTGCAGGACAGATTAGACAGAGTGGACGTCTTTCATGTGAACTGAGCAGGTTTCACTGCCTCTCTTCCTCTCTTCCTTCTCTACCTCTATTCTTTCTCTTCCCGCTCTCCTTTTGTGCCTCTCATCCCCCGCTCCGTCTTTAAGCTGAGATGGATGGATGGCCCTGTGGACTAGAGAGCAGACAGACCAATTGACAGCCTTTTAGCTAGAGATCAGAAGATAAACACAGAGATGGCCTAGAATGTGCCCAGCAGGGTCTAATGCCAAAGTAACTAATGTAGTCTGATATCGATCCAACAGTTTCAGGCCTGGCGGAGTCTCTCTTTAAAGCTGACACCCCTCTGACCCTTCTCAGGACTGGCTGAGTCTCTCTTTAAAGCTGACACCCCTCTGACCGTTCTCAGAAAGACAGTCAGCCAAAGCAAACACCCTCGCCTGTAAGCTCCCCCGCCTGTAAGCTCTCCCGCCTGTAAGCTCTCCCGCCTGTAAGCTCTCCCGCCTGTAAGCTCTCCCGCCTGTAAGCTCTCCCGCCTGTAAGCTCTCCCGCCTGTAAGCTCTCCCACCTGTAAGCTCCCCCACCTGTAAGCTCTCCCACCTGTAAGCTCTCCCACCTGTAAGCTCTCCCACCTGTATGCTCTCCCACCTGTAAGCTCCCCCACCTGTAAGCTCTCCCACCTGTAAGCTCTCCCACCTGTAAGCTCCCCCTGCGTCTATCTGCGTCTAGCTGCTTCTAGCTGCGTCTAGCTGCTTCTAGCTGCGTCTAGCTGCGCTTCATTCGCGTCCTAGCTGCTTCTAGCCGCGCTAGCTGCTTCTATCTGCGCTCAGCTGCTTCTATCTGCGTCTAGCTGCGTCTAGCTGCGTCTAGCTGCTTCTAGCTGCGTCTAGCTGCTTCTAGCTGTGTCTATCTGCGTCTAGCTGCATCTAGCTGCGTCTAGCTGCTTCTAGCTGCGTCTAGCTGCTTCTATCTGCGTCTAGCTGCTTCTATCTGCGTCTATCTGCGTCTAGCTGCTTCTAGCTGCGTCTAACTGCGCTCATTCTGGCGCTCAGCTGCTTCTATCTGCGTCTAGCTGCTTCTAGCTGCGTCTAGCTGCGTCTAGCTGCGTCTAGATGCTTCTAGCTGCGTCTAGATGCGTCTAGCTGCTTCTAGCTGCGTCTAGCTGCGTCTAGCTGCTTCTAGCTGCGTCTAGCTGCGTCTATCTGCGTCTAGCTGCTTCTATCTGCGTCTAGCTGCTTCTATCTGCGTCTAGCTGCGTCTAGCTGCTTCTTGCTGCGTCTAGCTGCGTCTAGCTGCGTCTAGCTGCTTCTAGCTGCGTCTAGCTGCTTCTAGCTGTGTCTAGTTGCTTCTAGCTGCGTCTAGTTGCTTCTAGCTGCTTCTATCATGCTTTGTGGCTTTAGCTTCCCGAGGAGGAAAATGTTGTTCATTTATATATTAAACAACCACACCCACACAACCACACCCACGTATATTATACTAGTGTTGTATGGTGGTATTATACATGTTGTATTGTAGATATGTAGTGGTGTAATAATGTTCTTTCCAGTTTTTTATGTGATGTTAAGTTCCTTAACCTAGCTAACGTTAGCTTGCTTATACAAAGTTTAGCAGCTAGCTGACTTTGAAAAGTATTTTGATAAAGTACGACAGAAATGTATATATAAATGCCTGGAACATTATCGTGTAGTTTACCAATAAAATGGTCTGGCGGTGAAGTGGGCATACTCAGTATTCATATACTGAAATAAATAAATTATTGCACAACATACGTGTTAATAGAAAGTTAGCATCAAAAAACCCACCCTGATTAACTCTTTAGTCTACCTATTTGCTTATGGTAACCTGTTTTTTTAAATAAAAATAAAACAAGATTTCATTTCATTTGGAAAGGCAATCGAAACAAAATTAAATGGGCATATTTATATAATGAATATGAATTTGGAGGGCAGAAATGATTAAATATTAAAGCATTAGAACTCTCACTAAAGGCTTCAGTCATACCAAAGTTGTACTTAAATCCACACTGGTTCTCTACCAGATTAGTAACAATGTCTCACCCCATGTTCGGCCCTTTTCCCTTTATTCAGATTACAACCTCTCACTTTCGGTTATTTGAAAATGAAACAATCTCCAAAATATCGCTATTTTTATAACAAGCCAAAGAATGTTGGTTGCAATTTCAATTTAATCCACCAGCAAAGACAGAACAAATAGTACAAGAAATATTATGGTGAAACTCAAATATACTAACTGATTTTAAAAAAACATTATTTTAGGATATTTTTTCTTTTTTTAAAGGTATAATCTTTGTAAATTATATCATAAATAAACTGGTGGAGTTATGCCCGACATGCAGCTAACAAAAATACAGTGGGGCAAAAAAGTATTTAGTCAGCCACCAATTGTGCAAGTTCTCCAACTTAAAAAGATGAGAGAGGCCTGTAATTTTCATCATAGGTACACTTCAACTATGACAGACGAAATGAGAAAAAGAAATCCAGATAATCACATTGTAGGATTTTTAATTTATTTATTTGCAAATTATGGTGGAAAATAAGTATTTGGTCAATAACAAAAGTTTATCTCAATACTTTGTTATATACCCTTTGTTGGCAATGACAGAGGTCAAACATTTTCTGTAAGTCTTCACAAGGTTTTCACACACTGTTGCTGGTATTTTGGCCCATTCCTCCATGCAGATCTCCTCTAGAGCAGTGATGTTTTGGGGCTGTCGCTGGGCAACACGGACTTTCAACTCCCTCCAAAGATTTTCTATGGGGTTGAGATCTGGAGACTGGCTAGGCCACTCCAGGACCTTGAAATGCTTCTTCTGAAGCCACTCCTTCGTTGCCCAGGCGGTGTGTTTGGGATCATTGTCATGCTGAAAGACCCAGCCACATTTCATCTTCAATGCCCTTGCTGATGGAAGGAGGTTTTCACTCAAAATCTCACGATACATGGCCCCATTCATTCTTTCCTTTACACGGATCAGTCGTCCTGGTCCCTTTGCAGAAAAACAGCCCCAAAGCATGATGTTTCCACCCCCATGCTTCACAGTAGGTATGGTGTTCTTTGGATGCAACTCAGCATTCTTTGTCCTCCAAACACGACGAGTTGAGTTTTTACCAAAAAGTTCTATTTTGGTTTCATCTGACCATATGACATTCTCCCAATCCTCATCTGGATCATCCAAATGCTCTCTAGCAAACTTCAGACGGGCCTGAACATGTACTGGCTTAAGCAGGGGGACACGCCTGGCACTGCAGGATTTGAGTCCCTGGCGGCGTAGTGTGTTACTGATGGTAGGCTTTGTTACTTTGGTCCCAGCTCTCTGCAGGTCATTCACTAGGTCCCCGTGTGGTTCTGGGATTTTTGCTCACCGTTCTTGTGAATCATTTTGACCCCACGGGTGAGATCTTGCGTGGAGCCCCAGATCGAGGAAGATTATCAGTGGTCTTGTATGTCTTCCATTTCCTAATAATTGCTCCCACAGTTGATTTCTTCAAACCAAGCTGCTTACCTATTGCAGATTCAGTCTTCCCAACCTGGTGCAGGTCTACAATTTTGTTTCTGGTGTCCTTTGACAGCTCTTTGGTCTTGGCCATAGTGGAGTTTGGAGTGTGACTGTTTGAGGTTGTGGACAGGTGTCTTTTATACTGATAACAAGTTCAAACAGGTGCCATTAATACAGGTAACGAGTGGAGGACAGAGGAGCCCCTTAAAGAAGAAGTTACAGGTCTGCTTGTTTGTATGTGACCAAATACTTATTTTCCACCATAATTTGCAAATAAATTCATAAAAATCCTACAATGTGATTTTCTGGATTTTTTCTCCCTCATTTTGTCTGTCATAGTTGAAGTGTACCTATGATGAAAATTACAGGCCTCTCTCATCTTTTTAAGTGAGAGAACTTGCACAATTGGTGGCTGACTAAATACTTTTTTGCCCCACTGTATATGGAAATGTCTGCTCTACCCAAAATTAAAACCAACTAATTGCAGCATTACCGCAAAAATGGAAGAGGCAAGCGGAAGGGGGGAAGTACCTGTCTGTTGGCTTTGAAGACCAAAATTGGTTGAAGAAAATGTTAAAGAATAAAAAAGTATACCAGTTTAATTTAAGTCCCAAAAAATGAACAACTGTGCCATATGCAGTACCAGTCAAAAATTTGGACACACCAACTCATTCAAGGGTTTTTTCTTTATTATTACTATTTTCTACATTGTAGAATAATAGTGAAGACATCAAAACTATTAAATAACACACATGGAATCATGTAGTAACCAAGAAAGTGTTAATCAAACCTAAATATATTTCATATTTGAAATTCTTCGAAGTAGCCACCCTTTGCCTTGATGACAGCTTTGCACACTCTTGGCATTCTCTCAACCTGCTTCATGAGGTAGTCACCTGGAATGCATTTAAATTAGCAGCTGTGCCTTGTCAAATGTTCATTTGTGGAATTTCTTTCCTTCTTAATGAGTTTGAGCCGAATAAGTTGTGATGTGACAAAGGTAGGGGTGGTATACAGAAGATAGCCCTATTTGGTAAAAGAACAGCTCAAATAAGTAAAGAGAAACAGTCCATCATTACTTAAGGTCAGTCAATCAGTAAAATTTCAAGAACTTTGAAAGTTTCTTCAGGTGCAGTGCAAAAGCCATCAAGCGCTATGATGAAACTGGCTCTCATGAGTACCGCCACAGGAAAAGAAGAACCCAGAGCTACCTCTTCTGCAGAGGATAAGTTCATCAGAGTTAACTGCACCTCAAATAAATGCTTCACGGAGTTCAAGTAACAGACACATTTCAACATCAACTGTTCAGTGGAGACTGCGTGAATCAGGCCTTCATTGTCGAATTGCTGCAAAGAAACCACTACTTAAGGACACCAATAATAAGAAGAGACTTGCTTGGGCCAAGAAACACGATGACACGATGACGACAATGGACATTAGACCGGTGGAAATCTGTCCTTTGGTCTGATGAGTCCAAAATTCAGATTTTTGGTTGCAACTGCCGTGACGTTGTGAGACGCAGAGTAGGTGAACGGATAATCTCCACGTGTGGTTCCCACCGTGAAGCATGGAAGAGGAGGTGTGATGGTGTGGTGGTGTTTTGCTGGTGACACTGTCAGTGATTTATTTAGAATTCAAGGCACACTTAAGTGCTGCATCAGATGTCCTGGCCTCCACAACCACCCAACCTCAACGTAATTGAGATGGTTTGGGATGAGTTGGACCACAGAGTGAAGGAAAAGCAGTCAACAAGTGCTAAGTATATGTGGGAACTCCTTCAAGACTGTTGGAAAACATGCCAAGAGTGTGTAAAGGTGTCATTAAGGGAAAGTGTGGCTACTTTGAAGAATGTAAAATATGAGATATATTTTGATTTGTTTAACACTTTTTTGGTTACTACATCTCTATGGGCTTGTTGATGTCCTCCTCCCTCTGGTCCATCTCTATGGGCTTGTTGATGTCCTCCCTCTGGTCCATCTCTATGGGCTTGTTGATGTTCTCCTCCCTCTGGTCCATCTCTATGGGCTTGTTGATGTCCTCCTCCCTCTGGACCATCTCTATGGGCTTGTTGATGTCCTCCTCCCTCTGGTCCATCTCTATGGGCTTGTTGATGTCCTCCTCCCTCTGGTCCATCTCTATGGGCTTGTTGATGTCCTCCTCCCTCTGGTCCATCTCTATGGGCTTGTTGATGTCCTCCTCCCTCTGGTCCATCTCTATGGGCTTGTTGATGTCCTCCTCCCTCTGGTCCATCTCTATGGGCTTGTTGATGTCCTCCTCCCTCTGGTCCATCTCTATGGGCTTGTTGATGTCCTCCTCCCTCTGGACCATCTCTATGGGCTTGTTGATGTCCTCCCTCTGGTCCATCTCTATGGGCTTGTTGATGTCCTCCTCCCTCTGGTCCATCTCTATGGGCTTGTTGATGTCCTCCACCCTCTGGTCCATCTCTATGGGCTTGTTGATGTCCTCCTCCCTCTGGTCCATCTCTATGGGCTTGTTGATGTCCTCCTCCCTCTGGTCCATCTCTATGGGCTTGTTGATGTCCTCCCTCTGGTCCATCTCTATGGGCTTGTTGATGTCCTCCTCCCTCTGGTCCATCTCTATGGGCTTGTTGATGTCCTCCTCCCTCTGGTCCATCGCTATGGGCTTGTTGATGTCCTCCCTCTGGTCCATCTCTATGGGCTTGTTGATGTCCTCCCTCTGGTCCATCTCTATGGGCTTGTTGATGTCCTCCTCCCTCTGGACCATCTCTATGGGCTTGTTGATGTCCTCCTCCCTCTGGTCCATCTCTATGGGCTTGTTGATGTCCTCCTCCCTCTGGTCCATCTCTATGGGCTTGTTGATGTCCTCCTCCCTCTGGTCCATCTCTATGGGCTTGTTGATGTCCTCCTCCCTCTGGTCCATCTCTATGGGCTTGTTGATGTCCTCCTCCCTCTGGTCCATCTCTATGGGCTTGTTGATGTCCTCCTCCCTCTGGTCCATCTCTATGGGCTTGTTGATGTCCTCCTCCCTCTGGACCATCTCTATGGGCTTGTTGATGTTCTCCTCCCTCTGGTCCATCTCTATGGGTTTGTTGATGTCCTCCTCCCTCTGGTCCATCTCTATGGGCTTGTTGATGTCCTCCCTCTGGTCCATCTCTATGGGCTTGTTGATGTCCTCCTCCCTCTGGTCCATCTCTATGGGCTTGTTGATGTCCTCCTCCCTCTGGTCCATCTCTATGGGCTTGTTGATGTCCTCCCTCTGGTCCATCTCTATGGGCTTGTTGATGTCCTCCTCCCTCTGGTCCATCTCTATGGGCTTGTTGATGTCCTCCTCCCTCTGGTCCATCTCTATGGGCTTGTTGATGTCCTCCCTCTGGTCCATCTCTATGGGCTTGTTGATGTCCTCCCACTGGTCCATCTCTATGGGCTTGTTGATGTCCTCCTCCCTCTGGTCCATCTCTATGGGCTTGTTGATGTCCTCCTCCCTCTGGTCCATCTCTATGGGCTTGTTGATGTCCTCCTCCCTCTGGTCCATCTCTATGGGCTTGTTGATGTCCTCCCTCTGGTCCATCTCTATGGGCTTGTTGATGTCCTCCTCCCTCTGGTCCATCTCTATGGGCTTGTTGATGTCCTCCTCCCTCTGGTCCATCTCTATGGGCTTGTTGATGTCCTCTATTTCAAAACCCTTCTCATCTATATTTCCTGTAGTCATCTAGCCAGCTACATTGTGTATTCTCATAGTAATATTTGCTTCAGTCTTTGTTCCCTTGCTCTTGCCAATTTGCTTTGAGCAGTGATCAGTAGGATTATGAGCTGGGATCTTATCAGTAAATAAAATACAATACAATAAAAGTCTGTTCTCCCCGTGAAGAGTATGAATCAGGCTGTTGGAGAAGGTTTAAATCATAAGCAACCTGCCTACACAGACCAATATGGCTGCTGTAGTAGGTCAAAGCTGTGTGCTGGATAACCTTGGTAGAGCATGGAGGGAGGAGGCATTGTGGTGCTCACATGTATTTCCTTTAATTTACCTCTTCAGACCGATGCCTATTCTCACCTAAAACATATTTTTTTTTCAAAACATGGTCTGGTCTTAAGTAGAGCATTATAAAGGGGAAAGGGTGTGATTTGGGACTCAACATGACGCTGTTCCTCCAGAGAGTACACACCTGCTGCTACAGCTCTCCAGATGCATTAGTCCCATTCAGCCTGGGATTGAGTGACTCACAGCCTCATAGTAGAGAGAAGAGGATTCACTTGTGTCACAGAGAGGAGCTGGGAGGACGAGGACAGGAGGAGGAATAGAGGAGCTGGGAGGACGAGGAGGACAGGAGGAGGAAGAGGAAGAGAGGAGCTGGGAGGACGAGGAGGACAGGAGGAGGAAGAGGAAGAGAGGAGCTGGGAGGATGAGGAGGACAGGAGGAGGAAGAGAGGAGCTGCAAAATCTCTCCCTGTCTCTCTTCCTTCTCTTCCATCCATCTCTCGCTCCTTCTCCTTCATCTCTCCAGGCTCCAGGGCCCATGTTCCCTCCTTATCAGAGTAGCTCTGCCAGGAGTCCCCCATGGGAGCTAGCCGGTCTCTGGGCAGGCAGGCATCAGTCATCATGAATGGTTATACAGTAGGGATATACAGTGTATTCGGAAAGTATTCAGACCCCTTGACTTTTTCCACATGTTGTTACATTATACATTATTCTAAAATTGCTTAAATTATTTTTTTCCTCATCAATCTACACACAATACCCCATAATGACATCACAATACCCCATAATGACATCACAATACCCCATAATGACATCACAATACCCCATAATGACATCACAATACCCCATAATGACAAAGCTAAAACAGGTTTTTAGAAATTTTTGCAAATTTATTAAATATAAAAAACGGAAATATCACATTTACATAAGTATTCAGACTCTTTACTCAGTACACAATTCCAAATCTACACGAGTTGCTTACCAAGAAGACAGTGAATGTTCCTGAGTGGCCTAGTTACGGTTTTGACAAGGGCTGTCTAGCAATGATCAGCAACCAATTTGACAGAGCTTGAAGATTTTTTTTAAAGAATAATGGGAAAATGTTACACAAACCAGGTGTGGAAAGCTCTTAGAGATTTACCCAGAAACACTCACAGCTGTAATCGCTGCCAAAGGTGCTTCTCCAAAGTACTGACTCTGGGGTGTGAATACTTGTGGACATGAGACTGACCACCTCTTGTTGTTTAACTAGCTAACGTTGGCTGGCTGGCTCGTTAGCTAACGTTACGTGACGTGTGTACAATACCCGTTGAGTATGGCATGTGTCAGTAAACGTCTGCAAAAAAGAGTAATGAAATTGTTACCAAGTAGACCTGGTTAGGCTGTTTTCATGTTATCCAGAGGTAAACAAATCATCGGTCAGAGCATCAAGTGTGCGCTTTGAACACTCCTAGGGCGAAACGAGATGGGTGGGGCTAAAGCTTAAGAGGGTGTGAACAATGCTGAATGGGTGGAGACAAAGAAGACCTCTCCAGTAG
>CM059816.1:34242984-34247984 GCA_030435695.1 Brachymystax lenok tsinlingensis
CATTATTCCACTTCTTCCCAGTGTCTTCTTCCTCTTTTCATTATTCCACTTCTTCCCAGTGTCTTCTTCCTCTTTTCATTATTCCACTTCTTCCCAGTGTCTTCTTCCTCTTTTCATTATTCCACTTCTTCCCAGTGTCTTCTTCCTCTTTTCATTATTCCACTTCTTCCCAGTGTCTTATTCCTCTTTTCATTATTCCACTTCTTCCCAGTGTCTTCTTCCCCTTTTCATTATTCCACTTCTTCCCAGTGTCTTCTTCCTCTTTTCATTATTCCACTTCTTCCCAGTGTCTTCTTCCTCTTTTCATTATTCCACTTCTTCCCAGTGTCTTCTTCCTCTTTTCATTATTCCACTTCTTCCCAGTGCCTTCTTCCCCTTTTCATTATTCCACTTCTTCCCAGTGTCTTCTTCCTCTTTTCATTATTCCACTTCTTCCCAGTGTCTTCTTCCTCTTTTCATTATTCCACTTCTTCCCAGTGTCTTATTCCTCTTTTCATTATTCCACTTCTTCCCAGTGTCTTCTTCCCCTTTTCATTATTCCACTTCTTCCCAGTGTCTTCTTCCTCTTTTCATTATTCCACTTCTTCCCAGTGTCTTCTTCCTCTTTTCATTATTCCACTTCTTCCCAGTGTCTTCTTCCTCTTTTCATTATTCCACTTCTTCCCAGTGCCTTCTTCCCCTTTTCATTATTCCACTTCTTCCCAGTGTCTTCTTCCTCTTTTCATTATTCCACTTCTTCCCAGTGTCTTCTTCCCCTTTTCATTATTCCACTTCTTCCCAGTGTCTTCTTCCTCTTTTCATTATTCCTCTTCTTCCCAGTGTCTTATTCCCCTGTTATTATTCCTCTTCTTCCCAGTGGCTTATTCCCAATGTTGTTGCTGTAACTACTTGTCTGAAAATAAATTACAAGAGTCTTTGCATTTTTGTCGCCATTTATGTAGGTAGGCTATGTCATGGGTGATCGTTAGTCATAAAAACGAGAAAAGGCTATACTGCTCCCCTGACCCCCCTTCCCCTCTTCCTCCTCCCTCCCCCTCCTGCTCCCCCTCCTCCTCCCTTTCTCCCCCTCCCACCTCCTCCTCCCATTCTCCCCCTGATCATGACCCACTTTCCCTCCCCTCCTCCCCCTTTCATCCCTCCCCACTGCTCCATGCTCCCTTTCTTTAATTGCTGTGGGGCACTCTGAGTCCATCTGTTCAACCCGGCCCGGCCGCTGTCGCCATGGTGATGTCAGGAGGCTTTTCGGATTTACCGTAGGACTCAAGGCGGGACAGGACTGTACTGACCAACAGGGAGATAGGGGTCAGGGTATGGGGGTAGGCAAGACTGACTCAGGGTAGGACTGACTCACTCAGGGTAGGACTGACTGACTCAGGATATGACTGACTGACTCAGGGTAGGACTGACTGACTCAGGATAAGACTGACTGACTCAGCATATGACTGACTAACTCAGGATAGGACTGACTGACTCAGGATATGACTGACTGACTCAGGATATGACTGACAGACTCAGGATAGGACTGACTAACTCAGGATAGGACTGACTGACTCAGGATATGACTGACTAACTCAGGGTAGGACTGACTGACTCAGGATAGGACTGACTAACTCAGGGTAGGACTGACTGACTCAGGATATGACTGACTGACTCAGGGTAGGACTGACTGACTCAGGATAAGACTGACTGACTCAGCATATGACTGACTAACTCAGGATAGGACTGACTGACTCAGGATATGACTGACTAACTCAGGATAGGACTGACTCACTCAGGGTAGGACTGACTGACTCAGGATATGACTGACAGACTCAGGATAGGACTGACTAACTCAGGATAGGACTGACTGACTCAGGGTAGGACTGACTGACTCAGGGTAGGACTGACTGACCAACATAACAGGGAGAACGATAGGGGTCAGGGTCTAGGTCTAGGCTGGTAAGGTCTGTGGCAGTGGGGGAGCAGGGTGGAGCAGAGGGGAGCAGGGTGGAGCAGAGGGGAGCAGGGTGGAGCAGGATGGAGCAGAGGGGAGCAGGGTGGAGCAGGATGGAGCAGGAGGGAGCAGGAGGGAGCAGGACGGAGCTGGGTGGATTAGGGTGGAGCAGACGGAAGCAGGGTGGAGTAGGGTGGAGCAGGGGGGAGCAGGGTGGAGCAGAGGGGAGCAGGGTGGAGCATAGGGGAGCACTAGAGAAGGAATTAACCTATCAACCCTCTGAGTTTGATTCCCAAATGGCACCCTATTCCTCATGTAGTGTACTACTTTTGACCAGGGTTCATATTGCTTTGTTCAAAAGTAGTGCACTATGTAGGGAATGTGGTACCATTTGGGTCTTATCCCTAGTTTGCATGGCGTCGCTTCTAGTCCGCAGTCGGTCAGCAGCATTCGGCTCGCATCAGCCCTGGCTCGGTGTTGATGTTTAAATATTCCAGGCTTGTTTGTTCTGGATCACACCGTTGTCAAATTGCTGCCGTTTTGTGTTCTAGTTCTTCAGAAGAGCGCTTTACTGTAATGGTTATAATTCCTGCTTGGTATTGACCTCTGCCATGGGGCAAATGTGTTAGCCTGCATCCAAAATGGGACCCTATTCCCATTATAGGGCACTGGTCAAAAGGCAGCTGTTTGGGATGCACACAACGTGTTAGTTTGGAGAAGCTATCTGTGTTGATATTCTCCTTGCCTTAAGGTCAGCATTTGAGGCTGATCTGTGATCTGTGTTGAAGTGTTATTTCTAGGTCAGAGCCTCATCAGTAACCTAGTCTACCCTTCCCCTCCTCCTCCCAATACAGCCATTGTTCTCTCTGCTTGCATCCCAAATGAGGTCCTATTCCCTACATAGTGCACTGCTTTTGACCAGAGCCCTATGGGTAGTGCACTGTAAGGGGAAATCTGCTTCCGTTTGGGACTTAGCCTCTGTCTCTGTCAAGGAAAGAAGCAACGTTTTCTCATTGTTTTTTCTCATTCGTCTAGCTAGTTGGAGGCGTACAGAGGAATGTGTTGCATGTAATGCTTTACTGCCTCTTACTGCTGCTGTACGGCTAGGTGTGTCTACTGTACTGCCTCTTACTGCTGCTGTACGGCTAGGTGTGTCTACTGTACTGCCTCTTACTGCTGCTGTACGGCTAGGTGTGTCTACTGTACTGCCTCTTACTGCTGCTGTACGGCTAGGTGTGTCTACTGTACTGCCTATACTGCTGCTGTACGGCTAGGTGTGTCTACTGTACTGCCTCTTACTGCTGCTGTACGGCTAGGTGTGTCTACTGTACTGCCTCTTACTGCTGCTGTACGGCTAGGTGTGTCTACTGTACTGCCTCTTACTGCTGCTGTACGGCTAGGTGTGTCTACCTACATGGTGACTCTTAGAAATGTCAGCCGCTGTGTTAGGCGTGTGTCTGCATGTCATTGTGTGTGTGTGGGTAGCATGATAACATCACAACAACTACCACACTCAGACCTACTCTGATATCCCCTATGTTTATTGGCAGTTATATCAGCCAAAGAGCAGATAGAAGAGCTATGAGGGATGGACCAGCAGCGGAGCTAGACAGCCCTACTACTCTTAATGGCAGCATCCCAAAGGACCCCTATTCCCTATAGAGCCCAATAGGCCCCCTATTCCGTATAGAGCCCATGGGGACACCTATTACCTATAGAGTCCAAAGGCCCCCGTATTCCCTATAGAGCCCAATAGGCCCCCTATTCCGTATAGAACCCATGGGGACACCTATTACCTATAGAGTCCAAAGGCCCCCATATTCCCTATAGAGCCCAATAGGCCCCCTATTCCCTATAGAGTCCAAAGGGCCCCCTATTCCCTATAGGGCCCAAAGAGCCCCCTATTCCCTTTAAAGCCCAAAGGCCCCCCTATTCCCTATAGAGTCCAAAGGGCCCCCTATTCCCTATAGAGCCCAAAGAGCCCCCTATTCCCTTTAAAGCCCAAAGGGACCCCTATTCTCTAAAGAGCCCAAAGGGCCCCCTATTCCCTATAGAGCCCAAAGGGCCCCCTATTCCCTATAGAGCCCAAAGGGACCCCTATTCTCTATAGAGCTCAAAGGGACCCCTATTCCCTATAGAGCCCAAAGGGCCCCCAATTCGCTATATAGCCCAAAGGGCAACCTATTCTCTATAGAGTCCAAAGAGACCCATATTCCCTATATAGCCCAAAGGGCAACCTATTCTCTATAGAGCCCAAAGGGCCCCCTATTCCGTATAGAACCCATGGGGACACCTATTCCCTATAGAGTCCAAAGGCCCCCATATTCCCTATAGAGCCCAATGGGCCCCCTATTCCCTATAGAGTCCAAAGGGCCCCCTATTCCCTATAGGGCCCAACGAGCCCCCTATTCCCTTTAAAGCCCAAAGGCCCCCCTATTCCCTATAGAGCCCAAAGGGACCCCTATTCTCTAAAGAGCACAAAGGGTCCCCTATTCCCTATAGAGCCCAAAGGGCCCCCTATTCCCTATAGAGCCCAAAGGGACCCCTATTCTCTATAGAGCCCAAAGGGACCCCTATTCTCTATAGAGCCCAAAGGGACCCCTATTCCCTATAGAGCCCAAAGGGTCCCCAATTCGCTATATAGCCCAAAGGGCAACCTATTCTCTATAGAGTCCAAAGAGAGCCATATTCCCTATATAGCCCAAAGGGCAACCTATTCTCTATAGAGCCCAAAGGGCCCCATATTCCCTATAGAGCCCTATTCCCTATAGAGCCCAATGGGCCCCCTATTCCGTATAGAACCCATGGGGACACCTATTCCCTATAGAGTCCTAAGGCCCCCATATTCCCTATAGAGCCCAATGGGCCCCCTATTCCCTATAGAGCCCAAAGGGCCCCCTATTCCCTATAGAGTCCAAAGGGCCCCCTATTCCCTATAGGGCCCAAAGAGCCCCCTATTCCCTTTAAAGCCCAAAGGGACCCCTATTCTCTATAGAGCCCAAAGGGCAACCTATTCTCAATAGAGCCCAAAGAGACCCATATTCCCTATATAGCCCAAAGGGCAACC
>CM059816.1:34250484-34262984 GCA_030435695.1 Brachymystax lenok tsinlingensis
ATGATGTAGGGTGATATAGACAGTAGGATGATGTAGGGTGATATAGAGACAGTAGGATGATGTAGGGTGATATAGAGACAGTATGATGATGTAGGGTGATATAGAGACAGTAGGATGATGTAGGGTGATAGAGAAGAGACAGTAGGATGATGTAGGGTGATATTGAGACAGTAGGATGATGTAGGGTGATATAGAGACAGTAGGATGATGTAGGGTGATATAGACAGTAGGATGATGTAGGGTGATATAGAGACAGTAGGATGATGTAGGGTGATATAGACAGTAGGATGATGTAGGGTGAAATAGACAGTAGGATGATGTAGGGTGATATAGACAGTAGGATGATGTAGGGTGATATAGAGACAGTAGGATGATGTAGGGTGATATAGAGACAGTATGATAATGTAGGGTGATATAGACAGTAGGATGATGTAGGGTGATATAGAGACAGTAGGATGATGTAGGGTGAAATAGAGACAGTAGGATGATGTAGGGTGATATAGAGACAGTAGGATGATGTAGGGTGATATAGAGACAGTAGGATGATGTAGGGTGATATAGAGACAGTATGATGATGTAGGGTGATATAGAGACAGTAGGATGATGTAGGGTGATATAGACAGTATGATGATGTAGAGTGAAATAGAGACAGTAGGATGATGTAGGGTGATATAGAGACAGTAGGATGATGTAGGGTGAAATAGAGACAGTAGGATGATGTAGGGTGATATAGAGACAGTAGGATGATGTAGGGTGATATAGAGACAGTAGGATGATGTAGGGTGATATAGACAGTATGATGATGTAGGGTGATATAGACAGTAGGATGATGTAGGGTTATATAGAGACAGTAGGATGATGTAGGGTGATATAGAGACAGTAGGATGATGTAGGGTGATATAGAGACAGTATGATGATGTAGGGTGATATAGAGACAGTAGGATGATGTAGGGTGATAGAGAAGAGACAGTAGGATGATGTAGGGTGATATTGAGACAGTAGGATGATGTAGGGTGATATAGAGACAGTAGGATGATGTAGGGTGATATAGACAGTAGGATGATGTAGGGTGATATAGAGACAGTAGGATGATGTAGGGTGATATAGACAGTAGGATGATGTAGGGTGAAATAGACAGTAGGATGATGTAGGGTGATATAGACAGTAGGATGATGTAGGGTGATATAGAGACAGTAGGATGATGTAGGGTGATATAGAGACAGTATGATAATGTAGGGTGATATAGACAGTAGGATGATGTAGGGTGATATAGAGACAGTAGGATGATGTAGGGTGAAATAGAGACAGTAGGATGATGTAGGGTGATATAGAGACAGTAGGATGATGTAGGGTTATATAGAGACAGTAGAATGATGTAGGGTTATATAGAGACAGTAGGATGATGTAGGGTGAAATAGAGACAGTAGGATGATGTAGGGTGATATAGAGACAGTAGGATGATGTAGGGTGAAATAGAGACAGTAGGATGATGTAGGGTGATATAGAGACAGTATGATGATGTAGGGTGATATAGAGACAGTAGGATGATGTAGGGTGAAATAGAGACAGTAGGATGATGTAGGGTGATATAGAGACAGTAGGATGATGTAGGGTGATATAGAGACAGTAGGATGATGTAGGGTGATATAGAGACAGTAGGATGATGTAGGGTGATATAGAGACAGTAGGATGATGTAGGGTGAAATAGAGACAGTAGGATGATGTAGGGTGATATAGAGACAGTAGGATGATGTAGGGTGATATAGAGACAGTAGGATGATGTTGGGTGATATAGAGACTGTAGGATGATGTAGGGTGAAATAGACAGTAGGATGATGTAGGGTGATATAGAGACAGTAGGATGATGTAGGGTGAAATAGAGACAGTATGATGATGTAGGGTGATATAGAGACAGTAGGATGATGTAGGGTGAAATAGAGACAGTAGGATGATGTAGGGTGATATAGAGACAGTAGGATGATGTAGGGTTATATAGAGACAGTAGGATGATGTAGGGTTATATAGAGACAGTAGGATGATGTAGGGTGATATAGAGACAGTAGGATGATGTAGGGTGAAATAGAGACAGTAGGATGATGTAGGGTGATATAGAGACAGTAGGATGATGTAGGGTGATATAGAGACAGTAGGATGATGTAGGGTGATATAGAGACAGTAGGATGATGTAGGGTGATATAGAGACAGTAGGATGATGTAGGGTGATATAGTGACAGTATGATGATGTAGGGTGATATAGAGACAGTAGGATGATGTAGGGTGATATAGAGACAGTAGGATGATGTAGGGTGATATAGAGACAGTAGGATGATGTAGGGTGATATAGAGACAGTATGATGATGTAGGGTGATATAGAGACAGTAGGATGATGTAGGGTGATATATAGACAGTAGGATGATGTAGGGTGATATAGAGACAGTATGATAATGTAGGGTGATATAGACAGTAGGATGATGTAGGGTGATATAGAGACAGTAGGATGATGTAGGGTGAAATAGAGACAGTAGGATGATGTAGGGTGATATAGACAGTAGGATGATGTAGGGTGATATAGACAGTAGGATGATGTAGGGTGATATAGAGACAGTAGGATGATGTAGGGTGATATAGAGACAGTAGGATGATGTAGAGAATCAGTAGTCCCAAACCAACAAGTCACCAAGCTAGTGTGTAGAGGTCCTTCCAGGTCTTTCTGTTTGTCCTTCAGGTCAGTGCCAAAGGATTAGATAGTTTCAACATGATGCACTCATCTCACTATGTTAAGTAAACATCCCCCAAAGCCTTCAGTCCAACATCCACTGTCTACGGTAGTGGAGTGGTCCTATGCTATCTCATCATATGCTTTGTAGGCATAGGTTGTTCATGGAAATCGCACCCTATTCTCCAGTGCACTACTTTGGACCAGTGCACTGTATAGGGAATAGGGAACCATTTGAGGAGCTGGCCTGGCTAATTGAATTGACGCTGACAGGCATGCTGTGTGTGTGTTGCCAACCTTCTGTGTGTGTGTGTTGCCAGTCTTCTGATTGCAGTTTGAATGGGGTCCATGTTAAACCAGGGGGTTAATTATTCTCTCCTCTTCTCTCCAATGATCTCTGCAACTCTCACCCTTTCATTTATTTAACAAGGGATGAACCCCATCCCTCCCCTGCACACGCACACAGTAGATGCTCAGACACACACCCACACACATACACTACATAGGAGAGAGACAATTGACTTCAACTCACCGCTCCACTCATCAGCCAGGCAGGGAGGATGGATATTTCTTTGTGTTTACCTCCCTGATGCCATTGTGGTCTGTTTTGGTCCTTTCAGAGGAAACTGCGGTAATCCTTCACTGTATGTACATGTTGAAGATGATTCAGGTCACAGAGAGGCTGCATCCCAAATGGCACCCTTTTCCCTATATAGTGCACTATATACAAATTGTGACTGGTAAAAAGTAGTGCACTGTAAAGGGAGTCTGGTGGTGCGCTGTAAAGGGATTAGGGTGGTGCACTGTAAAGGGATTAGGGTGGTGCAATGTAAAGGGATTAGGGTGGTGCGCTGTAAAGGGATTAGGGTGGTGCAATGTAAAGGGATTAGGGTGGTGCACTGTAAAGGGATTAGGGTGGTGCGCTGTAAAGGGATTAGGGTGGTGCAATGTAAAGGGATTAGGGTGGTGCACTGTAAAGGGATTAGGGTGGTGCACTGTAAAGGGATTAGGGTGGTGCATTGTAAAGGGATTAGGGTGGTGCATTGTAAAGGGATTAGGGTGGTGCGCTGTAAAGGGATTAGGGTGGTGCACTGTAAAGGGATTAGGGTGGTGCATTGTAAAGGGATTAGGGTGGTGAACTGTAAAGGGAGTCTGGTGGTGCGCTGTAAAGGGATTAGGGTGGTGCACTGTAAAGGGATTAGGGTGGTGCATTGTAAAGGGATTAGGGTGGTGAACTGTAAAGGGAGTCTGGTGGTGCGCTGTAAAGGGATTAGGGTGGTGCACTGTAAAGGGAGTCTGGTGGTGCGCTGTAAAGGGATTAGGGTGGTGCACTGTAAAGGGATTAGGGTGGTGCAATGTAAAGGGATTAGGGTGGTGCAAATGTAAAGGGATTAGGTGGTGCAATGTAAAGGGATTAGGGTGGTGCACTGTAAAGGGATTAGGTGGTGCGCTGTAAAGGATTAGGTGGTGCGCTGTAAAGGGATTAGGTGCACTGTAAAGGGATTAGGTGGTGCAATGTAAAGGGATTAGGTGGTGCGCTGTAAAGGATTAGGGTGGTGCAATGTAAAGGGATTAGGGTGGTGCACTGTAAAGGGATTAGGGTGGTGCACTGTAAAGGGATTAGGGTGGTGCATTGTAAAGGGATTAGGGTGGTGCATTGTAAAGGGATTAGGGTGGTGCGCTGTAAAGGGATTAGGGTGGTGCACTGTAAAGGGAGTCTGGTGGTGCGCTGTAAAGGGATTAGGGTGGTGCACTGTAAAGGGATTAGGGTGGTGCAATGTAAAGGGATTAGGGTGGTGCGCTGTAAAGGGATTAGGGTGGTGCACTGTAAAGGGAGTCTGGTGGTGCGCTGTAAAGGGATTAGGGTGATGCACTGTAAAGGGATTAGGGTGGTGCAATGTAAAGGGATTAGGGTGGTGCGCTGTAAAGGGATTAGGGTGGTGCAATGTAAAGGGATTAGGGTGGTGCACTGTAAAGGGATTAGGGTGGTGCACTGTAAAGGGGTTAGGGTGGTGCACTGTAAAGGGATTAGGGTGGTGCACTGTAAAGGGATTAGGGTGGTGCATTGTAAAGGGATTAGGGTGGTGCACTGTAAAGGGATTAGGGTGGTGCACTGTAAAGGGATTAGGGTGGTGCACTGTAAAGGGATTAGGGTGGTGCACTGTAAAGGGATTAGGGTGGTGCATTGTAAAGGGATTAGGGTGGTGCACTGTAAAGGGATTAGGGTTGTGCACTGTAAAGGGATTAGGGTGGTGCATTGTAAAGGGATTAGGGTGGTGCACTGTAAAGGGAGTAGGGTGGTGCACTGTAAATGGATTAAGGTGGTGAACTCTAAAGGGATTGTGGTGGTGAACTGTAAAGGGAGTAGGCTATTGCACTGCAATGGGAGTAGGGTGGTGCACTGTAAAGGGAGTAGGGTGGTGCACTGTAAAGGGAGTAGGGTGGTGAACTGTAAAGGGATTAGGGTGGTGAACTGTAAAGGGATTAGGGTGGTGCACTGTAAAGGGATTAGGGTGGTGCACTGTAAAGGGATTAGGGTGGTGCACTGTAAAGGGATTAGGGTGGTGAACTGTAAAGGGATTAGGGTGGTGAACTGTAAAGGGAGTAGGGTGGTGCACTGTAAAGGGAGTAGGGTGGTGAACTGTAAAGGGATTAGGGTGGTGAACTGTAAAGGGATTAGGGTGGTGCACTGTAAAGGGATTAGGGTGGTGAACTGTAAAGGGATTAGGGTGGTGAACTGTAAAGGGAGTAGGGTGGTGCACTGTAAAGGGAGTAGGGTGGTGAACTGTAAAGGGATTAGGGTGGTGAACTGTAAAGGGATTAGGGTGGTGCACTGTAAAGGGATTAGGGTGGTGCACTGTAAAGGGATTAGGGTGGTGAACTGTAAAGGGAGTAGGGTGGTGAACTGTAAAGGGAGTAGGGTGGTGAACTGTAAAGGGATTAGGGTGGTGCACTGTAAAGGGAGTAGGGTGGTGAACTGTAAAGGGAGTAGGGTGGTGAACTGTAAAGGGATTAGGGTGGTGCACTGTAAAGGGATTAGGGTGGTGAACTGTAAAGGGAGTAGGGTGGTGAACTGTAAAGGGATTAGGGTGGTGAACTGTAAAGGGATTATGGTGCTATTTGAATAATTGTTTTGGGATTCCTGACATCACACCAGCCCTTGCCTCTCTTCTCCTCTCCTCTCTCCTCCCTCCTCTCCTCTCTCTCCCTTGTCGCTCCTTTCCTCTCCTCCCTCTTTCCTCTCCTCTCCTCCATCTCTCCTCTCTCTCCGCTCTCGCTCCTCTCCTCTCTCCTCCCTCTCCTCCCTCTCTCCTCTCTTCCATCTCTCCTCTCTCTCCCCTCTCGCTCCTCTCCTCTCTCTTCCCACTCCTCCCTCTCTCCTCTCCTCCATCTCTCCTCTCTCTCCCCTCTCCCTCCTCTCCTCTCTCCTACCTCTCCTCCCTCTCTCCTCTCTTCCATCTCTCCTCTCTCTCCCCTCTCGCTCCTCTCCTCTCTCCTCCCTCTCCTCCCTCTCTCCTCTCTTCCATCTCTCCTCTCTCTCCCTCTCGCTCCTCTCCTCTCTCTTCCCACTCCTCCCTCTCTCCTCTCCTCCATCTCTCCTCTCTCTCCCCTCTCCCTCCTCTCCTCTCTCCTCCCTCTCCTCCCTCTCTCCTCTCCTCCATCTCTCCTCTCTCTCCCCTCTCGCTTCTCTCCTCCCTCTCTCCTTCCTCTCCCCTTTTGCTCCCCTCCTCACTCCTTTCTCCTCTCCTCTCTCCTCCCTCTCCTCCCTCTGCTCCCTGTCTCCTACCACTCACCTCTCGCTCCTCTCCTTTCTCCTCCCTCTCTTTTCCCTCTCTTCTCTCCTACCTCTCTCCTTCCTCTCACCTCTCTCTTCCCTCTCTCTCTCTCTCTCTCTCTCTCTCTCTCTCTCTCTCTCTCTCTCGGAAAGTCCATAAATGAGAGTCCAGATAGCAAGAGGCCACACGAGACTCCAACTACTTACCACACAGATTGTTATTATCATCCCTGAAGGGAAGCATGATTGCATGGTTCTACTTCACTTTATATTTATATGATAATTGATTGATTCTATATTCTATACTATACCCCCCCAGGTGTAACAAAAAAGGCATACTGAAATAGGTGTGTGTGTGTGTGTGTGTGTGTGTGTGTGTACTCACTCTTCCAGTGCATATGTGTGTTGTCATGTTTCAAGCCTGCTTCATGTGTCAGCTCAGGTACACTCACAGGGGAAGTCCAGCCTGTTAGAAATCCTCCTGAGAGATTAGCACAGAATGGCCTGGTCCAGGTCAGTGCTGCAGTGGGGGAAATGTCCTGGTCCATGTCAGTGCTGCAGTGGGGGAAATGGCCTGGTCCATGTCAGTGCTGCAGTGGGGGAAATGGCCTGGTCCATGTAAGTGCTGCAGTGGGGGAAATGGCCTGGTCCATGTCAGTGCTGCAGTGGGGGAAATGGCCTGGTCCATGTCAGTGCTGCAGTGGGGGAAATGGCCTGGTCCATGTCAGTGCTGCAGTGGGGGAAATGGCCTGGTCCATGTTAGTGCTGCAGTGGGGGAAGTGGCCTGGTCCATGTTAGTGCTGCAGTAGGGGAAATGGCCTGGTCCATGTCAGTGCTGCAGTGGGGGAAATGGCCTGGTCCATGTCAGTGCTGCAGTGGGGGAAATGGCCTGGTCCATGTCAGTGCTGCAGTGGGGGAAATGGCCTGGTCCATGTTAGTGCTGCAGTGGGGGAAATGGCCTGGTCCAGGTCAGTGCTGCAGTGGGGGAAATGGCCTGGTCCATGTCAGTGCTGCAGTGGGGGAAATGGCCTGGTCCATGTCAGTGCTGCAGTGGGGGAAATGGCCTGGTCCATGTTAGTGCTGCAGTGGGGGAAGTAGCCTGGTCCATGTTAGTGCTGCAGTAGGGGAAATGGCCTGGTCCATGTCAGTGCTGCAGTGGGGGAAATGGCCTGGTCCATGTCAGTGCTGCAGTGGGGGAAATGGCCTGGTCCATGTCAGTGCTGCAGTGGGGGAAATGGCCTGGTCCATGTTAGTGCTGCAGTGGGGGAAATGGCCTGGTCCAGGTCAGTGCTGCAGTGGGGGAAGTGGCCTGGTCCATGTCAGTGCTGCAGTGGGGGAAATGGCCTGGTCCATGTCAGTGCTGCAGTGGGGGAAATGGCCTGGTCCATGTTAGTGCTGCAGTGGGGGAAATGGCCTGGTCCAGGTCAGTGCTGCAGTGGGGGAAATGGCCTGGTCCATGTTAGTGCTGCAGTGGGGGAAGTGGCCTGGTCCATGTCAGTGCTGCAGTGGGGGAAGTGGCCTGGTCCATGTTAGTGCTGCAGTGGGGGAAGTGGCCTGGTCCATGTCAGTGCTGCAGTGGGGGAAATGGAAATGGCTGCTATGCTATTTGCTGTCAATTCTGGGCCGTTTTGGAGAGAGGCCAGATATTAAGTGAGATTAAAGTACTGAAAGAGAGGGGCAGACAGAAAGGGCGAAGGAGGAGGAGGGGATTGAGAAAGAAAGAAAGCATCCATTCTCATTTAACAAAAATGTAGGTTGTCGTGAGGTATTGATTCTCGAGAGACATTACTGTAAACCTACTGTATACATTACTGTAAACATAATGTAGACATTACTGTAAACATACTGTAGACATTACTGTAAACGTACTGTAGACATTACTGTAAACCTACTGTAGACATTACTGTAAACTTACTGTATACATTACTGTAAACATACTGTAGACATTACTGTAAACATACTGTAGACATTACTGTAAACGTACTGTAGACATTACTGTAAACCTACTGTAGACATTACTGTAAACTTACTGTATACATTACTGGAATCGTACTGTAGACATTACTGTAAACCTACTGTATACATTACTGTAAACATACTGTAGACATTACTGTAAACATACTGTAGACATTACTGTAAACTTACTGTATACATTACTGTAAACGTACTGTATACATTACTGTAAACTTACTGTAGACATTACTGGAATCGTACTGTAGACATTACTGGAAAGTTACTGTAGCCATTACTGTAAACCTACTGTAGACATTACTGGAAACTTACTGTAGACATTACTGGAAACTTACTGTATACATTACTGGAAACTTGCTGTAGACATTACTGTAAACTTACTGTAGACATTACTGGAAACTTACTGTAGACATTACTGTAAACCTACTGTAGACATTACTGTAAACCTACTGTAGACATTACTGGAAACTTACTGTAGACATTACTGGAAACTTACTGTATACATTACTGGAAACTTGCTGTAGACATTACTGTAAACTTACTGTAGACATTACTGTAAACTTACTGTAGACATTACTGGAAACTTACTGTATACATTACTGTAAACCTACTGTAGACATTACTGGAAACTTACTTTAGACATTACTGGAAAATTACTGTAGACATTACTGGAAACTTGCTGTAGACATTACTGTAATCTTGCTGTAGACATTACTGTTAACTTACTGTAGACATTAGTGAAAACTTGCTGTAGATAAAACTGTAAACCTACTGTAGACATTACTGTTAACTTACTGTAGACATTACTGTAAACTTGCTGTAGACATTACTGTAAACTTACTGTAGACATTACTGTAAACTTGCATATTTCTCATGTCTGGAACATACCACCAAGGTCCACGGACGACAATCACCCGACTGCCCCTCTCAGCAGAGCAGTGTAAACAGAATTGTCTCATTGAGCCCAACATTCATACAGTAAAACTACTAATAGCAGAGCAATGTTTTTGAAACAGCTGAGAAGTATAGACATAATTTTGTGATTTTTCACCTGAAATTGCAGTAACAGCCTGTTACATTCTGAAATTGTCGCAGTAACAAACCAATTTAAACAGCCCCCTCTGGCTGCTCTGAGCCACCACAAGAAGCTGAACTCCCTAGAGAATGATTAACGGTTTATTCAGTCGAAATTTTGCCTTAACCTCATGAAGGCCTATTGACTTCCATGTTATTGATCAAATTAAGCTTGGTTTCTTCTAAGGTCACTTTAATACGCTGAAACTGTACTTTTTATATTCATATAAGAGGGTTAAATGTTTAAAATGCTAACGTTACTAGCTAGCATAATTATTGTCTTGCAGGCTACATTTAATGTTTGTTCGGACAACAAAATACACCCTTTCATTGTCTGCACATGCTTGTGAATTGTTGCGTCATGTGTTATATGGAGTGTAACATTATATGGTTTGGTTTTGGTGTGTTATATGGAGTGTTATATGGAGTGTTATATGGTTTGTTATATGGAGTGTTATATGGAGTGTTATATGGAGTGTTATATGGAGTGTTATATGGATTGGTTTTGGTGTGTGATATGGTGTGTTATATGGAGTGTTATATGGAGTGTTATATGGAGTGTTATATGGATTGGTTTTGGTGTGTGATTTGGTGTGTTATATGGAGTGTTATATGGAGTGTTATATGGAGTGTTATATGGAGTGTTATATGGCGTGTTATATGGAGTGTTATATGGAGTGTTATATGGAGTGTTATATGGATTGGTTTTGGTGTGTGATATGGAGTGTTATATGGAGTGTTATATGGAGTGTTATATGGTTTGTTATATGGAGTGTTATATGGTTTGTTATATGGAGTGTTATATGGAGTGTTATATGGAGTGTTATATGGAGTGTTATATGGATTGTTATATGGAGTGTTATATGGAGTGTTATATGGAGTGTTATATGGAGTGTTATATGGAGTGTTATATGGAGTGTTATATGGTTTGTTATATGGAGTGTTATATGGTTTGTTATATGGAGTGTTATATGGAGTGTTATATGGAGTGTTATATGGAGTGTTATATGGTTTGTTATATGGAGTGTTATATGGAGTGTTATATGGAGTGTTATATGGAGTGTTATATGGAGTGTTATATGGTTTGTTATATGGAGTGTTATATGGTTTGTTATATGGAGTGTTATATGGAGTGTTATATGGAGTGTTATATGGTTTGTTATATGGAGTGTTATATGGAGTGTTATATGGAGTGTTATATGGAGTGTTATATGGAGTGTTATATGGATTGTTATATGGAGTGTTATATGGAGTGTTATATGGAGTGTTATATGGAGTGTTATATGGTTTGTTATATGGAGTGTTATATGGAGTGTTATATGGAGTGTTATATGGAGTGTTATATGGTTTGTTATATGGAGTGTTATATGGAGTGTTATATGGAGTGTTATATGGAGTGTTATATGGAGTGTTATATGGAGTGTTATATGGTTTGTTATATGGAGTGTTATATGGTTTGTTATATGGAGTGTTATATGGAGTGTTATATGGAGTGTTATATGGTTTGTTATATGGAGTGTTATATGGAGTGTTATATGGAGTGTTATATGGAGTGTTATATGGATTGTTATATGGAGTGTTATATGGAGTGTTATATGGAGTGTTATATGGAGTGTTATATGGTTTGTTATATGGAGTGTTATATGGAGTGTTATATGGAGTGTTATATGGATTGTTATATGGAGTGTTATATGGTTTGTTATATGGAGTGTTATATGGAGTGTTATATGGAGTGTTATATGGAGTGTTATATGGAGTGTTATATGGAGTGTTATATGGATTGTTATATGGAGTGTTATATGGTTTGTTATATGGAGTGTTATATGGAGTGTTATATGGAGTGTTATATGGAGTGTTATATGGATTGTTATATGGAGTGTTATATGGAGTGTTATATGGAGTGTTATATGAAGTGTTATATGGAGTGTTATATGGAGTGTTATATGGAGTGTTATATGAAGTGTTATATGGAGTGTTATATGGAGTGTTATATGGAGTGTTATATGGATTGTTATATGGAGTGTTATATGGAGTGTTATATGGAGTGTTATATGGAGTGTTATATGGTTTGTTATATGGAGTGTTATATGGTTTGTTATATGGAGTGTTATATGGAGTGTTATATGGAGTGTTATATGGAGTGTTATATGGATTGTTATATGGAGTGTTATATGGTAAGGTAAGGATGTAATGTAAATGTTGATGTTAATATTATATAAATTAACATTTGATTTGATGTGATGTGGGAGAAAAGCTGTGGCGCTAACTAGCTGGTAAAGACCAACATGTTCCCACAGTTGTAACACCATCAGTGTTAGTTAATATCTGAAGGATTGTCTATCCACGGCAACATACTGCAGGTCTAGATCTGCCAGTACTGTGGTAATGACTAAGGAAGACTTTAATTTGCACTCACTGACAGATCCACAAAGACGTGTCCTAAATGGCCTGTTCCCCATGAGCCCTAGTCAACAGTAGTGCACTATAATGGGGAGTAGGCCATGGTGCCATTTGACTGTTTGTTTTTTCCTTAAATACTAAATACTGTGTAATATAACTAAATACTGTGTAATATAACTAAATACTGTGTAATATAACTAAATACTGTGTTTTAGAACTAAATACTGTGTAATATAACTAAATACTGTGTAATATAACTAAATACTGTGTAATATAACTAAATACTGTGTTTTAGAACTAAATACTGTGTAATATAACTAAATACTGTGTAATATAACTAAATACTGTGTAATATAACTAAATACTGTGTTTTAGAACTAAATAATGTGTAAAATAACTAAATACTGTGTAATATAACTAAATACTGTGTAATATAACTAAATACTGTGTAATATAACTAAATACTGTGTTTTAGAACTAAATAATGTGTACAATAACTAAATACTGTGTAATATAACTAAATACTGTGTAATATAACTAAATACTGTGTAATATAACTAAATA
>CM059816.1:34265484-34267984 GCA_030435695.1 Brachymystax lenok tsinlingensis
CTCTGCCTTTCTCAATAGCAAGGCTATGCTCACTGAGTCTGTACATAGTCAAAGCTTTCCTTAAGTTTGGTTCAGTCACAGTGGTCAGGTATTCTGCCACTGTGTACTCTCTGTTTAGGGTCAAATAGCATTCTAGTTTGCTCTGTTATTTTGTTAATTCTTTCCAATGTGTCAAGTAATTCTCTTTTTGTTTTCTCATGATTTGGTTGGGTCTAATTGTGTTTCTGTCCTGGGGCTCTGTGGGGTCTGTTAGTGTTTGTGAACAGAGCCCCAGGACCAGCTTGCTTAGGGGACTCTTCTCCAGGTTCATCTCTCTGTAGGTGAGGACTCTGTTATGGAAGGTTGTCACGTCCAGGCCTGAGATGACAGGCTGGTGTGTTTAGTTTTTGTTTTGGTGTAGGGTTTTTTCTGTTCTAGGTGTTCTATTTCTATGTTGGGGTAATGGTTCCCAATTAGAGGCAGCTGAGTGTCGTTACCTCTAATTGGGAACCATATATATGTTTGTAGTTTGCACTAGGGGTTTGTGGGTTGTTGTTTGTACACAGCTTTACCGGTTTTCACGTGTTATGGTCATGTTACGATCTTCGTTCGTTCGTTCGTTCGTTCGTTCGTTCGTTCGTTCGTTCGTTCGTTCGTTCGTTCGTTGTTTTGTCCCAGTTACGCATTTAAATAAAGATGTATACTGGATGCCTCGCTACGCCTTGGTCTGTCCCTTCTGGAGATCGTGACAAAGGTTTGATGTACCTTTTGATGGCGTAGAAGGCCCTTCTTGCAGGTAGCCTAGTGGTTAGAGCTTTGGATCGAATCCCTGAGCTGACATGGTAGATGAATGTATATTTTGTAACGTGCACACTGAGCAATCTGGGATCTGTGTGTGTTTGGGGGTGTGTGTGTGTGTGTGTGTGTGTGTTCAAATGTGATTTGTTAGAGTTGCATAATGTTAAGGGTTCACTCAGATGGTCCTTAACTCTGTGGAACTGTGCAGAAGGCGTGTGTGTGTGCACCCAGCAGCGCCTGGGGGTCACGTGCTGACCTCATTGTGTGCACGAGTAAGTAAGTGCTCTCTGCTGTGTGAGCAACCCCCCCCACACTCTGTGCTGCTCCTAACGAGTCTCTACCCCATCCTCCCCTCCCTGCTCCTAACGAGTCTCTACCCCATCCTCCCTCCCTGCTCCTAACGAGTCTCTACCTCCATCCTCCCTCCCTGCTCCTAACCCAGTCTCTACCCCCATCCTCCCTCCCTGCTCCTAACGAGTCTCTACCTCCATCCTCCCCTCCCTGCTCCTAATGAGTCTCTACCCCATCCTCCCGTCCCTGCTCCTAATGAGTCTCTACCCCATCCTCCCCTCCCTGCTCCTAACGAGTCTCTACCTCCATCCTCCCCTCCCTGCTCCTAATGAGTCTCTACCCCATCCTCCCGTCCCTGCTCCTAATGAGTCTCTACCCCATCCTCCCCTCCCTGCTCCTAACTTGAGTCTCTACCTCCATCCTCCCCTCCCTGCTCCTAATGAGTCTCTACCCCATCCTCCCGTCCCTGCTCCTAACGAGTCTCTACCTCCATCCTCCCCTCCCTGCTCCTAATGAGTCTCTACCCCATCCTCCCCTCCCTGCTCCTAACGAGTCTCTACCTCCATCCTCCCCTCCCTGCTCTTAATGAGTCTCTACCCCATCCTCCGTCCCTGCTCCTAATGAGTCTCTACCCCATCCTCCCCTCCCTGCTCCTAACGAGTCTCTACCTCCATCCTCCCTCCTGCTCCTAATGAGTCTCTACCCCATCCTCCCTCCCTGCTCCTAACGAGTCTCTACCTCCATCCTCCCCTCCCTGCTCTTAATGAGTCTCTACCCCATCCTCCCGTCCCTGCTCCTAATGAGTCTCTACCCCATCCTCCCCTCCCTGCTCCTAACGAGTCTCTACCTTCATCCTTCCCGTCCCTGCTCCTAATGAGTCTCTACCCCATCCTCCCCTCCCTGCTCCTAACGAGTCTCTACCCCCATCCTCCCCTCCCTGCTCCTAATGAGTCTCTACCCCATCCTCCCTCCCTGCTCCTAATGAGTCTCTACCCCATCCTCCCGTCCCTGCTCCTAATGAGTCTCTACCCCATCCTCCCTCCCTGCTCCTAATGAGTCTCTTCCCCATCCTCCCCTCCCTGCTCCTAATGAGTCTCTACCCCATCCTCCCCTCCCTGCTCCTAATGAGTCTCTACCTCCATCCTCCCCTCCCTGCTCCTAACGAGTCTCTACCTCCATCCTCCCCTCCCTGCTCCTAACGAGTCTCTACCCCATCCTCCCCTCCCTGCTCCTAACGAGTCTCTACCCCCATCCACCCTCCCTGCTCCTAACGAGTCTCTACCCCCATCCTCCCCTCCCTGCTCCTAACGAGTCTCTACCTCCATCCTCCCCTCCCTGCTCCTAATGAGTCTCTACCCCATCCTCCCCTCCCTGCTCCTAACGAGTCTCTACCTCCATCCTCCTCTCTTCCTTCCTGCCTGCATAATGAGAA
>CM059816.1:34272984-34305484 GCA_030435695.1 Brachymystax lenok tsinlingensis
TTTGGCCCAGCTGCCAGCTCTAGGAAGAGTCTTGGTGGCTCCAAACTTCTTCTATTTAAGAATGATGGAGGCCACTGGTACCCTTGCCCAGATCTGTGCCTCGACACAATCCTGTCTCGGAGCTCTACGGACAATTCCTCCGACCTCATGGCTTGGTTTTTGCTCTGACGTGAACTGCAACTGTGGTACCTTATATAGACAGATGTCTGCCTTCTAAATCATGTCCAATCAATTGAATTAACCACAGCTGGACTCCAATCAAGTTGTAGAAACGATCAATGGAAACAGGATGCACCTGAGCTCAATTTCGAGTCACATAGCAAAAGGTCTGAATACTTATGTAAACAAGGCCATTATGGGGTATTGTGTGTTGAATGATGAGGAAAACAATGAATGTAATCCATTTTAGAATAAGGCTGTAACTTAACAAAATGTGGATAAAGGGAAGGGGTCTGTGTGTGAGCGGATGGGAGGGGCGGGGAGTCGCGTGATTTGGATCTTCACCCAGAGGGCCTGTCTCTCTGCATCAGGCCTGAACATGACTCACACACCCCTGGCCTCCTGCAGCTTGCTAGCTAGCTACCCAGGAAGTGAGAGTGCGTGTGTGTGTGTCTGTGCGCGCATGTGCAAAGAGAAGACACTGGTGCCCTAGGTCTTTGCCTGTCTGTCTGTAGAGCCCAGAAATGTGTTGATGCCAAGGAAGGAGAGAGGGGGAGAGAGAGAGAGAAAGATATATATATATATATAGAGAGAGAGAGAGACAGAGAGATAATGTACGTGTTTATGATGGTGTTTGTTTTAAACTGAACATCTAACAGTCCTGTGATTATGGTGAGGAGAGACAATCTCCGTGGTCTCCTGTGATCAGGAATATTGTTTCCTCGAAGCGGGCGAACAAAGTCTTAGCTGGTCTGTCTGTACACGTCTATGTTCCCAGTAATCTTTTACCATGGTAAAATTAGGTTGTTCGCGCTTTCAGTTTTGTGCGAATGTTGCCATCTATCCATGGTTTTTGGTTTGGATAAGTTGTAATCATCACAGTGTGAACAACATCCTCTATAAACTTCCTGATGAACTCAGTCACTGTGTCAGTGTATACGGTGATAGTATTCTCTGAGGCAACCCGGAACATTCCCCAGTCTGTTTGATCTAAACAATCTTGAAGCATAGATTCCGATTGGTCAGACCAACAGTCCTTACCTCGGGTGCTTCCTGTTTAAGTTGCTTCCTTGTAGCCAGAAGGGAGAGTAGCAGGGGTCCATGATGTGTGTGTAGCACAGGAGATGTGTTGATAGAATGTCGGTAGCGTTTACCTCAGATTTCCTTTATTAAAGCCCCAGCTATAATATGTGGCTCCAGTTAGTTTGCATATAATCCAGGGTAGTTCTGTGAGAGCAACTGCGGTGTCGGCTTGGTGGGGGACTGCACACGGCAGTGACGAAAACCAAAGAAAATGATCTTGGGAGGTAATGCTGGTCGGGTATTTGATGGCGAGGTATTCCAGACTGGGAGAACACAAGGACTTGGGTTCCTGTACGTTACAACAATCACACCATGAGTTGTTAATGATAAAACAAACTTTTCCGCCTGTCTTTTCCCCAGAGAGTTCTTTCTTCCTGTCCACACTATGGATGGAGAACCCCGCTGGCTGAATGGACAGGAACAATATAATCAGAGAGAGCCATGATTCCGTAAAACAGAGTTTGTTACAGTTACCCTGATGTCTCTCTGGAAGGAGATCCTCACCCTGAGCTCATCTCATTTATTGTCCAGGGACAGAATGTTAGTGAGTAATATACTCAGAAGCGGTGGATGGCGTTGGGGTTTTGGTGACAGCTCTGTCATCCTAACTCTCTATTCCCAGAACAGCAGGAAGTCAGAACAATATCCTTGTGTTTTATTTACTCCTGCTGTTCTCTGCTGCTATTTATTTTAATTGTATTTTATTTCACCTTTATTTAACCAGGTAGGCCAGTTCACCTTTATTTAACCAGGTAGGCCAGTTCACCTTTATTTAACCAGGTAGGCCAGTTCACCTTTATTTAAAAAGGTAGGCCAGTTCACCTTTATTTAACCAGGTAGGTCAGTTGAGAACAAGTTCTCATTTACAACTGTGACCTGGCCAAGATAAAGCAAAGCAGTGCAACAAAAACAACAACACAGAGTTACACATAAACAAACGTACAGTCAATAACACAATAGAAAAATCTATGTACAGCGTGTGCAAATGTAGATTAGGGAGGTAAGGCATTAAATAGGCCATAGAGGTGAAATAATTACAATCTAGCATTAATACTGGAGTGATAGATGTGCAGATGATGATGTGCAAGTAGAGATACTGGGGTGCAAAAGAGCAAGAGGGTAAATACCAATATGCTACTCATGCTATACAGAGTCATGGAATGGGTTCTCTGGGCCAGAGAGGAGATTTAATACTGAAAGAGATGTTTGCGTTTGGGGGTCTGAAAGTTATCTACAGGCCTGTCCTCAATGGCCCCCTATTTCTCCTATAGTGCACTACTGTGGACCAGGGCTCATATGAACTAGGGTGCTCTTTGAGCTGCTGCTCCCTCCCTGTGGTCATATTGCACAATCTGACAGTTTGGAAAGAAAAAGGTTTTCATTTTAAAGCCCCGAGCGTCATTCTTTGTCTGGCGTTGTCGTTGTAGGTGTGTCGAGGTCGGTTGTGTTGTAACTGATGTTCTGTTACGGCTCAGCTACATAGCTGCTCTTTTATGTGTAACATATATTTCTGTTATTTCAACTTGAAAATCTACTCTTCAATTCTTTGAAATAGTTCTGTCAATATTATGTTATTCTGTCTGTTATTTGTCAATGTAGCTTTTTGGAGCTCTAAGGTTCTCTCTCTCTCTCTCTCTCTCTCTCTCTCTCTCTCTCTCTCTCTCTCTCTCTCTCTCTCTCTCTCAATCTCTCTCCCTCTCTCTCTCTCTCTCTCTCTCTCTCTCTCTCTCTCTCTCTTTCTCTCTCTCGCTGTCTCCTTCTCTTCTCTCTCTTTCTCTGTCTCTATATCTGTCTCTTTCTCTTCTCTCTCTTTCTCTCTTTGTCCATCTCTTTCTCGCTCTCTTTCCTCTCTCTCTCTCTCTTCTCTCAATTCAAGGAGCTTTATTGGCATGGGAAACATATGTTAACATTGCCAAAGCAAGTGAATTAGATAATAAACAAATGTCATATGTCTATATAGAGTGTTGTAACGATGTGAAAATAGTTAAAGTACAAAAGGGAAAATAAATAATCATAAATATGGGTCTGTGTAATCTGAGGGAAATATGTGTCTCTAATATGGTCATACATTTGGCAGGAGGTTGGGACGTGCAGCTGTTTCCACCTCATTTTGTGGGCAGTGTGCACATAGCCTGTCTTCTCTTGAGAGCCAGGTCTGCCTACGGCGGCCTTTCTCAATAGCAAGGCTATGCTCACTGAGTCTGTACATAGTCAAAGCTTTCTTTATGTTTGGGTCAGTCACAGTGGTCAGGCAAATGACACATTTCCCAGAAGGTATGTGACTCCTGTCTCTTCCAGTGTGTAGTATATAAACCTGTTCATTATATTTCCATTTTTAAGAACCTTATTCAATGTTTTTAATGGGATGTTCACATACACTATAGGCTATAACAAGGTATTGTCAGGCAGCCTACAGCATTAGAACAAAAAAACACAGATCGTCCGTCCCAAATGACACCCTATTCCCTACAGGGCACTAGTAGTGCACTAGGCTACACAGGGAATAGGGCACCATGTGGGACGGACCATTCTCTCCTCGATGCAACTCTGATGTCACTTCCTTTGTGTGTAATCCTTCAGTGGAGTAAAAATCTGCTTGGTTGATCTGCCTCTGGTAAAGTCTCTGAAATATTAATGCAGGGAAGAAATAGAGTAGGTCTCCGTCCCCAATGCCCTATTCTCTACATAGAACCCTATTGGCCTTGGTCAAAAGTAGTGCACTGTAAAGGGGAAAATAGTGTAATTTAGAATGCAGCCTAGATCTGAGGCAGCTCTCCGAGGATTCTGTTTCTGACGAGGGTTGACCTTCTACTAATCAGATGCAGACCTGACATGGAGATGTGTTTTCAATAATGTACTGTTTTCATAGAGAGTATACAAACCAATTACAACTACTACCAATTAGAACAGATCACTGTTCAATTACAACCAATTAGAACAGATCACTGTTCAGCTACTACCAATTAGAACAGATCACTGTTCAGCTACTACCAATTAGAACAGATCACTGTTAAACTACTACCAATTAGAACAGATCACTGTTCGGCTACTACCAATTAGAACAGATCACTGTTCAATTACAACCAATTAGAACAGATCACTGTTCAGCTACTACCAATTAGAACAGATCACTGTTCAGCTACTACCAATTAGAACAGATCACTGTTAAACTACTACCAATTAGAACAGATCACTGTTCAGCTACTACCAATTACTATGAGAATACTAACATGTGTAGATGCTATTGACTGTCATTGACTATGAGAATACTAACATGTGTAGATGCTATTGACTGTCATTGACTATGAGAATACTAACATGTGTTTTTCTCTCCTCTTCCTCCTCATGTGGTGTTGTTGCTGCCCCTCTTCCTCTTCAATAGGTAATGTGATAACTTTATTCATTAATGTATCATCAACTCCCTCATTCATTATGACTAGAGACTGAAGATTTCATCAGAAGGTATACTGTGCATTTGGAAAGTATTCAGACCCCTTCACCTTTTACACATTTTGTTACGTTACAGCCTTATTCTAAAATGTATTAAATACATTGTTTCCCTCATCAATCTACACACAATACCCCATAATGACGAAGCAAAAACAGGTTTTGAGAAATATTTGGAAATTCATTAAAAAAAATAAAGAAAATGAAATATCACATTTACATAAGTATTCAGACCCTTTACTCAGTACTTTGTTGAAGCACCTTTGGCAGCGATTACAGCCTGGAGTCTTCTTGGGTATGACGCTACAAGCTTTGCACACCTGTATTTGGGGAGTTTCTCCCATTCTTCTCTGCAGATCCTCTCAAGCTCTGTCAGGCTGGATGGGGAGTGTTGCTGCACAGCTATTTTCAAGTCTCTCCAGAGTTGTTCGATCAGGTTCAAGTCCGGGTGCTGGCTGGGCCACTCAAGGACATTCAGAGACTTGTCCCGAACCCACTCCTGTCTATTCTTGACTGTGTGCTTTGGGTCGTTGTCCTGTTGGAAGGTGAACCTTTGCCCCAGTCTGAGGTCCTGAGCACTCTGGAGCAGGTTTTCATCAAGGGTCGCTCTGCACTTTGCTCCGTAAATTTTTCCCTTGATCCTGACTAGTCTGCCAGTCCCTGCCGCTGAAAAACATCCCCACATCATGATGCTGCCACCTCCATGCTTCACCGTAGGGATGGTGCCAGGTTTCCTCCAGACGTGACGCTTGGCATTCAGGCCAAAGAATTCAATCTTGTTTTGATCAGACCAGAGAGTCCTTTAGGTGCCTTTTGGCAAACTCCAAGTGGGCTGTCATGTGCCTTTTACTGAGGAGTGGCTCCTGTCTGGCCACTCTACCATAAAGGCCTGATTGGTAGAGTGCTGTCGAGATGGTTGTCCTTCTGGAAGGTTCTCCCATCTCCACAGAGGAACTCTGGAGCTCTGTCAGAGTGACCATTGGATTCTTGGTCACCTCCTTGACCAAGGCCCTTCTACCCTGATTGCTCAGTTTGGCTGGGAGGCCACCTCCATGAAGAGTCTTGGTGGTTCCAAACTTCTTCCATTCAAGAATGATGTGTTCATGGGGATCTTCAATGCTGCAGAAATGTTTTGGTACCCTTCCCCAGATCTGTGCCTCGACACAATCCTGTCTTAGCGCTCAACCTCATGGCTTGGTTTTTGCTCTGACATGCACTGTCAACTGTGGGACCTTATATAGACAGGTGTGTGCCTTTCCAAATCATGTCCAATCAGCTAAATTTACCACAGGTGGACTCCAATCAAGTTGTAGAAACATCTCAAGGATGATCAATGGAAACAGGATGCACCTGACCTCAATTTTGTGTCTCATAGTAAAGGGTCTGAATACTTATGTAAATAAAGGATTTCTGTTTTTTATTTTTATAAATTTGCCAACATTTCTAAAAACCTGTTTTCACTTTGTCATTATGGGGTGTCCATCTTTCTTTTTTAATCAATTTTAAAATAACGTCACAAAATGTGGAAAAGGTAAAAGGGTCTGAATACTTTCTGAATGCACCGCATGTAGAATCAGTCTGCTCTATGGGCCCTGGTCGAAAGACCTGCACTATGAAGGGAATAGGGGGCCCTGGTCGAAAGACCTGCTCTATGAAGGGAATAGGGGGCCCTGGTCGAAAGACCTGCTCTATGAAGGGAATAGGGGGCCCTGGTCTAAAGACCTGCTCTATGAAGGGAATAGGGGGCCCTGGTCTAAAGACCTGCTCTATGAAGGGAATAGGGGCCCTGGTCGAAAGACCTGCACTATGAAGGGAATAGGGCCCTGGTGAAAGACCTGCACTATGAAGGGAATAGGGGGCCCTGGTCTAAAGACCTGCTCTATGAAGGGAATAGGGGCCCTGGTCGAAAGACCTGCACTATGAAGGGAATAGGGGGCCCTGGTCGAAAGACCTGCACTATGAAGGGAATAGGGGGCCCTGGTCGAAAGACCTGCACTATGAAGGGAATAGGGGCCCTGGTGAAAGACCTGCACTATGAAGGGAATAGGGGGCCCTGGTCGAAAGACCTGCACTATGAAGGGAATAGGGGGCCCTGGTCGAAAGACCTGCTCTATGAAGGGAATAGGGGGCCCTGGTCGAAAGACCTGCACTATGAAGGGAATAGGGGGCCCTGGTCGAAAGACCTGCACTATGAAGGGAATAGGCTTCCATTTAGGATGCATACCATTTGTAGGCACACTGCAAATTAGATGTCACGGTACATTATGTCATGGTACATTATGTCATGGTACATTATGCCATGGTACATTATGCCATGGTGCATTGTGTCATGGTACATTATGTCACGGTACATTATGCCATGGTACATTATGCCATGGTACATCGTGCCATGGTACATTATGTCACGGTACATTGTGTCATGGTACGTTGTGTCACGGTACATTGTGTCACAGTACATTGTGTCACAGGACATTATGTCATGGTACATTATGCCATGGTACATTGTGTCATGGTACATTATGCCATGGTACATTATGCCATGGTACATTGTGTCATGGTACATTATGTCACGGTACATTGTGTCATGGTACATTATGTCACGGTACATTGTGTCATGGTACATTATGTCACGGTACATTGTGTCACGGTACATTATGTCACGGTACATTGTGTCATGGTACATTATGTCACGGTACATTGTGTCACGGTACATTATGTCACGGTACATTGTGTCATGGTACATTATGCCATGGTACATTGTGTCATGGTACACTTGGACCTAGGTTACCCTGTGAGAAACAACTAACTAATTTCCATATGAAAGCTCCTCCCCCTCAATGCCATGCCACTCAGTGAAAATTAACCATGGAGCCAAATGACTTTACTACGACAAACACCGTCCCACATCTCAAATGGCACCCTTTCCCTATGTAGGGCCCTATGGCCCTGGGCAGATGTAGTGCACTAGATAGGGAATACTCTGCCATTTTGGACATATCCTTTTTCTCTTTCACTAGTGTGGTAAAGGAGTGGCGCTGAGCTTTGACTCACATTTAGACAATCAGAGGAGACAGACAGACAGGATGTAAACCTGTCACTATACTTGGGAGGGAGGAGACACCATGGAGAGAGAGACCTCTGTATTAATCAGGGTTTGTTGTTGAAACATAAAACCAAGTGGAACAGACATTCATTTTACACAGACATTTAAAGGCAGAGAGTTGAACAGAGAAACAGACATTTAAAGGCAGAGAGTTGAACAGAGAAACAGACATTGAAAGGCAGAGAGTTGAACAGAGAAACAGACATTGAAAGGCAGAGAGTTGAACAGAGAAACAGACATTGAAAGGCAGAGAGTTGAACAGAGAAACAGACATTGAAAGGCAGAGAGTTGAACAGAGAAACAGACATTTAAAGGCAGAGAGTTGAACAGAGAAACAGACATTTAAAGGCAGAGAGTTGAACAGAGAAACAGACATTGAAAGGCAGAGAGTTGAACAGAGAAACAGACATTTAAAGGCAGAGAGTTGAACAGAGAAACAGACATTGGAAAGGCAGAGAGTTGAACAGAGAAACAGACATTGAAAGGCAGAGAGTTGAACAGAGAAACAGACATTGAAAGGCAGAGAGTTGAACAGAGAAACAGACATTGAAAGGCAGAGAGTTGAACAGAGAAACAGACATTGAAAGGCAGAGAGTTGAACAGAGAAACAGACATTGAAAGGCAGAGAGTTGAACAGAGAAACAGACATTGAAAGGCAGAGAGTTGAACAGAGAAACAGACATTTAAAGGCAGAGAGTTGAACAGAGAAACAGACATTGAAAGGCAGAGAGTTGAACAGAGAAACAGACATTGAAAGGCAGAGAGTTGAACAGAGAAACAGACATTGAAAGGCAGAGAGTTGAACAGAGAAACAGACATTGAAAGGCAGAGAGTTGAACAGAGAAACAGACATTGAAAGGCAGAGAGTTGAACAGAGAAACAGACATTGAAAGGCAGAGAGTTGAACAGAGAAACAGACATTGAAAGGCAGAGAGTTGAACAGAGAAACAGACATTGAAAGGCAGAGAGTTGAACAGAGAAACAGACATTGAAAGGCAGAGAGTTGAACAGAGAAACAGACATTGAAAGGCAGAGAGTTGAACAGAGAAACAGACATTGAAAGGCAGAGAGTTGAACAGAGAAACAGACATTGAAAGGCAGAGAGTTGAACAGAGAAACAGACATTTAAAGGCAGAGAGTTGAACAGAGAAACAGACATTGAAAGGCAGAGAGTTGAACAGAGAAACAGACATTGAAAGGCAGAGAGTTGGAACAGAGAAACAGACATTGAAAGGCAGAGAGTTGAACAGAGAAACAGACATTGAAAGGCAGAGAGTTGAACAGAGAAACAGACATTTAAAGGCAGAGAGTTGAACAGAGAAACAGACATTTAAAGGCAGAGAGTTGAACAGAGAAACAGACATTGAAAGGCAGAGAGTTGAACAGAGAAACAGACATTTAAAGGCAGAGAGTTGAACAGAGAAACAGACATTGAAAGGCAGAGAGTTGAACAGAGAAACAGACATTGAAAGGCAGAGAGTTGAACAGAGAAACAGACATTGAAAGGCAGAGAGTTGAACAGAGAAACAGACATTGAAAGGCAGAGAGTTGAACAGAGAAACAGACATTGAAAGGCAGAGAGTTGAACAGAGAAACAGACATTGAAAGGCAGAGAGTTGAACAGAGAAACAGACATTGAAAGGCAGAGAGTTGAACAGAGAAACAGACATTGAAAGGCAGAGAGTTGAACAGAGAAACAGACATTGAAAGGCAGAGAGTTGAACAGAGAAACAGACATTGAAAGGCAGAGAGTTGAACAGAGAAACAGACATTGAAAGGCAGAGAGTTGAACAGAGAAACAGACATTGAAAGGCAGAGAGTTGAACAGAGAAACAGACATTGAAAGGCAGAGAGTTGAACAGAGAAACAGACATTGAAAGGCAGAGAGTTGAACAGAGAAACAGACATTTAAAGGCAGAGAGTTGAACAGAGAAACAGACATTGAAAGGCAGAGAGTTGAACAGAGAAACAGACATTGAAAGGCAGAGAGTTGAACAGAGAAACAGACATTGAAAGGCAGGGTTCTTTTGTTTGGTATAACAATGGACCGGACAATAAGATCTTAGGTCAGACTGAATATGATATAATCTAGTAACTAGGAGATGGAAGCAGATTAGTGTATAATGTACTGGACTCTCCTGTTGTCATGGTTTCGTAGGTGATCAGTCATCTGCACCTACCTCAGCCCTTTTCTACCCGTTTCCTAACACCTCTGACACATGGATTTGGTGTGAACATTCAACACCTGTGAAAAAGCTGTGCTTGTTGAATAGAAGGGATGACTTATGTCTGAGATTGCCAGTAAGCCACCCCGAGCTTTTACACTGCTTAATGGACTATTCTATCCAGTCTCTGGTGTGTAGTGTGTGTAGTGTGTGTAGTGTGTACAGTGTGTGCAGTGTGTAGTACGTATTGTGTGTGTAGTGTGTAGTACGTGTAGTGTGTGTGTAGTGTGTGTAGTCTGTGCAGTGTGTAGTGTGTGTAGTGTGTGTATAGTGTGTAGTGTGTGTAGTGAGACATCCTTCTAAAGCTACCTATATCCTCTACTTCCTGTACACCTATAGGGATATAATGTAGCTCTACTTCCTGTACACCTATATGGATATAATGTAGCTCTACTTCCTGTACACCTATAGGGGTATAATGTAGCTCTACTTCCTGTACACCTATAGGGATATAATGTAGCTCTACTTCCTGTACACCTATAGGGATATAATGTAGCTCTACTTCCTGTACACCTATAGGGATATAATGTAGCTCTACTTCCTGTACACCTATAGTGATATAATGTAGCTCTACTTCCTGTACACCTAATATATGGATATAAAGGTGTGTTTTCCAAATGGCACCCTGTTCGTGGTGCACAATTTTTCCCAGAGATATGGTGTCTAGTCTTTCTCAGAGATATGGTGTCTAGTCTTTCCCAGAGATATGGTGTCTAGTCTTTCTCAGAGATATGGTGTCTAGTCTTTCCCAGAGATATGGTGTCTAGTCTTTCTCAGAGATATGGTGTCTAGTCTTTCCCAGAGATATGGTGTCTAGTCTTTCTCAGAGATATGGTGTCTAGTCTTTCCCAAAGATATGTTGTCTAGTCTTTCTCAGAGATATGGTGTCTAGTCTTTCTCAGAGATATGGTGTCTAGTCTTTTCTAGAGATATGGTGTCTAGTCTTTCCCAAAGATATGTTGTCTAGTCTTTCCCAGAGATATGGTGTCTAGTCTTTCCCAGAGATATGGTGTCTAGTCTTTCTCAGAGATATGGTGTCTAGTCTTTTCTAGAGATATGGTGTCTAGTCTTTCTCAGAGATATGGTGTCTAGTCTTTCCCAGAGATAAGGTGTCTAGTCTTTCTCAGAGATATGGTGTCTAGTCTTTCTCAGAGATATGTTGTCTAGTCTTTTCTAGAGATATGGTGTCTAGTCTTTCCCAAAGATATGTTGTCTAGTCTTTCTCAGAGATATAGTGTCTAGTCTTTCTCAGAGATATGGTGTCTAGTCTTTCTCAGAGATAAGGTGTCTAGTCTTTCTCAGAGATATGGTGTCTAGTCTTTCTCAGAGATATGGTGTCTAGTCTTTTCTAGAGATATGGTGTCTAGTCTTTCCCAAAGATATGTTGTCTAGTCTTTCTCAGAGATATAGTGTCTAGTCTTTCTCAGAGATATGGTGTCTAGTCTTTCTCAGAGATATGGTGTCTAGTCTTTCCCAGAGATATGGTGTCTAGTCTTTCTCAGAGATATGGTGTCTAGTTTTTCCCAGAGATATAGTGTCTAGTCTTTTCTAGAGATATGGTGTCTAGTCTTTCCCAAAGATATGTTGTCTAGTCTTTCTCAGAGATATGGTGTCTAGTCTTTTCTAGAGATATGGTGTCTAGTCTTTCCCAAAGATATGTTGTCTAGTCTTTCTCAGAGATATAGTGTCTAGTCTTTCTCAGAGATATGGTGTCTAGTCTTTCTCAGAGATATGGTGTCTAGTCTTTCCCAGAGATATGGTGTCTAGTCTTTCCCAGAGATATGGTGTCTAGTCTTTCTCAGAGATATGGTGTCTAGTTTTTCCCAGAGATATAGTGTCTAGTCTTTTCTAGAGATATGGTGTCTAGTCTTTCCCAGAGATAAGGTGTCTAGTTTTTCCCAGAGATATAGTGTCTAGTCTTTTCTAGAGATATGGTGTCTAGTCTTTCTCAGAGATATGGTGTCTAGTTTTTCCCAGAGATATAGTGTCTAGTCTTTTCTAGAGATATGGTGTCTAGTCTTTCCCAGAGATATGGTGTCTAGTCTTTCCCAGAGATATGGTGTCTAGTCTTTCTCAGAGATATGGTGTCTAGTTTTTCCCAGAGATATAGTGTCTAGTCTTTTCTAGAGATATGGTGTCTAGTCTTTCCCAGAGATAAGGTGTCTAGTTTTTCCCAGAGATATGGTGTCTAGTCTTTCCCAGAGATATGGTGTCTAGTCTTTCTCAGAGATATGGTGTCTAGTCTTTCCCAGAGATAAGGTGTCTAGTTTTTCCCAGAGATATGGTGTCTAGTCTTTTCTAGAGATATGGTGTCTAGTCTTTCTCAGAGATATGGTGTCTAGTCTTTCTCAGAGATATGGTGTCTAGTCTTTCCCAGAGATAAGGTGTCTAGTTTTTCCCAGAGATATGGTGTCTAGTCTTTCCCAGAGATATGGTGTCTAGTCTTTCCCAGAGATATGGTGTCTAGTCTTTCCCAGAGATATGGTGTCTAGTCTTTCTCAGAGATATGGTGTCTAGTCTTTCCCAGAGATATGGTGTCTAGTCTTTCCCAGAGATATGGTGTCTAGTCTTTCCCAGAGATATGGTGTCTAGTCTTTCCCAGAGATATGGTGTCTAGTCTTTCCCAGAGATATGGTGTCTAGTCTTTCCCAGAGATAAGGTGTCTAGTCTTTCTCAGAGATATGGTGTCTAGTCTTTTCTAGAGATATGGTGTCTAGTCTTTCCCAAAGATATGTTGTCTAGTCTTTCTCAGAGATATGGTGTCTAGTCTTTCTCAGAGATATGGTGTCTAGTCTTTCCCAGAGATATGGTGTCTAGTCTTTCCCAGAGATATGGTGTCTAGTCTTTCCCAGAGATATGGTGTCTAGTCTTTCCCAGAGATAAGGTGTCTAGTCTTTCTCAGAGATATGGTGTCTAGTCTTTCCCAGAGATATGGTGTCTAGTCTTTCTCAGATATTTGGTGTCTAGTCTTTCCCAGATATTTGGTGTCTAGTCTTTCTCAGAGATATGGTGTCTAGTCTTTCTCAGAGATATGGTGTCTAGTCTTTCCCAGAGATATGGTGTCTAGTCTTTCCCAGAGATATGGTGTCTAGTCTTTCTCAGAGATATGGTGTCTAGTCTTTCCCAGAGATATGGTGTCTAGTCTTTCCCAGAGATATGGTGTCTAGTCTTTCCCAGAGATATGGTGTCTTGTCTTTCTCAGATATTTGGTGTCTAGTCTTTCCCAGAGATATGGTGTCTAGTCTTTCCCAGAGATATGGTGTCTAGTCTTTCCCAGAGATATGGTGTCTAGTCTTTCTCAGAGATATGGTGTCTAGTCTTTCTCAGAGATATGGTGTCTAGTCTTTCCCAGATATTTGGTGTCTAGTCTTTCCCAGAGATATGGTGTCTAGTCTTTCCCAGAGATATGGTGTCTAGTCTTTCCCAGAGATATGGTGTCTAGTCTTTCCCAGAGATATGGTGTCTAGTCTTTCCCAGAGATATGGTGTCTAGTCTTTCCCAGAGATATGGTGTCTAGTCTTTCCCAGAGATATGGTGTCTAGTCTTTCCCAGAGATATGGTGTCTAGTCTTTCCCAGATATTTGGTGTCTAGTCTTTCCCAGAGATATGGTGTCTAGTCTTTCTCAGATATATTGTGTTGAGGGTTGACCAGACATGGCAGAGCCAGGACTGACCAGACAGGACAGAGCCAGGACTGACCAGACAGGACAGAGCCAGGACTGACCAACCTGGAGAGACCATTCAGGACAGAGGGACTCTGCTAGTTCAGCATGTTGCTGTGACTCCACACATATCCATATTGTTTTGGTACATTGCAAATATTTTATTATTAAATATATTTCATCCCACAATTCAGGAAACAGCATATAACACAATTCTAGTGAAATAATTACAAATTAGTTTGAACTAAAGAAAGTACAGGCAGCCAAGAGACAGGAAGACAAGCTCAAAGGGCTGTAACGGCAGATTCTGTGTTACAGTACCACACAATGACAATGTATTGCCCTCTTGAATGACTAGAAACACAGAGTCCTGTTTAACTGGAAGGAGATCTGAACATGCCTCCATAGCAGTAGCACCCGTAAAGGCATTGGCACCCTGTATGTGCCCCCCACACACACACACACACGTGCACGCGCGCACACACGCACACATACGCACGCACATGCACACACTAGAATGCGGTGGTTGCCATAGTGTCATCGGATTGTAAATAAATAATTCCAATGTGGACTTATTAAATTAGCCTTTCTGCGTTACTTGTCCTGCTTGCTGCCCTCCTCTCTCTGGGGTGCAGTTGGAACTATTTCAGCTGTGAAAATACATGTCCCTGCTTGCTCTTACCTCTGCATGCTCCTCTGCCCCCTCTCTCTCTCTCTCCCCTCTTCTCTCCCTCTCTCTCTCCCTCCTCTCTCTCTCCCCCTCTCCCTCTCTCTCCCTCTCTCTCCCTCCCCCTCTCACTCCCCCTCTCACTCCCCCTCCTCCCTCCTCCTGCTCCCTCCTCCCTCCCTCTCCCTCTCCCTCTCCCTCCTCCCTCCCTCTCCCTGTCTCCTGGCCTGGGTTCAACAGCCGTTAGTTTAGGAAACAACTTTAGCAGGAGGAGTGTTGGCTAAATGAATAGGATCTATTGTCTCCTGCTCTGACTGGCTGCCATGTCATTATCCGGTTTGTTCTGTCAATGATTCATACCTGACGCTGTGTGTGTGTGTGTGTATTCTGTATAGGTTATACAGACCCCTCCCTCCCTCCCATGGAGGTGGGCTACTTCATTTAGTTTAGGAAGAAGAAAGAAAATAACACAGAGAGGGAGACAGAGGGAGACAGAGAGAGAGGGAGAGAGGGAGAGAGGGAGAGAGAGAGAGAGAGAGAGAGAGAGAGAGAGAGAGAGAGAGAGAGAGAGAGAGAGGTACTTACTCTGTCCTTGGTTCAGATGTTAGATGTTCATCTACGTCCTCTGGGAGTGTGTTGGTTCCCTCTCAGACCTCCTATCTCTCTGGGGATGTGATGGTTCCCTCTCAGACCTCCTATCTCTCTGGGGATGTGATGGTTCCCTCTCAGACCTCCTATCTCTCTGGGGATGTGTTGGTTCCCTCTCAGACCTCCTATCTCTCTGGGAGTGTGTTGGTTCCCTCTCAGACCTCCTATCTCTCTGGGAGTGTGTTGGTTCCCTCTCAGACCTCCTATCTCTCTGGGGATGTGATGGTTCCCTCTCAGACCTCCTATCTCTCTGGGGATGTGTTGGTTCCCTCTCAGACCTCCTATCTCTCTGGGGATGTGATGGTTCCCTCTCAGACCTCCTATCTCTCTGGGGATGTGATGGTTCCCTCTCAGACCTCCTATCTCTCTGGGGATGTGATGGTTCCCTCTCAGATGTCCCCAAAGACTGTCAGGCCCTGGTGGTTGGTTCTCCCTCTTTCACTCAGAGACAGGCTATCAGGCCCTGGTGGTTGGTTCTCCCTCCTTCACTCAGAGAACAGACATAGGGAGGCCCAGGGAGGCGTGGGTGTGTACGTACAGCTGGCAGACCAGACATTGTTGTTTCTGGGGTTTGTACTGTCCCATAGTGACCATGTAGCGGTAAGTGAAATGTGTAGAAATGACATAGAGGGAACATGGTTGACCACACCCTCTGTCTCTCTCTCTCTCTCTCTCTCTCTCTCTCTCTCTCTGTCTCTCTCTCTCTCTGTCTCTCTGTCTCTCTGTCTCTCTCTCTCTCTGTCTCTCTGTCTCGAGGCTAGGATCACACTCCTCTTCCCAGTCCAGAAGGGAAAGACAACACGGGCGAGATGACATCAGAGCTGTTTTACCTGTTTAATAATTAATCAGGTAGACCAGACCAGACAGGGTTAATACCTGTCCTCAGGTAGACCAGACCAGACAGGGTTAATACCTGTCCTCAGGTAGACCAGACCAGACAGGGTTAATACCTGTCCTCAGGTAGACCAGTGTAAGGATAACCCAGGGGTGGGGGGGTGTAACGGATCACCAAATCCACGGTTCGGTTGAGTTTCAGTACAGCAGGAAGATGAAATGCCAACAGTTACTGTAGCAAATTGTTGTTTATTTAAGAAACTCCAAAGTCTTGGTATTCCTGATTCCATATATGGTCATGACTCATATAATAGTAAACTACAACATCTTGGTATTTCTGACTCCATATATGGTCATGACTCATATAATAGTAAACTACAACATACTACAACATCTTGGTATTTCTGACTCCATACATGGTCATGACTCATATAATAGTAAACTACAACATCTTGGTATTCCTGACTCCATACATGGTCATGACTCATATAATAGTAAACTACAACATCTTGGTATTTCTGACTCCATATATGGTCATGACTCATATAATAGTAAACTACAACATCTTGGTATTCCTGATTCCATATATGGTCATGACTCATATAATAGTAAACTACAACATCTTGGTATTCCTGACTCCATACATGGTCATGACTCATATAATAGTAAACTACAACATCTTGGTATTCCTGATTCCATATACGTATGGTCATGACTCATATAATTGTAAACTACAACATCTTGGTATTTCTGACTCCATACATGGTCATGACTCATATAATAGTAAACTACAACATCTTGGTATTTCTGACTCCATACATGGTCATGACTCATATAATTGTAAACTACAACATCTTGGTATTCCTGATTCCATACATGGTCATGACTCATATAATAGTAAACTACAACATCTTGGTATTTCTGACTCCATACATGGTCATGACTCATATAATAGTAAACTACAAAATCTTGGTATTTCTGACTCCATACATGGTCATGACTCATATAATAGTAAACTACAACATCTTGGTATTCCTGATTCCATACATGGTCATGACTCATATAATAGTAAACTACAACATCTTGGTATTTCTGACTCCATACATGGTCATGACTCTTATAATTGTAAACTACAACATCTTGGTATTCCTGATTCCATACATGGTCATGACTCATATAATAGTAAACTACAACATCTTGGTATTCCTGACTCCATACATGGTCATGACTCATGTAAGGTCTGATGAGAGCACCGTAAGGAATAACAACACTTTGTATTTTCTTAATTGAATACATGATTAGTCATCAACATCACTAAAATAAAGTGCAATATGAATGTGAAATCAATTTGTAAACATGGCTCAGACATTGTATGCTATAATGTTTTCTTACAAAGAAAGAAATATGCACACTTGTGTGACTCTCATAAAGGGGACATGTCTGTACTTCTCATTTCCCACTCCGGGGTAATGTGATGTGCTGTCACTGTTAAGTAGCTCTGTAGCCCTGGAGGTCTATCCATCTGTGGTAATTGCAACACAAGGTCCAATGGCCAATTCATTGACAGTTTAAAGTTTAGCTTGCTTATGTAGAGCGGGTACTACCTGCTTGCTGAAATGGGTAGGAGAGGTCTAGGTTCATAGGCACAGCCTGTAGGCCTAGTGTGTTTTAGTTTTAGTCATATGTATTCATTCGGGTTCACAGTGTGGACCTAACTTCCACCCTTACACGGTCCTATTTGTGGCAGGCGCGACGGTCGCAGGCTCCTGCACATTTGAAACAGGTTGGGGTTATTAAATACATTTAGCAATTCCAGTTTACTGTCACTTTATAGTCTGAGGACAGTTTACTGTCACTTCTTTACAGTCTGATGACAGTTTACTGTCACTTCTTTAAAGTCTGACGACAGTTTAATGTCATTTCTTAATAGTCTGAGGACAGTTTACTGTCACTTCTTTACAGTCTGAGTACAGTTTACTGTCACTTCTTTACAGTCTGAGAACAGTTTACTGTCACTTCTTTATAGTCTGAGGACAGTTTACTGTCATTTCTTAATAGTCTGAGGACAGTTTACTGTCACTTCTTTATAGTCTGAGTACAGTTTACTGTCACTTCTTTACAGTCTGAGAACAGTTTACTGTCACTTCTTTATAGTCTGAGTACAGTTTACTGTCACTTCTTTATAGTCTGAGGACAGTTTACTGTCATTTCTTAATAGTCTGAGAACAGTTTACTGTCACTTCTTTATAGTCTGAGGACAGTTTACTGTCATTTCTTAATAGTCTGAGGACAGTTTACTGTCACTTCTTTATAGTCTGAGGACAGTTTACTGTCACTTCTTTACAGTCTGAGAACAGTTTACTGTCACTTCTTTATAGTCTGAGGACAGTTTACTGTCATTTCTTAATAGTCTGAGGACAGTTTACTGTCACTTCTTTATAGTCTGAGTACAGTTTACTGTCACTTCTTTACAGTCTGAGAACAGTTTACTGTCACTTCTTTATAGTCTGAGTACAGTTTACTGTCACTTCTTTATAGTCTGAGGACAGTTTACTGTCATTTCTTAATAGTCTGAGAACAGTTTACTGTCACTTCTTTATAGTCTGAGGACAGTTTACTGTCATTTCTTAATAGTCTGAGGACAGTTTACTGTCACTTCTTTATAGTCTGAGGACAGTTTACTGTCACTTCTTTACAGTCTGAGGACAGTTTACTGTCACCTCTTTAAAGTCTGAGGACAGTTTACTGTCATTTCTTAATAGTCTGAGGACAGTTAACTGTCACTTCTTTACAGTCTGAGTACAGTTTACTGTCACTTCTTTACAGTCTGAGAACAGTTTACTGTCACTTCTTTATAGTCTGAGGACAGTTTACTGTCATTTCATAATAGTCTGAGGACAGTTTACTGTCACTTCTTTATAGTCTGAGGACAGTTTACTGTCACTTCTTTATAGTCTGAGGACAGTTTACTGTCACTTTATAGTCTGAGGACAGTTTACTGTCACTATTTTACAGTCTGAGTACAGTTTACTGTCATTTCTTTATAGTCGTAGGACAGTTTACTGTCACTTCTTTAAAGTCTGAGGACATTTTACTGTCACTTCTTTGTAGTTTATTGTCTGAGGACAGTTTACTGTCACTTTACAGTCTGAGGACAGTTTACTGTCACTTCTTTATAGTCTGAGGACAGTTTACTGTCACTGCTTTATAGTCTGAGGACAGTTAACTGTCACTTCTTTATAGTCTGAGGACAGTTTACTGTCACTTCTTTAAATGTATTGACTGAGGACAGTTTACTGTCACTTCTTTGACAGATGGTGAATAACACATGATGGTGAACAGATGGTGGAGAAAATTCGGTGTAGAACAGTTGGTGGAGAACAGATGGTGGGGAAACAGTTGGTGGAGAACAGTTGGTGGAGAACAGTTGATGGAGAACAGTTGGTGGAGAACAGTTGATGGAGAACAGATGATGGAGAACAGATGGTGTAGAACAGATGGTGGAGAACAGATGGTGGAGAACAGTTGGTGGATAACAGTTGGTGGAGAACAGATGATGGAGAACAGATGGTGTAGAACAGATGGTGGAGAACAGTTGATGGAGAACAGTTGATGGAGAACCGATGGTGGAGAACAGATGGAGGAGAACAGTTGATGGAGAACAGATGGTGGTGAACAGTTGATGGAGATCAGATGTTGGAGAACAGATGGAGGAGAACAGTTGATGGAGAACAGTTGATGGAGAACAGATGTTGGAGAACAGATGGTGGTGAACAGTTGATGGAGAACAGTTGATGGAGAATAGATGGTGGAGAACAGTTGGTGGATAACAGTTGATGGAGGACTGATGGTGGAGAACAGATGGTGGAGAACAGATGGAGGAGAACAGTTGATGGAGAACAGATGGTGGAGAACAGATGGAGGAGAACTGTTGATGGAGAACAGATGGTGGTGAACAGTTGATGGAGAATAGATGGTGGAGAACAGTTGGTGGATAACAGTTGATGAGAATAGATGGTGGAGAACAGATGGAGGAGAATAGTTGATGGAGAACAGATGGAGGAGAACAGTTGGTGGAGATCAGTTGATGGAGAACAGATGGAGGAGAACAGTTGGTGGAGATCAGTTGATGGAGAACAGATGGTGGAGAACAGTTGATGGAGAACAGATGGTGGAGAACAGTTGATGGAGAATAGATGGTGGAGAACAGATGGAGGAGAACAGTTGATGGAGAACAGATGGTGGTGAACAGTTGATGGAGAACAGTTGATGGAGAACAGATGGTGGAGAATAGATGGTGGAGAACAGATGGTGGAGAATAGATGGTGGAGAACAGATGGAGGAGAACAGATGGTGGAGAACAGTTGATGGAGAACAGATGATGGAGAACAGTTGATGGAGGACAGATGGTGGAGAACAGATGGAGGAGAACAGATGGTGGAGAACAGTTGATGGAGAACAGTTGATGGAGAACAGATGATGGAGAACAGATGGTGGAGAACAGTTGATGGAGAACAGATGGATGAGAACAGTTGATGGAGAACAGATGGTGGAGAACAGTTGATGGATAACAGTTGATGGAGAACAGATGGTGGAGAACAGTTGATGGAGAACAGATGGTGGAGAACAGATGGAGGAGAACAGTTGATGGAGAACAGATGGAGGAGAACAGTTGATGGAGAACAGATGGTGATGAACAGATGGAGGAGAACAGTTAGTGGAGAACAGATGGAGGAGAACAGATGGTGGAGAACAGTTGATGGAGAACAGATGATGAGAATAGATGGTGGAGAACAGATGGAGGAGAATAGTTGGTGGAGATCAGTTGGTGGATAACAGTTGATGAGAATAGATGGTGGAGAACAGATGGAGGAGAATAGTTGGTGGAGATCAGTTGATGGAGAACAGATGGTGGAGAACAGTTGATGGAGAAGCACAGTTGGTGGAGAACAGTTGATGGAGAATAGATGGTGGAGAACAGATGGAGGAGAACAGTTGATGGAGAACAGTTGATGGAGAACAGATGGTGGTGAACAGTTGATGGAGAACAGATGATGGAGAACAGATGGTGGAGAACAGTTGATGGAGAACAGATGGAGGAGAACAGTTGATGGAGAACAGATGGAGGAGAACAGTTGGTGGAGAACAGTTGATGGAGAACAGATGGAGGAGAACAGATGGATGAGAAGAGTTGTTGGAGAACAGATGGAGGAGAACAGTTGGTGGGGAACAGTTGATGGAGAACAGAAGGTTGGAGAACAGTTGATGGAGAACAGATGGTGTAGAACAGATGGTGGAGAACAGATGGTAGAGAACAGTTCGAGGAGAACAGTTGATGGCGAACAGATGGTGGAGAATAGATGGTGGAGAACAGATGGTGGAGAATAGATGGTGGAGAACAGATGGAGGAGAACAGTTGGTGGAGATCAGTTGATGGAGAACAGATGGTGGAGAACAGTTGATGGAGAACAGATGGTGGAGAACAGTTGATGGAGAATAGATGGTGGAGAACAGATGGAGGAGAACAGTTGATGGAGAACAGATGGTGGTGAACAGTTGATGGAGAACAGTTGATGGAGAACAGATGATGGAGAACAGATGGTGGAGAACAGTTGATGGAGAACAGATGGAAGAGAACAGTTGATGGAGAACAGATGGAGGAGCACAGTTGGTGGAGAACAGTTGATGGAGAACAGATGGAGGAGAAGAGTTGGTGGGGAACAGTTGATGGAGAACAGATGGTGGAGAACAGTTGATGGAGAATAGATGGTGGAGAACAGTTGGTGGAGAACAGTTGATGGAGAACAGATGGTGGAGAACAGATGGATGAGAAGAGTTGTTGGAGAATAGATGGAGGAGAACAGTTGGTGGGGAACAGTTGATGGAGAACAGAAGGTTGGAGAACAGTTGATGGAGAACAGATGGTGTAGAACAGTTTATGGAGAACAGATGGTAGAGAACAGTTGATGGAGAACAGATGGAGGAGAACAGATGGAGGAGAACAGTTGGTGGAGAACAGTTGATGGAGAACAGATGGAGGAGAACAGTTGGTGGGGAACAGTTGATGGAGAACAGATGGTGGAGAACAGTTGATGGAGAACAGATGGTGGAGAACAGATGGTGGAGAACAGTTGATGGAGAACAGATGGTGGAGAACAGATGGAGGAGAACAGTTGGTGGGGAACAGTTGATGGAGAACAGAAGGTTGGAGAACAGTTGATGGAGAACAGATGGTGTATAACAGTTTATGGAGAACAGATGGTAGAGAACAGTTGATGGAAAACAGATGGTAGAGAACAGATGGAGGAGAACAGTTGATGGAGAACAGATGGTGGAGAATAGATGGTGGAGAACAGATGGTGGAGAATAGATGGTGGAGAACAGATGGAGGAGAACAGATGGTGGAGAGCAGTTGATGGAGAACAGATGATGGAGAACAGTTGATGGAGAACAGATGGTGGAGAACAGATGGAGGAGAACAGATGGTGGAGAACAGTTGATGGAGAACAGTTGATGGAGAACAGATGATGGAGAACAGTTGATGGAGAACAGATGGATGAGAACAGTTGATGGAGAACAGATGGTGGAGAACAGTTGATGGAGAACAGTTGATGGAGAACAGATGGTGGAGAACAGTTGATGGAGAACAGATGGTGGAGAACAGATGGAGGAGAACAGTTGATGGAGAACAGATGGAGGAGAACAGTTGATGGAGAACAGATGGTGGTGAACAGATGGAGGAGAACAGTTGGTGGAGAACAGATGGTGGAGAACAGATGGTGGAGAACAGTTTATGGAGAACAGATGGTGGAGAACAGATGGAGGAGAACAGTTGATGGAGAACAGATGGTGGAGAATAGATGGTGGAGAACAGATGGAGGAGAACAGATGGTGGAGAACAGTTGATGGAGAACAGATGATGGAGAACAGATGATGGAGAACAGATGGAGGAGAACAGATGGTGGAGAACAGCTGATGGAGATATGTATGGAATGAGCAAAAAGCTTATACAAGTCACATGCATAAAGTTCATGTCGGAAAGCCTGTTCACAACACTGCTAATGTTCTGTTTGATTACTATTCAAGGGGGGATTTAGGGCTTTTTTTGTCACTTAAATCGTTTGGGAATATACTGATGGCCTGTAGCTGCCTTTATCAACGTATTACACAGCCCTTTTCTGCCATCGGAGTTTAAGATAACCAGTCCCAGTTTCATTTGCCCATGAGAACAATTTCATTATTCCCCCAGCTGTGCCACAGCTCAGCGAGATAATCTAGAGACTCAACCTTTGCCGATGGGGGTCTATAACATTCAATCACGTCTAGGTTTACAGCAGCTGACAGTTGCAACTTCATTGCTAAGATCTCAAACTGCTTTGGTTTAGATAAAAAGCCTAATGGCTATAGCAACATACAGTGGGGAAAAAAAGTATTTAGTCAGCCACCAATTGTGCAAGTTCTCTCACTTAAAAAGATGAGAGAGGCCTGTAATTTTCATCATAGGTACACTTCAACTATGACAGACAAAATGAGAAAAATCCAGAAAATCACATTGTAGGATTTTTTATGAATTTATTTGCAAATTATGGTGGAAAATAAGTATTTGGTCACATACAAACAAGCAAGATTTCTGGCTCTCACAGACCTGTAACTTCTTCTTTAAGAGGCTCCTCTGTCCTCCACTCATTACCTGTATTAATGGCACCTGTTTGAACTTGTTATCAGTATAAAAGACACCTGTCCACAACCTCAAACAGTCACACTCCAAACTCCACTATGGCCAAGACCAAAGAGCTGTCAAAGGACACCAGAAACAAAATTGTAGACCTGCACCAGGTTGGGAAGACTGAATCTGCAATAGGTAGGCAGCTTGGTTTGAAGAAATCAACTGTGGGAGCAATTATTAGGAAATGGAAGACATACAAGACCACTGATAATCTTCCTCGATCTGGGGCTCCACGCAAGATCTCACCCGTGGGGTCAAAATGATCACAAGAACGGTGAGCAAAAACCCCAGAACCACACGGGGACCTAGTGAATGACCTGCAGAGAGCTGGGACCAAAGTAACAAAGCCTACCATCAGTAACACACTACGCCGCCAGGGACTCAAATCCTGCAGTGCCAGACGTGTCCCCCTGCTTAAGCCAGTACATGTTCAGGCCCGTCTAAAGTTTGCTATAGAGCATTTGGATGATCCAGATGAGGATTGGGAGAATGTCAGATGAAACCAAAATATAACTTTTTGGTAAAAACTCAACTCGTCGTGTTTGGAGGACAAAGAATGCTGAGTTGCATCCAAAGAACACCATACCTACTGTGAAGCATGGGGGTGGAAACATCATGCTTTGGGGCTGTATTTCTGCAAAGGGACCAGGACGACTGATCCGTGTAAAGGAAAGAATGAATGGGGCCATGTATCGTGAGATTTTGAGTGAAAACCTCCTTCCATCAGCAAGGGCATTGAAGATGAAACGTGGCTGGGTCTTTCAGCATGACAATGATCCCAAACACACCGCCTGGGCAACGAAGGAGTGGCTTCGTAAGAAGCATTTCAAGGTCCTTGAGTGGCCTAGCCAGTCTCCAGATCTCAACCCCATAGAAAATCTTTGGAGGGAGTTGAAAGTCTGTGTTGCCCAGCGACAGCCCCAAAACATCACTGCTCTAGAGGAGATCTGCATGGAGGAATGGGCCAAAATACCAGCAACAGTGTGTGAAAACCTTGTGAAGACTTTACAGGCCTCTCTCATCTTTTTAAGTTGGAGAACTTGCACAATTGGTGGCTGACTAAATACTTTTTTTCCCCACTGTAGATGTTTTTAATGTACATGACCATACCTCCCTTTTGTTGTCTCTATCACTCCTGGACACGTTATAACCAGCCAGACCAACAGATAACATACCTTCTGTTTACCCTTTACACAAATTACTTCACACACAACAATGAACTGAGCCACTTACAGAAATGATCTGATGACTCTGCTATGATCAGCTGTGTGATGAGAGGAGACTGCTATAGTCAGCTGTGTGATGAGAGGAGACTGCTATAGTCAGCTGTGTGATGAGAGGAGACTGCTATAGTCAGCTGTGTGATGAGAGGAGACTGCTATAGTCAGCTGTGTGATGAGAGGAGACTGCTATAGTCAGCTTTGTGATGAGAGGAGACTCTGCTATAGTCAGCTGTGTGATGAGAGGAGACTGCTGTAGTCAGCTGTGTGATGAGAGGAGACTGCTATAGTCAGCTGTGTGATGAGAGGAGACTGTTCTAGTCAGCTGTGTGATGAGAGGAGACTGCTATAGTCAGCTGTGTGATGAGAGGAGACTGCTATAGTCAGCTGTGTGATGAGAGGAGACTGCTATAGTCAGCTGTGTGATGAGAGGAGACTGTTCTAGTCAGCTGTGTGATGAGAGGAGTCTGCTATAGTCAGCTGTTTGATGAGAGGAGACTGCTATAGTCAGCTGTGTGATGAGAGGAGACTGCTATGATCAGCTGTGTGATGAGAGGAGACTGCTATAGTCAGCTGTGTGATGAGAGGAGACTGCTATAGTCAGCTGTGTGATGAGAGGAGACTGCTATAGTCAGCTGTGTGATGAGAGGAGACTGCTATAGTCAGCTGTGTGATGAGAGGAGACTCTGCTATAGTCAGCTGTGTGATGAGAGGAGACTGCTATAGTCAGCTGTGTGATGAGAGGAGACTGCTGTAGTCAGCTGTGTGATGAGAGGAGACTGTTCTAGTCAGCTGTGTGATGAGAGGAGACTCTGCTCATCACATGGATAACAGAGTCCTTTGTGAAATGGTGTGAGGCCAATTACTTGGACCTGAATGTATTGAAGACCAAGGAGCTAGTGGTAGATTTTAAGGAAAAGAAAGTGTCTACAAAAAAGCCCAATCCAGACTGTACTTTATAGGACAGGAGGAAAGTAGGATATAAACAGGACAGGTGTGAAGCAGGACAGTAGAGAAACATGACATGTTAGAAGCAGTACAGGAGAGGAAATCGGACAGGTAGAAAGCAGGACAGGAGAGAAACATGACTGGATTTATGTAGTGTAATATAGAAAATCACCATCAACTGGATGAGTCACTATTTAGGCTGGTAGAAATGATCCAACCATTATGTAGGCTGGGGGAAATTATCCATCCATTATGTAGGTTGGGGGAAATGATCCAACCATTATGTAGGTTGGGGGAAATGATCCAACCATTATGTAGGCTGGGGGAAATGATCCAACCATTATGTAGGCTGGTAGAAATGATCCAACCATTATGTAGGTTGGGGGAAATTATCCAACCATTATGTAGGTTGGGGGAAATGATCCAACCATTATGTAGGCTGGGGGAAATGATCCAACCATTATGTAGGTTGGGGGAAATGATCCAACCATTATGTAGTTTGGTGGAAATGATCCAACCATTATGTAGGTTGGGGGAAATGATCCAACCGTTATGTAGGCTGTTAGAAATGATCCAACCATTATGTAGGTTGGTAGAAATGATCAAATCATTATGTAGGTTGGGGGAAATGATCCAACCATTATGTAGGCTGGTAGAAATGATCCAACCATTATGTAGGCTGGGGGAAATGATCCAACCATTATGTAGGCTGGTAGAAATGATCCAACCATTATGTAGGTTGGTGGAAATATTCCAAGCATTATGTAGGTTGGGGGAAATGCCCATCGACTGAGGATGAGGGGTCTCCAGTATGTAGAATAATAATGAACTACATTCATCAATCTGACTCCATTAGCATGTGAATGCTTGAGGCCCATAATTACATCCAGTGGGTGTAGCCAAGGTAGTGAGCCTTCCGTCACCACTAGAAGACTAGAAGATGCTAGTGTCTATGTTTACTAAGAGGCTGAAGAACATGGAGCTAATATCTTGCAATCAATGTCCTTAGCATTAAATGATTGAGTTGGGGGAACTCCTTGAGTTAACTCTCAGTATCTCCTATCGTCTAATTAATATCGCTTACCTTGGATCAGATCATCACACTTCAACTCTGCATGATAAAAGCACACCACTGTGTCGCTCCTCTTTGAACTATCTGCCGTCTGACGAACAGAATAACACCGTGTCTCTGTAACAAAACAGCTGTTACAGAACAATGAAACATATCGACATGCATGGCTCTTCATGAACTCCTGAAACAATCCACACATGACAATTTAATTCACACGGTAACATTTATTTAGTCAATTCCAAGTTTCATCAATTGTCACACCTCTCCTGGTGTCAGTAACCCCAGGACCTGTTGTCCAAAGTTGTGGCAAAATGGCATAAGGACAATAAAGTCAAAGTATTGAAGTGGCCATCACAAAGCCCTGACCTCAATCCCATAGAAAATGTGTGGGCAGAACTGAAAAAGTGTGTGCGAGCAAGGAGGCCTACAAACCTGAATCAGTTACACCAGCTCTGTCAGGACGAATGGGCCAAAATTTCACCCAACTTATTGTGGGAAGCTTTTGGAAGGCTACCCAAAACGTTTGACCCAAGTTAAACAATTTAAAGGCAATGCTACCAAATACTAATTGAGTGTATGTAAACTTCTGACCCACTGGGAATGTGATGAAAGAAATAAAAGCTTAAACAAATAATTCTCTCTACTATTATTCTGACATTTCACATTCTTAAAATAAAGTGGTGATCCTAACTGACCTAAGACAGGGAATTTTTACTAGGAATAAATGTCAGGAATTGTGAAAAACTGAGTTTGAATATATTTGGCTAAGGTGTATGTAAACTTCCGACTTCAACTGTAGGGTGATGGGGGTTAGGACTCCTTGAATACGTAGGGTGATGAGGGTTAGGACTCCTTGAATACGTAGGGTGATGAGGGTTAGGATTCCTTGAATACATAGGGTGATGAGGGCTATGACTCCTTGAATACGTAGGGTGATGAGGGTTAGGACTCCTTGAATACATAGGGTGGTGGGGGTTAGGACTCCTTGAATACGTAGGGTGATGAGGGTTAGGACTCTTTGAATACGTAGGTTGATGAGGGTTAGGACTCCTTGAATATGTAGGGTGGTGGGGGTTAGGACTCCTTGAATACGTAGGGTGATGGGGGTTAGGACTCCTTGAATATGTAGGGTGGTGGGGGTTAGGACTCCTTGAATACATGGGGTGATGAGGGTTATGACTCCTTGAATACGTAGGGTGATGAGGGTTAGGACTCCTTGAATACGTAGGGTGGTGGGGGTTAGGACTCCTTGAATACATGGGGTGATGAGGGTTATGACTCCTTGAATACGTAGGGTGATGAGGGTTAGGACTCCTTGAATACGTAGGGTGGTGGGGGTTAGGACTCATTGAATACGTAGGGTGATGAGGGTTAGGACTCTTTGAATACGTAAGGTGATGAGGGTTAGGACTCCTTGAATATGTAGGGTGGTGGGGGTTAGGACTCCTTGAATACGTAGGGTGATGAGGGTTAGGACTCCTTGAATACGTAGGGTGGTGGGGGTTAGGACTCCTTGAATACATAGGGTGATGAGGGTTAGGACTCCTTGAATACGTAGGGTGATGAGGGTTATGACTCCTTGAATACGTAGGGTGATGGGGGTTATGACTCCTTCAATATGTAGGGTGATGAGGGTTATGACTCCTTGAATACGTAGAGTGATAGGGGGTTAGGACTCCTTGCATACATATGTTGATAGGGGGTTAGGACTCCTTGAATACGTAGGATGCTTGGGGTTAGGACTCTTTCAATACGTAGGGTGATATGGGGTTATGACTCCTTCAATACGTAGGATTCTAGGGGTTATGACTCCTTGAATACGTAGGATGCTAGGGGTTAGGACTCCTTCAATACGTAGGGTGATAGGGGGTTATGACTCCTTCAATACGTAGGATGCTAGGGGTTAAGACTCCTTGAATACGTAGGGTGGTGGGGGTTAGGACTCCTTGAATACGTAGGGTGATAGTGGTTTAGGACTCCTTGAATACGTAGGATGCTCGGGGTTAGGACTCCTTCAATACGTAGGGTGATGGGGGTTAGGACTCCTTGAATATGTAGGGTGATAGGGGTTAGGACTCCTTCAATACGTAGGGTGATAGGGGTTAGGACTCCTTGAATACATTGGGTGCTGGGGGTTAGGACTCCTTCAATACGTAGGGTGATGGGGGTTAGGACTCCTTGAATACATTGGGTGCTGGGGGTTAGGACTCCTTCAATACGTAGGGTGATGAGGGTTAGAACTTCTTGAATACATTGGGTGCTGGGGGTTAGGACTCCTTCAATACGTAGGGTGATAGGGGGTTAGGACTCCTTCAATACGTAGGATGATAGGGGGTTAGGACTCCTTCAATACGTAGGGTGATAGGGGGTTAGGACTCCTTCAATACGTAGGGTGCTGGGGGGCTCTTTGAATACTGTACATGACTTACTATGCTCCATGATTGTGAACGGGCTAAAGGAAGATGACATGAATATGATCAAATGAAATATATAAAAATATAGAAATATAAATATGTAAAAGATGTGCCTCACTACTACAACCATGCTTGCAGTGTTAGATAGGATGTCCACGTTATAGTTCAGGAATGCCCTTTTAATTTAATTCATTCCTTCTACTAGATCCCTTCATCGTGCTCTATAAATACCAAGCTTTATTCTTTAGGGATATTTTCTGCTGCTGTGCTCCCCTAATGCATTTATAATCTGTGCTTACTGATGCTCAGATGAAACTGTGATGCTGTGTGTGTATTTGTGTGTGTGCGTGCGTGCGCTCACTGATGCTCGTTTGAATCTGTGATGCTGCTATACACGCATGGTTTGTTATCTCTCATCACAGCACTGGGACAAAACACTCCTCTCTCTTTCTCTCCGCTTTACTCTTCTCCTCTCCTCTCCTCTCTCATCTCTCTCCTCTCTCTTTCTCTCTTTCTCTCCTCTCCTCTCCTCTCTCATCTCTCTCCTCTCTCTTTCTCTCCTCTCCTCTCCTCTCTCTTTCTCTCCTCTCTTGTCTCTCTCTCCTCTCTTTTCGCTCCTCTCCTCTTTAACTCTCTCTCCTCTCCTCTACCCTCTCATTTCTCCTCTCTCTTCTCTCCTCTCCTCTCTCGTCTCTCTCCTCTTCTCTCCTCTCTCTTCTCTTTTCCTCTCCTCTCCTCTCTTGTCTCTTTCATCTCTCTCCTCTCTCTTCTCCTCTCCTCTCTCGTCTTTCTCCTCACCTCCCCTCTCTCCCCCTCTCTCTTCAATTTAATTTAAGGGCTTAATTGGCATAGGAAACAAATGTTTACATTGCCAAAGTAAGTGAACTAGATAATAAACAAAAGTGTAATAAACAATACAAATTTAGGTGGGCTGTTCTGCTGTGATGTCGAGGCTATGGTCTGGGGTGGGCTGTTCTGCTGTGGTGTCGAGGCTATGGTCTGGGGTGGGCTGTTCTGCTGTGGTGTCGAGGCTATGGTCTGGGGTGGGCTGTTCTGCTGTGATGTCAAGGCTATGGTCTGGGGTGGGCTGTTCTGCTGTGATGTCGAGGCTATGGTCTGGGGTGGGCTGTTCTGCTGTGATGTCGAGGCTATGGTCTGGGGTGGGCTGTTCTGCTGTGATGTCGAGGCTATAGTCGGGGGTTGTGGTGGGCTGTTCTGCTGTGATGTCGAGGCTATAGTCGGGGGTTGTGGTGGGCTGTTCTGCTGGCTTCCTGTGTTTGGATGCGGGAGGCTGTGAAACTCTCCTGCCGTTGTTGGACTCAAGGGCTTTGACACCTCTCACTTCTCAGTGCTAATTGAAGTTGCAGACAGATATGTTCTGTCCTAGCAAGCTTGGTAGCCTTAACTTAGCTTTCAGTCCTTATAAAGTAAAATGTCTCAGACTAAACATTACTCTCTCAGCTCCAGGTTGGATGGTGTTTTCAGGTTCCAGGTTAGATGGTGTTATCAGGTTCCAGGTTGGATGGTGTTTTCAGGTTCCAGGTTAGATGGTGTTTTCAGGTTCCAGGTTGGATGGTGTTTTCAGGTTCCAGGTTGAATGGTGTTTTCAGGTTCCAGGTTGGATGGTGTTTTCAGGTTCCTATTGTTTGTTTGCCAGAGCATTTGCTGTTTAGCTTGGAGATAGTATTCTTTGGTAGTCGAAATCCTTCCAGGTCATTTTGTCCAAAGTCAGGATGTATGTTTGCAGTTTTGATTTGGAGTGAAGGTTATGTTGTGGAGGGTAGTATCCTGTATATGTCCTTGCTGAAAAATACAAGTTTGTCTAACTTTAAACTAACTTAAACTTTTAACTTGAAATATATGTTTTTTTCAATGTTTCTTTTGAAAAGATTTCACATGGGGGAGCTCTCTCTCTCTCTCTCTCTCTCTCTCTCTCTCTCTCTCTCTCTCTCTCTCTCTCTCTCTCTCTCTCTCTCTCTCTCTCTCCATTGCCAAAGCAAGTGAAATAGATAATAAACAAAAGTGAAATAAACAATAAAAGATTAACAGTAAACATTAAATAATAAAGACATTTCAAATGTCATAATATGTCATATTATATCTCTTTCTTTCTCTCTCTCTCTCTCTCTCTCTCTCTCTCTCTCTCTCTCTCTCTCTCTCTCTCTCTCTCTCTCTCTCTATATATATATATATATATATATCTTTATCTCTATCCATTTCTCTCTTCCTGGCTGTCTCCCTCTCTCATACCTCTCTGTCCCTGTTTCCTACCCTCCCAGCTCTCTGGGCGACAAGGGCTTGAAGGTCAAGGAGAGAGAGAACCTTAGCATTCCAACACTGTGGTTCTCAGGTCTTTCCTGTTGTTTTATTAATGCGGTGACCCCCATTTATTTGTTTTAAATAAATGTTTTAACCTTATTTAACCACCCAGCCTGGCCTTTATTAATGCAGTGACCCCAGCCCAGACGACCCTTTATTAATGCAGTGACCCCAGCCCAGACGACCCTTTATTAATGCAGTGACCCCAACCCAGACGACCCTTTATTAATGCAGTGACCCCAACCCAGACGACCCTTTATTAATGCAGTGACCCCAACCCAGACAGCCCTTTATTAATGCAGTGATCCCAACCCATACGACCCTTTATTAATGCAGTGACCCCAACCCAGACGACCCTTTATTAATGCAGTGACCCCAACCCAGACGGCCCTTTATTAATGCAGTGACCCCAACCCATACGACCCTTTATTAATGCAGTGACCCCAACCCAGCCTGGCCTTTATTAATGCAGTGACCCCAACCCAGACAACCCTTTATTAATGCAGTGACCCCAACCCAGACAACCCTTTATTAATGCAGTGACCCCAACCCAGACGACCCTTTATTAATGCAGTGACCCCAACCCAGACGACCCTTTATTAATGCAGTGACCCCAACCCAGACGGCCCTTTATTAATGCAGTGACCCCAACCCATACGACCCTTTATTAATGCAATGACCCCAACCCAGACGGCCCTTTATTAATGCAGTGACCCCAACCCAGACGACCCTTTATTAATGCAGTGACCCCAACCCAGACGACCCTTTATTAATGCAGTGACCCCAACCCAGACGACCCTTTATTAATGCAGTTACCCCAACCCAGACGGCCCTTTATTAATGCAGTGACCCCAACCCATACGACCCTTTATTAATGCAGTGACCCCAACCCAGACGGCCCTTTATTAATGCAGTGACCCCAACCCAGACGACCCTTTATTAATGCAGTGACCCCAACCCAGACGGCCCTTTA
>CM059816.1:34310484-34315484 GCA_030435695.1 Brachymystax lenok tsinlingensis
TGGGAGTGTGGGAGTGTGCGTGTGTGTGTGGGTGGGCGTGTGGGTGGGAGTGTGGGAGTGTGTGGGAGTGTGGGTGGGAGTGTGTGGGAGTGGGTGGGAGTGTGTGTGTGGGAGTGTGTGTGTCTGTGTGTGTGTGTGTGTGTGTGGGTGGGAGTGGGTGGGAGTGTGTGTGGGTGGGAGAGGGTGGGAGTGTGTGTGGGTGGGAGTGTGTGGGAGTGGGTGGGAGTGTGTGTGGGTGGGAGTGGGTGGGAGTGTACCCTGTGTAGCAGAACAGAAGAGAGACAGCTAAAACATGTACAAGGTGAGGTGAACGCCTGAAAGTCATCAGCAGCAGCCCCACACAATGTTTTCCCTCTTCTGACCGAGCGACCGCTCTGGACAATAAACAGCAGCATAAACAACCTGCTGCTATGCAATTTCTCTCTCTCTCTGACTCAGTGCATGCTGGGAGTGTTTTTGTAGTTCAGAGGCGGTGTGGAGGGCTCTGTCCTCACTTATTTTCTAGATTTTTTCCTTGGTCTTTTCTTTCATATTTTTTTTTCTTCCTATGGTGGAGTTTTAACACACTGTTAGTTTAGCGGTACCCACTGTTTTTGTTGAAAGTTAGGGAGGAAGAGGACATATTTTTAGTTTCCTGGCGTTTGAACAGTAAAGTCAAAGTCACCATTATTAGTCAGTTGTACAACCGAATGCCTTCAACCGAAATGTGTCTTCCGCATTTAACCCAACCCCTCTGAATCAGAGAGGTGCGGGGGGCTGCCTTTAATCGACATCCACGTCTTCGGCGCCCGGGGAACAGTGGGTTAACTGCCTTGTTCAGGGGCAGAACGACAGATGTGTGTCTTCACAGCCTAGCGCAGATTAGAAGCTGTCATTACGACATGGTTTCAGGTGTGTTTCTGAGAATGTAATTATGGTGGAGGAGGTTCTGCTGGCGGTCGGCATGGTTTCAGGTGTGTTTCTGAGAATGTAGTTATGGTGGAGGAGGTTCTGCTGGCGGTCGACATGGTTCCAGGTGTGTTTCTGAGAATGTAATTATGGTGGAGGAGGTTCTGCTGGCGGTCGACATGGTTCCAGGTGTGTTTCTGAGAATGTAATTATGGTGGAGGAGGTTCTGCTGGCGGTCGACATGGTTCCAGGTGTGTTTCTGAGAATGTAATTATGGTGGAGGAGGTTCTGCTGGCGGTCGACATGGTTCCAGGTGTGTTTCTGAGAATGTAATTATGGTGGAGGAGGTTCTGCTGGCGGTCGACATGGTTCTAGGTGTGTTTCTGAGAATGTAATTATGGTGGAGGAGGTTCTGCTGGCGGTCGACATGGTTCCAGGTGTGTTTCTGAGAATGTAGTTATGGTGGAGGAGGTTCTGCTGGCGGTCGACATGGTTTCAGGTGTGTTTCTGAGAATGTAATTATGGTGGAGGAGGTTCTGCTGGCGGTCGACATGGTTTCAGGTGTGTTTCTGAGAATGTAATTATGGTGGAGGAGGTTCTGCTGGCGGGCTGAATTTATACATTCTTTATCCAGAATGATCAATGCTGTGGTTGTGTTCATGAAAATAGTACATTTGGTGGGTAGACTGATTGCTAGTGGAATTTTTGTATGCTCGTGTACTGTCGACAGGTTTTCAGGCAGATGCCGTTAAGCACTTCGTTCCGGAGCCAAGTGTTCATGTTTCTGAATAACAATGAGCAACTGTTAAATGTGCATTTTAAAGTGAGGCATGGGGAGGGGCTCTGCGCATGTTTGCCAGCACAGATTGTCTATGATGCTTTGATTGTGGGGATTTGGGGCATAAGAGCTTTGCGAAAAAGGTTAATCTTTAAACTTTTTTTGCCGATCCGGGAAAGTTTGTAAGATCAGTACCACAGTCCATGAAAAATGAGAGGCGTGGTGTCCTCACCCAGGAAACAGTTTAGGTTGAGGAAGTGGATCACAACAGTGCGTAAAGGTCTACCTTCTGTTTAGATGAATATTGTTTTTCTGGCACTGGGGCTTTTTGAGCTTTGCTATTGGTCTCTTTCTTTGCTGGGAATAATTGGACTGGACTTCTTTTGCGTGTCGCGTGAGTGCGTCGGGGTAGGAGAGTTGCCGATGATCTGCCGTCGGGCGGCTCTGACTCTCCTGTCCAGAAGAGGGGGCTTGTGGGAACTTAAGAACTGGAGGCCTGTGGCATTGCTCTGTGCGGACTACAAGATATTTGCCAAGGTCCTCGCTAACAGACTGAAGTCCCATCTGGACTCTGTAGTACACAAGGACCAAACATATTGTATACCGGGATGTTCAACTTGTTCTTAATCAGGGACATGTTGGACTTTTCTAATGTGAACTTTCGACTGGTCTCTCTATACCAAGATAAGGCTTTTGATAGAGTGAACAGTGAGTATCTGTTTAATGTGTTGTTTGCGTTTGGGGAAAGGTTTTTGATCTGTGTGAAGCTGTTGTATGCTGGGGCATCATATATGGTCAAGGTGGGAGGGGGGCTCAGTAGGCTAGTCTGGGTGAGACGGGGCATTAGACAAGGATGCCCTCTATCAGAGCAGTTATATACACTAGCCATTGAGCCTTTCTTGGGCCTGCTACGCAGGAGACTGCAGGGAGTGTGCTGGACAGGCATGGGTGTTAGCGTATGCAGATGATGTTTCTGTGATGGTCAGGGATGGTCAGGATATGCAGGCACTAGAGACCAGTCTGAAGGTGTACGAGGGAGCTTCGTCAGCTAAGGTGAACTGGGGCAAGAGCAAAGCTCTGTTATGTGGGGCATGGGGGGATAGGGCCCTTCCTCTGCTTCCAGGGGGTTTACAGTGGGGTTGTGAAGGGCTTAAAGTGTTGGGGGTGTACCTGGGCTCGGTGAGGTGGGTCAGGAAGAACTGGGAGGGGCTGTCACAGGCAGTGGTGTCAAGACTGGCCAGGTGGAGGTGTCTCCTGTCCCAAGTGTCATATAGAGGGAGGGTGCTGATAATCAACATCCTGGTGGCATCTTCCCTGTGGCATAAACTGGCTGTCCTCAACCGCTCGCTCAACCGCTCGCAGACCTGCAACGCAAGCTGGTGGACTTTTTCTGGTTGGGCCTTCACTGGCTGAGGGCGGCAGTGTTGTACATGACCGTCCACGAAGGAGGACAGGGCCTGGTGGAACTGGAGAGCAGGGTGGCTGCATTCCGACTAAAGGCGGCGCAGAGACTGTTGTACCATACCGATGTCGGATGGAGGGAAACAGCATGCGCTCTGCTGAGGAGAGCTGGCGGATTAGGGATGGACCGGCAGCTGTTCCTCATGAAGCTGGAGAGGATGAGTACAACTGGTCTCTCTGATTTTTACTCTGCGGTGCTGAGGGCCTGGCAGCTGCTAAGGCCCACACTGGAAGGGTGTGCCATCCTTTTGAGATCGGTTCAGTCTGCCACCCTGCAAAAGCGACCGATGGCAGCGGGCTGGGTGACCTGTGGCTGCTGGAAAACCCCAGAAGTCCTCGCACAACAAACAGGAATAACATAGGCTGCTGGGGAGATTCCTGGTGGAGGTCCAGGAAACACTGTCTGAGATGATAACTGGTGTGTTTGACCGGCCAAAGGGGGAGGGGACACAAATGTTTCCGCCACTGCAGGTGACAGCAGAGACTGGCAAGGGGGTCTGGAGGACTTGTTAGATTTGAACACTCCGAGCCTGGGGGAGTTTGAGGGGGTGGGAGGTAAAGCCCTCTACAACCTCTGCATTAAGGTGAGGAACATTAGGAGCCTAACAGGAGTGAAGGCACATCAGTGGCAGGGGGTATGTGGGGCGGAAAGTATGGTGGGTTTTAGATGGAGCTCTACAAACCCCCAGTACCAAAGAGGTCAGGGGACCTCCAGTGGAGGGTTCTTCATGGAGCCTTGGCCACTAACGGCTGGTTGGCACGGGTCGACCCGGGAGTGGGACAGGGGTGTCCTTTCTGTGTCATGAGTGAAACTGTGCGTCATGTGTTTTCTGTGTGCGCCAGGTTAATTTAATGAGTGTCTCTGTTGGAATGTTTGTGTCAGAGGTCGGGGGTGGAGTTTACTGTCTGGATCTTTATAATGGGGTACAGGTATTTGAATGCGAAAAAGGCCAGATGTGTTTTGTTGAATTTGGCTATTTGGCTAACAAGGAGGGGTCAAAGGGGTCAAAGGTTGGGGGAGAACAGACCCTTTACTATGGGATGGCCTCTGTGCACCTTAGTGTGGAATTTGAGTTTTATAAAATGATAAACAGTGTGGAAATGTTTCAGGAGATATGGTGTCAGGGGGCCGTCTGTGCAGCTGGGGAAGATGGGTTGGATATACGGTTGTAGAAGTGGGGAGGTTTTAATGAAATCTCTCTCTCTCTCTCTACCTCTCTCTCTCTCTCTCTCTCTCTCTCTCTCTCTCTCTCTCTCTCTCTCTCTCTCTCTCTCTCTCTCTCTCTCTGTCACTCTCTCTCGTGGTAGTAGTGTTGACATTTCAGCAGCCAAGCAAAGTAACGCCAGCTGAGCAGTGGTAAATATGTGAAAGGAGAGAGGGAGTCAGAGAAAAGTAGGGAGAGAGAGAGAGAGAGAGTCAGAGGGAGCGTCACCTCGGCCTGCCCAGGCCTGCTAACCATGCAGGGGAGTGGCAGCATATTAACAAGCCCTGGCGTTGCACACAGCCAGCCAGCGAGCCTTCCCTCCCTCCCCACCCTCCTTGCCTAGAAACAGGGAGCCAAAGCTCAGAAGTGCTGCCCTTCACTGATCAGCCAAGGACTAGAGCACACACAACACTGACATCTCTCTCTCTCACACAACACTGACATCTCTCTCTCTCACACAACACTGACATCTCTCTCTCTCACACAACACTGACATCTCTCTCTCTCACACAACACTGACATCTCTCTCTCTCTCTGTCTCTCTCTCTCTCTCTCTCTCTCTCTTTCTCTCTCTCTCTCTGTCTCTCTCTCTCTCTCTCTGTCTCTCTCTCTCTCTCTCTCTCTCTCTCTCTCTCTCTCTGTCTCTCTCTCTCTCTCTCTCTCTCTCT
>CM059816.1:34317984-34352984 GCA_030435695.1 Brachymystax lenok tsinlingensis
GCTTGATACCAGTTTAATGGAAGAAAGGAGAGAGATTGGAGCTGGCTTGATACCAGTTTAATGGAAGAGAGGAGAGAGATTGGAGCTGGCTTGATACCAGTTTAATGGCATGGAGGAAATGGCCTTGAACTCATAATTGTCTGTTGACAGTCGTTGGGACTCCTTTGACTATTGGGCATTGCATTGCTGACCTGCGGTCAAGAACGCCAAGTTCATCTCAGCCTATACTGCCATTCAGTCCCTTGACTTTTTGGCAGTGAAGGAGGCATGGATCACCCCTAAGAACTCTGCTACTCCAGCTGCTCTTTCTTCATCTGACTAGGTTTTCTCTCATCGTCTGAGAGCATCTGGTCGTCGCGGTGATGGCACTGGGATACTCATTTCTCAAGAAAATCAAGATGTTCTCTTTTCTCCCTCTCTCACCTGTCCATCTCCTCATTTGAATTCCATCATGTCACTGTCGCTTGTGCCCTTGGAGAGTTCCTCAATGAGCTCATTTCCGGATGATGTTTCAACGCTCTTCGTACTTGGTGACTTCATCCTCCCGACGTCTGCCTCAACTCTCTCTTTCCCATCCTTGCCTCTTTTGACTTCACCCTTTCCCAGTCCCCTCCCACTCACAAGGCAGGCAATTCGCTTGACCTCATCTTTACAAGAGGCTGTTCTCCTACTAATCTCACTACAACCCCCCTCCAGGTCTCTGTTCTCCTACTGATCTCACTGCAACCTCCCTCCAGGTCTCTGTTCTCCTACTAATCTCACTGTAACCCCCCTCCAGGTCTCTGTTCTCCTACTAATCTCACTGTAACCCTCTCCAGGTCTCTGTTCTCCTACTAATCTCACTACAACCCCCCTCCAGGTCTCTGTTCTCCTACTAATCTCACTGTAACCCCCTCCAGGTCTCTGTTCTCCTACTAATCTCACTACAACCCCCCTCCAGGTCTCTGTTCTCCTACTAATCTCACTGTAACCCTCTCCAGGTCTCTGTTCTCCTACTAATCTCACTGTAACCCCCCTCCAGGAATCTGTTCTCCTACTAATCTCACTGTAACCCCCTCCAGGTCTCTGTTCTCCTACTAATCTCACTACAACCCCCCTCCAGGTCTCTGTTCTCCTTCTAATCTCATTGTAACCCCCTCCAGGTCTCTGTTCTCCTTCTAATCTCACTGTAACCCCCCTCCAGGTCTCTGTTCTCCTACTAATCTCACTGTAACCCCCCTCCAGGTCTCTGTTCTCCTACTAATCTCACTGTAACCCTCTCCAGGTCTCTGTTCTCCTACTAATCTCACTGTAACCCCCCTCCAGGTCTCTGTTCTCCTACTAATCTCACTACAACCCCCCTCCAGGTCTCTGTTCTCCTACTAATCTCACTGTAACCCTCTCCAGGTCTCTGTTCTCCTACTAATCTCACTGTAACCCCCCTCCAGGTCTCTGTTCTCCTACTAATCTCACTACAACCCCCCTCCAGGTCTCTGTTCTCCTACTAATCTCACTGTAACCCCCTCCAGGTCTCTGTTCTCCTACTAATCCTACAACCCGCCTCCAGGTCTCTGATCACTACTTAGTTTCCTTTCCTGTCTCCCTTTCCTCCAACCCTAACCACTCAGCCCCTACCCAGATGGTCATATGCCGTCATAATCTTCGCTGTCTCTTCTATCCTATCATCTCTCCTTTTGGCTAGATCCTCCTCTCCCCCCTCTCAGGGCTGGGTGTCTCAGGCTCTATCAGATCCTCCTCTCCCCCCTCTCAGGGCTGGGTGTCTCAGGCTCTATCAGATCCTCCTCTCCCCCCTCTCAGGGCTGGGTGTCTCAGGCTCTATCAGATCCTCCTCTCCCCCCTCTCAGGGCTGGGTGTCTCAGGCTCTATCAGATCCTCCTCTCCACCCTCTCAGGGCTGGGTGTCTCAGGCTCTATCAGATCCTCCTCTCCACCCTCTCAGGGCTGGGTGTCTCAGGCTCTATCAGATCCTCCTCTCAGGGCTGGGTATCTCAGGCTCTATCAGATCCTCCTCTCCCCCCCTCAGGGCTGGGTGTCTCAGGCTCTATCAGATCCTCCTCTCCCCCCTCTCAGGGCTGGGCGTCTCAGGCTCTATCAGATCCTCCTCTCCCCCCTCTCAGGGCTGGGCGTCTCAGGCTCTATCAGATTCTCCTCTCCACCCTCTCAGGGCTGGGTGTCTCAGGCTCTATCAGATCCTCCTCTCCCTCCTCTCAGGGCTGGGCGTCTCAGGCTCTATCAGATCCTCCTCTCCACCCTCTCAGGGCTGGGCATCTCAGGCTCTATCAGATCCTCCTTTCAGGGCTGGGTGTCTCAGGCTCTATCAGATCCTCCTCTCAGGGCTGGGCGTCTCAGGCTCTATCAGATCCTCCTCTCCACCCTCACAGGGCTGGGTGTCTCAGGCTCTATCAGATCCTCCTCTCCCCCCTCTCAGGGCTGGGTGTCTCAGGCTCTATCAGATCCTCCTCTCCACCCTCTCAGGGCTGGGTGTCTCAGGCTCTATCAGATCCTCCTCTCCCCCCTCTCAGGGCTGGGCGTCTCAGGCTCTATCAGATTCTCCTCTCCACCCTCTCAGGGCTGGGCGTCTCAGGCTCTATCAGATCCTCCTCTCCACCCTCTCAGGGCTTGGCATCTCAGACTATTAGATTGCATCCTACCTGGCAGGCCGCTCCTACCAGGTGATATGGAGAGGATCTGTGTCTGCACTACGTACTATCACTACTGGTGTCCCCCAGGGCTCGGTTCTAGTCCCTCTCCTCTTCACTCTATACACCAAGTCACGCAGCTCCGTCACATCCTCACATGGTCTCTTATCATTGCCATGCGGATGACACTCAACGTGCCTTTGCGTGCCTGGCATATATCTCAACTTGGATGTCGGCCCACCACCTCACGCTCAACCTCGACAAGACAGAAATGCTCTTCCTCCTGGGGAAGGCTTGCTCGCTCAAAGACCTCTCCATCATGGTTGACAACTCCACATTGTCACCCTCCCAGAGTGCAAAGATCCTTGGCGTGACCCTGGACAACACCCTGTCGTTCTCTGCAAATATCAAAGCAGTGACCCACTCCTGCATGTTCATGCTGTACAACATCCATAGAGTACTACCCTACCTCACACAGGAAGAGGCACTTGTCCACTCTGTTTTGCTGGGCTCCCTGCTTGTGCCATCTAACCCCTGCAACTTCCCAAAACATCTGAAACCCTACCTCTTCAAACAATATCTTAAATAATCCTCCTCCTCACCTCGACCCACTAGGGCTGTGGCGGTCACGAAATTGTGTCTGCCAGTCATGGTAATTAACCATTAATTAACATAAACACATGTTGCATCTCCTGGCTTCTACACACAGCCTCCAAGCCACTGATGCAGATATTTGGAACATCTACATTTTAAAAAGTCTAATAAATCCATGTAATATAGCCTACACCTTCACAATAAATCCATGTAATATTGCCTACACCTTCACAATAAATCCATGTAATATAGTCTACACCTTCACAATAAATCCATGTAATATAGCCTACACCTTCACAATAAATCCATGTAATATAGCCTACACCTTCACAATAAATCCATGTAATATAGTCTACACCTTCACAATAAATCCATGTAATATAGCCTACACCTTCACAATAAATCCATGTAATATAGCCTACACCTTCACAATAAATCCATGTAATATAGCCTACACCTTCACAATAAATCCATGTAATATAGCCTACACCTTCACAATAAATCCATGTAATATTGCCTACACCTTCACAATTTTTTTTATTTTATTTCACCTTTATTTAACCAGGTAGGCAAGTTGAGAACAAGTTCTCATTTACAACTGCGACCTGGCCAAGATAAAGCAAAGCAGTTCGACACACAACAACACAGAGTTACACATGGAATAAAACAAACATACAGTCAATAATACAGTAGGAAAAAAAGAAATCTATATACAAAGAGTGCAAATGAGGTAGGATAAGGAAGGTAAGACAATAAATAGGCCATGGTGGCAGAGTAATTACAATATAGCAATTTAACACTGGAATGGTAAAAGAAAACTGTGCAGTAGATGAATGTGCAATGTAGAAAAACTGGGGTGCAAAGGAACAAGATAAATAAATAAATACGGTAGGGGATGAGGTAGTTGGTTGGGCTATTTACAGATGGGCTATAAACAGGTACAGTGGTCTGTACACTGCTCTGACAGCTGGTGCTTAAAGCTGTTGAGGGAGATAAGTGTCTCCAGTTTCAGAGATTTTTGAAGTTCGTTCCAGTCATTGGCAGCAGAGAACTGGAAGGAGAGTCGGCCAAAGGAGGAATTGGCTTTGGGGGTGACCAGTGAGATATACCTGCTGGAGCGTGTGCTACGGGTTGGTGCTGCTAAGGTGACCAGCGAGCTGAGATAAGGCGGGACTTTACCTAGCAGGGACTTGTAAATGACCAGGAGCCAGTGGATATGGCGGCGAGTGTAAAGTGAAGGCCAGCCTACGAGAGTGTACAGGTCGCAGTGGTGGGTGGTATATGGGGCTTTGGTAACAAAACGGATGGCACTGTGATAGACTGCATCCAGTTTGTTGAGTAGAGTATTGGAGGCTATTTTGTAAATTACATCACGAAGTCGAGGATCGGTAGGATGGTCAGTTTTACGAGGGTAAGTTTGGCAGCATGAGTGAAGGAAGCTTTGTTGCGAAATAGGAAGCCAATTCTAGATTTAATTTTAGATTGGAGATGTTTGATGTGAGTCTGGAAGGAGAGTTTACAGTCTAACCAGACACCTAGGTATTTGTAGTTTTCCACGTAATCTAAGACAGAACCGTCCAGAGTAGTAATGCTAGACGGGGACAGGTGCGGGTAGCGATCGGTTGAAGAGCATGCATTTAGTTTTACTTGCGTTTAAGAGCAGTTGTAGGCCACGGAAGGAGAGTTGTATGGCATTGAAGCTCGTCTGGAGGGTAGTTAACACAGTGTCCAAAGAGGGCCAGAAGTATACAGAATGGTGTCGTCTGCATAGAGGTGAATCAGAGACTCACCTGCAGCAAGAGCGACATCATTGATGTATACAGAGAAAAGAGTCGGCCCAAGAATTGAACCCTGTGGCACCCCCATGGAGACTGCCAGAGGCCCGGACAACAGGCCCTCTGATTTGACACACTGAACTCTGTCGGAGAAGTAATTGGTGAACCATGCGAGGCAGTCATTTGAGAAACCAATGCTGTCGAGTCTGCCGATAAGGATGCGGTGATTGACAGAGTCGAAAGCCTTGGCCAGATCAATGAAAACGGCTGCACAATAATGTCTCTTGTCGATGGCGGTTATGATGTCATTTAGGACCTTGAGCGTGGCTGAGGTGCACCCATGACCAGCCCTGAAACCAGATTGCATAGCGGAGAAGGTGCGGTGGGATTCGAAATGGTCGGTAATTTGTTTGTTAACTTGGCTTTCAAAGACCTTAGAAAGGCAGGGAAGGATGGATATAGGCCTATAACAGTTTGGGTCAAGAGTGTCTCCCCTTTGAAGAGGGGATGACCGCAGCTGCTTTCCAGTCTTTGGGAATCTCAGACGTCACGAAAGAGAGGTTAAACAGGCTAGTAATAGGGGTTGCAACAATTTCGGCAGATAATTTTAAAAAGAAAGGGTCCAGATTGTCTAGCCCGGCTGATTTGTAAGGGTCCAGATTTCGCAGCTCTTTAGAACATCAGCTGACTGGATTTGGGAGAAGGAGAAGTGGGGAGGCTTTGGCGAGTTGCTGAGGGGGTGCAGGGCTGTTGACCGGGGTAGGGGTAGCCAGGTGGAAAGCATGGCCAGCCATAGAAAAATGCTTATTGAAATTCTCAATTATTGTGGGTTTATCGGTGGTGACAGTATTTCCTATCCTCAGTGCAGTGGGCAGTTGGGAGGAGGTGCTCTTATTCTCCATGGACTTAACAGTGTCCCAGAACTTTTTGGAGTTTGTGTTACAGGAGGCAAATTTCTGCTTGAAAAAGCTAGCCTTGGCTTTCCTAACTGCCAGCGTATATTGGTTCCTGACTTCCTGAAAAGTTGCATATCACGGGGCTGTTCGATGCTAATGCAGAACGCCACAGGATGTTTTTGCGCTGGTCAAGGGCAGTCAGGTCTGGAGAGAACCAAGGGCTATATCTATTCCTGGTTCTAAATTTCTTGAATGGGGCATGCTTATTTAAGATGGTGAGGAAGGCACTTTTAAAGAATAACCAGGCATCCTCTACTGACGGGATGAGGTCAATATCCTTCCAGGATACCCTGGCCAGGTCAATTAGAAAGGCCTGCTCGCTGAAGTGTTTTAGGAACGTTTAACAGTAATGAGAGGAGATCGTTTGACTGCAAACCCATTACGGATGCAGGCAATGAGGCAGTGATCACTGAGATCTTGGTTGAAAACAGCAGGGGTGTATTTGGAGGGCAAGTTAGTTAGGATTACATCTATGAGGGTTCCCGTGTTTACGGCTTTGGGATTGTACCTAGTAGGTTCAAATATGATTTGTGTGAGGTTGAGGGCATCAAGCTTAGATTGTAGGATGGCCGGGTGTTAAGCATGTCCCAATTTAGGTCACCTAGCAGCACGAACTCTGAAGATAGATGGGGGCAATCAGTTCACATATGGTGTCCAGAGCACAGCTGGGGGCAGAGGGTGGTCTATAGCAAGCGGCAACAATGAGAGACTTGTTTCTAGAAAGGCAGATTTTTAAAAGTAAAAGTTCAAATTGTTTGGGTACAGACCTGGAAAGCAAGACAGAACTCTGCAGGCTATCTCTGCAATAGATAGCAACGCCGCCCCTTTGGCCGTTCTATCTTGTCTGAAGATGTTATAGTTAGGGATGGAAATTTCAGTGTTACTGGTGGTCTTCCTAAGCCAGGATTCAGACACGGCTAGGACATCCGGGTTGGCAGAGTGTGCTAGGGCAGTGAATAAAACAAACTTAGGGAGGAGGCTTCTAATGTTGACATGCATGAAACCAAGGCTTTTACGGTTGCAGAAGTCAACAAATGAGAGGGCCTGTGGAATAGGAGTGGAGCTAGGCACTGCAGGGCCTGGATTAACCTCTATATCACCAGAGGAACAGAGGAGGAGTAAGATAAGGATACGGCTAAAGGCTATAATGACTGGTCGTCTAGGACGTTCGGAACAGAGAGTAAAAATAACAGGTTTCAGGGGGTGATAAATCCATGTAATATAGTCTACACCTTCACAATAAATCCATGTAATATAGCCTACACCTTCACAATAAATCCATGTAATATAGCCTACACCTTCACAATAAATCCATGTAATATAGCCTACACCTTCACAATAAATCCATGTAATATAGCCTACACCTTCACAATAAATCCATGTAATATAGCCTACACCTTCACAATAAATCCATGTAATATAGCCTACACCTTCACAATAAATCCATGTAATATAGCCTACACCTTCACAATAAATCCATGTAATATAGCCTACACCTTCACAATAAATCCATGTAATATAGCCTACACCTTCACAAGAAATCCATGTAATATTGCCTACACCTTCACAATAAATCCATGTAATATTGCCTACACCTTCACAATAAATCCATGTAATATTGCCTACACCTTCACAATAAATCCATGTAATATAGCCTACACCTTCACAATAAATCCATGTAATATAGCCTACACCTTCACAATAAATCCATGTAATATAGCCTACACCTTCACAATAAATCCATGTAATATAGCCTACACCTTCACAATAAATCCATGTAATATTGCCTACACCTTCACAATAAATCCATGTAATATTGCCTACACCTTCACAATAAATCCATGTAATATAGCCTACACCTTCACAATAAATCCATGTAATATAGCATACACCTTCACAATAAATCCATGTAATATAGCATACACCTTCACAATAAATCCATGTAATATAGCCTACACCTTCACAATAAATCCATGTAATATTGCCTACACCTTCACAATAAATCCATGTAATATAGCCTACACCTTCACAAGAAATCCATTATTCATTTTAGACAGGTCTAAAGAAGCATGATATGAAGAAAATGTAGTCTATTTCAGAAGAACAGAATAGCATACTCTTGAGTTGTCCTTATATTAGGTCCTGATCTGGCTGTGCCAAATGCCTGAGGGCTACAGTAATTCATTTAACAGACAATATTTGCTTAGAATTCAGTGTAATTATTTTATATTATTTTATACACCACTCAAACTCACTCGCCCACAGCCCACCCACCCCTCAAACCCACAGCCCACCCACCCCTCAAACCCACAGCCCACCCACCCCTCAAACCCACAGCCCACCCACCCCGCAAACCCACAGCCCACCCCTCAAACCTCCAGCCCCACTTGCTGCTGTGACGACATACTGTGGTATTTCACCCAATAGATATGGGATTTGGATTTGGATTTAATTGCTCACTGAGTCTCTACATAGTAAAAGTTTTCCTTAATTTTGGTTCAGTCACAGTGGTCAAGTATTCTGCCGCTGTGTACTCTCTGTTTAGGGCCAAATAGCGTTCCAGTTGGCTCAGTTTTTTTGTTAATTCTTTCCAATGTTTCAAGTAATTATCTTTTTGTTTTCTCATGATTTGGTTGGGTCTAATTGTGTTGCTGTCCTGGGGCTCTGTGGGGTCTGTTTGTGTTTGTGAACAGAGCCCCAGGATCAGCTTGCTTAGGGGACTCTTCTCCAGGTCCATCTCTCTGTAGGTGATGGCTTTGTTATGTAAGGTTTGGGAATCACTTCCTTTTAGGTGGTTGTAGAATTTAATGGCTCTTTTCTGGATTTTGATAATTACCAGGTAATTCTGCTCTGCATGCATTATTTGGTGTTTTACGTTATACACAGAGTATTTTTTTCTGCAGAATTATGCATGCAGAGTCTCAATTTGGTGTTTGTCCCATTTTGTTAATTATTGGTTGTATTTGTGGTCCTGGCAACTGGACCTTTTTTGGAACACACTATTTTTGTCTTACTGAGATTTACTGTCAGGGCCCAGGTCTGGCAGATTTACTGTCTGGGCCCAGGTCTGGCAGATTTACTGTCAGGGCCCAGGTCTGGCAGATTTACTGTCAGGGCCCAGGTCTGGCAGATTTACTGTCAGGGCCCAGGTCTGACAGATTTACTGTCAGGGCCCAGGTCTGACAGATTTACTGTCAGGGCCCAGGTCTGATAGAATCTGTGCAGAAGATCTAGATGCTTTTGTAGGCCCTCCTTGGTTGGTGACAGAAGCACTGGATCATCAGCAAACAGTAATCAGATTCTAGTAGGGTGAGGCCGGTTAGTGCAGACTTTTTTAGTGCCCTCGCCAATTCATTAATAAATATGTCGAAGAGGGTGGGGCTCAAGCTGCATCCCCGTCTCACCCCATGGCCCTGTGGAAAGAAATGTGTGTGTTTTTGGCAATTTTAACTGCAAACTTGTTGTTTGTGTACATGGATTGTATAATATATTTTGCATCAATTTGTATAGCACACCCTCATGCCAATTTGAGTCAAAACCTTTTATGAAATCAACAAAGCATGGAGAAGACTTTGCCTTTGTTTTGGGTTGGTTGTTTGTTTGTCAATTAGGGTGTGCAGGGTGAATACGTGGTCTGTATATTTTATCATTTCATTGAGGATACCGTCAACATCACAGGCCTTTTTGTGTTGGAGGTTTTGTATTTTGTCCTGTAGTTCATTCAATGTAATTGGAGAATCTAGTGGGTTTCTGGTAGTTTTTAATAGTTTATTCTAAGATTTGTATTTGATCATGTATATGTTTTTGATGTTTGTAAAAAAAAAAAAAATAAGATTGGAGAAGTGGTTTATCCATAGATTTCCGTTTTGGATAGATAACTGTTTCCTGTTTTTTTGTTTTGTTTAGTGTGTTTCAATTTTCCCAGAAGTGGTTAAATTCTATGGATACTTCTGATTTCTGATGTGCTGTTCCTTCTTTTTCCGTAGAGTATTTCTGTATTGTTTTAGTGATTCACTATAGTGAAGGCCCAAGTTTTCTGAGTCTCTCTGTTTTTGTTTGGATAGGTTTCTCAATTTCTTTCTTACATTTTTGCATTCTTCATTCTTCATTTGTCATTGTTGTTAATTTTGTTAGGTTATCTGCTTGAAATTGTTGATTTGATAGGGAAGCTGAAAGGTCAAATATACTGTTTAGGTTTTCTACTGCCAAGTTTACACCTTCACTTATTTAACTAGGCAAGTCAGTTAAGAACAAATTCTTATTTACAATGACGGCCTACTCCGGCCAAACCCGGACAACGCTGGGCCAATTGTGCGCCTCTCTCTCTCTCTATGTGTTTTTGTGGCTCTCCCATATCATGTCCAGGCCAGCTGCTTTCCACCTAATTGAAAGGCCTGTTGCATACTGTAGTGTAGCTGCTGTAGTTCAGATGGGGACATATGACATGTCTGAAAGGTTCAAAGTTGCTCCTATTTGTTACAGTTCCGCTGCTGGATAATGTTTCCACTCATCAGAGTCTGGTGCCTCTGTTTGCTTCTCTGGTTCATATTGACCATTTTTCAGTTTTCTATTCAACCTAGAACAATGGTCTTCTTTCCAATAGGTACCCTATTCCCTACATAGTGCCCTACTTTTGGCCAGGGCCCTATGGGAAAAGGATTGTACTATAAAGGGATTAGCTTAAGCTAATCCATTCTGTTGTTGTGACTGAAACATGGTTTTCTTGACAGGTGAAGTGGATGCTTTAGACTGTCATTGACTATGAGAATACTAACATGTGTAGATGCTATTGACTGTCATTGACTATGAGAATACTAACATGTGTAGATGCTATTGACTGTCATTGACTATGAGAATACTAACATGTGTAGATGCTATTGACTGTCATTGACTATGAGAATACTAACATGTGTAGATGCTATTGACTGTCATTGACTATGAGAATACTAACATGTGTAGATGCTATTGACTGTCATTGACTATGAGAATACTAACATGTGTAGATGCTATTGACTGTCATTGACTATGAGAATACTAACATGTGTAGATGCTATTGACTGTCATTGACTATGAGAATACTAACATGTGTAGATGCTATTGACTGTCATTGACTATGAGAATACTAACATGTGTAGATGCTATTGACTGTCTTTGACTATGAGAATACTAACATGTGTAGATGCTATTGACTGTCATTGACTATGAGAATACTAACATGTGTAGATGCTATTGACTGTCATTGACTATGAGAATACTAACATGTGTAGATGCTATTGACTGTCATTGACTATGAGAATACTAACATGTGTTTTTCTCTCCTCTTCCTCCTCATGTGGTGTTGTTGCTGCCCCTCTTCCTCTTCAATAGGTAATGTGATAACTTTATTCATTAATGTATCATCAACTCCCTCATTCATTATGACTAGAGACTGAAGATTTCATCAGAATGCCATCAGGCTCTGTAGAATCAGTATGTGTCCCCAATGGCACCCTATTCATTAGGAATTTAGTCAAAATTAGTGCACTATATAGGGAATAGGGTGCCATTTGGGACTCTCATCAGGCGGGGTGTTTTCACATACTTGATAGTCCTCTTGAAATAAACGAGTCCTTTCATTGATTGAATTTAGTTAAAAGATGAGACATAATAATTATAGTCAGAAGATAATAATATTGTGGATATATTACAGTTAGGAGAATAAATAGCAGAAGAATAACTGAAGATTAAATAATGATGTAATATGAAATTGTACACCCAATGTAGGCTTCTGCCCCTTTCAGTAATAGAATAGGCTACTGCCCCTTTAAGAGCTAGAATAGTCTTCTGCACATATTTAGTACCATTGGATAGGAAACACTCTGAAAGTTTCTAAAAGTGTTAAAATTTTGTCTGTGAGTATAACAGAATGGATATGGCAGGCGAAAACCTGAGAAATTTCTGTCCTGGAAAAAGTGGTTTTGACACATTGCCTCATTTGGAACCCCTCCCTTATGAAAATGCCCATATAAGGGCATATAAATGCAGTACCTATTGCTTCCTCTGGATGTCAACAGTCTCGAGAAAGTGTTTTGATTCATTTTAGCTGCTTTTAGATTGTAGAAGAAGACGAATAAGGAAGTGGCCACACAGATGTCAAAAGAAGAAAATGCGCGTTCCCGGCTGGGGCGCTCTGTGTTTTTTTCCTTTCTTATCGCCCAGTTTATATTCCGGTTGAAATATTATACTAAATATACATAAAAGTGTTCCTAAGGATACATTTACAATTATGTTTGATTGTTCTTGGACAAGTTTATAGGTATAAGTTGATCGAGTTCTCTTCACGTTTCAATGGATGATTGGAGGCTCTATTTTCTCATTATAACGCGCCAACCAAACTGAGATTTATGGATATAATACATAACTTTTTCTAACAAAAGAACCATGGATTGTCTTCGTTGGACACTTGGGAAGCCCTCAGCAGAAGTTCTTCAACAGGTAATTGATTTGTTTTCGCTGTGAAATGTGTTTTGTGTGAACCGTGAAGGCTTATGAATTTATGGTAGTGGGAAAAATATTGAAGGTGCCACCCGCAAACAATCAAAAGTAGTACTTTCGCCGTAAAGCCTTTTTGAAATCTGACAACGCTGTGAAATCTGACAACGCTAGCGCCCCACCGCTCCCTAAGAAGTTAAGAGCTAGAATAGGCTACTGCCCCTTTAAGAGCTAGAATAGGCTACTACCCCTTTAAGAGATAGAATTGATTTTGAACACTATGTTGTGATTCTCACCAAATATGTTGGTGTTTTCTCACACTGTTCAAACCCCACAAAAGAATAAACATCTTATGAAGCTTTCTTAGCCTATATATCACATATTGCAAATAAATAATATGAACTAAAAAGGTTATGGAATTTCTGTGCAACCTTGACATTCACTAATCAATAGGCCTAACCAAACACAACACACCTTTTTTCTGCGAACCTGCAAATCATCATCTTCTCTCTATTGTGTCACCAATGTGAGAGTGTTTATGTCAGGGGAAACTGTGTAGAAGTAGTCTAGTGTGAGGGGTTATAACAGTAGTGTTGTGTGAGGGGTTATAACAGTAGTCTAGTATGAGGGGTTATAACAGTAGTCTAGTGTGAGGGGTTATAACAGTAGTCTAGTGTGAGGGGTTATAACAGTAGTCTAGTGTGAGGGGTTATAACAGTAGTCTTGTGTGAGGGGTTATAACAGTAGTCTTGTGTGAGGGGTTATAACAGTTGCCTAGTGTGAGGGGTTATAACAGTAGTCTAGTGTGAGGGGTTATAACAGTAGTCTAGTGTGAGGGGTTATAACAGTAGCCTAATGTGAGGGGTTATAACAGTAGTCTAGTGTGAGGGGTTATAACAGTAGTCTAGTATGAGGGGTTATAACAGTAGTCTAGTGTGAGGGGTTATAACAGTAGTCTAGTATGAGGGGTTATAAAAGTAGTCTAATGTGAGGGGTTATAACAGTAGTCTAGTGTGAGGGGTTATAACAGTAGTCTAGTGTGAGGGGCTATAACAGTAGTCTAGTGTGAGGGGTTATAACAGTAGTCTAGTGTGAGGGGTTATAACAGTAGTCTAGTGTGAGGGGTTATAACAGTAGTCTAGTGTGAGGGGTTATAACAGTAGTCTTGTGTGAGGGGTTATAACAGTAGTCTTGTGTGAGGGGTTATAACAGTAGTCTTGTGTGAGGGGTTATAACAGTAGTCTTGTGTGAGGGGTTATAACAGTAGTCTAGTATGAGGGGTTATAACAGTAGTCTAGTGTGAGGGGTTATAACAGTAGTCTAGTGTGAGGGGTTATATCAGTAGTCTTGTGTGAGGGGTTATAACAGTAGTCTTGTGTGAGGGGTTATAACAGTAGTCTAGTATGAGGGGTTATAACAGTAGTCTAGTGTGAGGGGTTATAACAGTAGTCTAGTGTGAGGGGTTATATCAGTAGTCTAGTGTGAGGGGTTATAACAGTAGTCTAGTGTGAGGGGTTTTAACAGTAGTCTAATGTGAGGGGTTATAACAGTAGTCTTGTGTGAGGGGTTATAACAGTAGCCTAATGTGAGGGGTTATAACAGTAGTCTAGTGTGAGGGGTTATAACAGTAGTCTAGTATGAGGGGTTATAACAGTAGTCTAGTGTGAGGGGTTATAACAGTAGTCTAGTATGAGGGGTTATAAAAGTAGTCTAATGTGAGGGGTTATGACAAGGGAAACAGTTTACCAGTAGTCTAGTGTGAGGGGTTATGACAAGGGAAACAGTTGAGCAGTAGTCTAATGTGAGGGGTTATGACAAGGGAAACAGTTTAGCAGTAGTCTAGTGTGAGGGGTTATGACAAGGGAAACAGTTGAGCAGTAGTCTAATGTGAGGGGTTATGACAAGGGAAACAGTTGAGCAGTAGTCTAGTGTGAGGGGTTATGGCAAGGGAAACAGTTTAGCAGTAGTCTAGTGTGAGGGGTTATGGCAAGGGAAACAGTTTAGCAGTAGTCTAGTGTGAGGGGTTATGACAAGGGAAACAGTTTACCAGTAGTCTAGTGTGAGGGGTTATGGCAGTAGTCTAGTGTGAGGGGTTATAACAGTAGTCTAGTGTGAGGGGTTATAACAGTAGTCTAGTGTGAGGGGTTATAACAGTAGTCTAGTGTGAGGGGTTATAACAGTAGTCTAGTGTGAGGGGTTATAACAGTAGTCTAGTGTGAGGGGTTATAACAGTAGTCTTGTGTGAGGGGTTATAACAGTAGTCTTGTGTGAGGGGTTATAACAGTAGTCTTGTGTGAGGGGTTATAACAGTAGTCTAGTATGAGGGGTTATAACAGTAGTCTAGTGTGAGGGGTTATAACAGTAGTCTAGTGTGAGGGGTTATATCAGTAGTCTAGTGTGAGGGGTTATAACAGTAGTCTAGTGTGAGGGGTTATAACAGTAGTCTAATGTGAGGGGTTATAACAGTAGTCTTGTGTGAGGGGTTATAACAGTAGCCTAATGTGAGGGGTTATAACAGTAGTCTAGTGTGAGGGGTTATAACAGTAGTCTAGTATGAGGGGTTATAACAGTAGTCTAGTGTGAGGGGTTATAACAGTAGTCTAGTATGAGGGGTTATAAAAGTAGTCTAATGTGAGGGGTTATGACAAGGGAAACAGTTTACCAGTAGTCTAGTGTGAGGGGTTATGACAAGGGAAACAGTTGAGCAGTAGTCTAATGTGAGGGGTTATGACAAGGGAAACAGTTTAGCAGTAGTCTAGTGTGAGGGGTTATGACAAGAAACAGTTGAGCAGTAGTCTAATGTGAGGGGTTATGACAAGGGAAACAGTTTAGCAGTAGTCTAGTGTGAGGGGTTATGGCAAGGGAAACAGTTTAGCAGTAGTCTAGTGTGAGGGGTTATGACAAGGGAAACAGTTTAGCAGTAGTCTAGTGTGAGGGGTTATGGCAGTAGTCTAGTGTGAGGGGTTATAACAGTAGTCTAGTGTGAGGGGTTATAACAGTAGTCTAGTGTGAGGGGTTATAACAGTAGTCTAGTGTGAGGGGTTATAACAGTAGTCTAGTGTGAGGGGTTATAACAGTAGTCTAGTGTGAGGGGTTATAACAGTAGTCTTGTGTGAGGGGTTATAACAGTAGTCTTGTGTGAGGGGTTATAACAGTAGTCTTGTGTGAGGGGTTATAACAGTAGTCTAGTATGAGGGGTTATAACAGTAGTCTAGTGTGAGGGGTTATAACAGTAGTCTAGTGTGAGGGGTTATATCAGTAGTCTAGTGTGAGGGGTTATAACAGTAGTCTAGTGTGAGGGGTTATAACAGTAGTCTAATGTGAGGGGTTATAACAGTAGTCTTGTGTGAGGGGTTATAACAGTAGCCTAATGTGAGGGGTTATAACAGTAGTCTAGTATGAGGGGTTATAACAGTAGTCTAGTATGAGGGGTTATAACAGTAGTCTAGTGTGAGGGGTTATAACAGTAGTCTAGTATGAGGGGTTATAAAAGTAGTCTAATGTGAGGGGTTATAACAGTAGTCTAGTGTGAGGGGTTATGGCAGTAGTCTAGTGTGAGGGGTTATAACAGTAGTCTAGTGTGAGGGGTTATAACAGTAGTCTAGTGTGAGGGGTTATAACAGTAGTCTAGTGTGAGGGGTTATGGCAGTAGTCTAGTGTGAGGGGTTATAACAGTAGTCTAGTGTGAGGGGTTATAACAGTAGTCTAGTGTGAGGGGTTATAACAGTAGTCTAATGTGAGGGGTTATGGCAAGGGAAACAGTTTAGCAGTAGTCTAGTGTGAGGGGTTATGACAAGGGAAACAGTTTAGCAGTAGTCTAGTGTGAGGGGTTATGACAAGGGAAACAGTTTAGCAGTAGTCTAGTGTGAGGGGTTATAACAAGGGAAACAGTTTAGCAGTAGTCTAATGTGAGGGGTTATGGCAAGGGAAACAGTTTAGCAGTAGTCTAATGTGAGGGGTTATGGCAAGGGAAACAGTTTAGCAGTAGTCTAGTGTGAGGGTTATGGCAAGGGAAACAGTTTAGCAGTAGTCTAGTGTGAGGGGTTATGACAAGGGAAACAGTTTAGCAGTAGTCTAGTGTGAGGGGTTATGACAAGGGAAACAGTTTACCAGTAGTCTAATGTGAGGGGTTATGGCAAGGGAAACAGTTTAGCAGTAGTCTAGTGTGAGGGGTTATGACAAGGGAAACAGTTTACCAGTAGTCTAGTGTGAGGGGTTATGACAAGGGAAACAGTTGAGCAGTAGTCTAATGTGAGGGGTTATGACAAGGGAAACAGTTTAGCAGTAGTCTAGTGTGAGGGGTTATGGCAAGGGAAACAGTTTAGCAGTAGTCTAGTGTGAGGGGTTATGACAAGGGAAACAGTTTAGCAGTAGTCTAGTGTGAGGGGTTATGACAAGGGAAACAGTTTAGCAGTAGTCTAGTGTGAGGGGTTATGACAAGGGAAACAGTTTAGCAGTAGTCTAGTGTGAGGGGTTATGACAAGGGAAACAGTTTACCAGTAGTCTAGTGTGAGGGGTTATGGCAAGGGAAACAGTTTAGCAGTAGTCTAGTGTGAGGGGTTATGACAAGGGAAACAGTTTAGCAGTAGTCTAGTGTGAGGGGTTATGGCAAGGGAAACAGTTTAGCAGTAGTCTAGTGTGAGGGGTTATGACAAGGGAAACAGTTTACCAGTAGTCTAGTGTGAGGGGTTATGACAAGGGAAACAGTTTAGCAGTAGTCTAGTGTGAGGGGTTATGGCAAGGGAAACAGTTTAGCAGTAGTCTAGTGTGAGGGGTTATGACAAGGGAAACAGTTTAGCAGTAGTCTAGTGTGAGGGGTTATGGCAAGGGAAACAGTTTAGCAGTAGTCTAGTGTGAGGGGTTATGACAAGGGAAACAGTTTAGCAGTAGTCTAGTGTGAGGGGTTATGACAAGGGAAACAGTTTACCAGTAGTCTAGTGGGCGGTACAGGAATAATAACAAGCAAACCTGGGGAGCTTTGTGTTTACATTGTCTTCAAAAAAAGAACCGTACAGCGGAATTCAAGCGAACCGATCTCAGACTACCGCTCAGTGTGCAGACAGTATTAAGCTAACTGCCCTGAGTTCACACTGCAGACAATATTAAGCTTACTGCACTGAGTTCACACTGCAGACAATATTAAGCTTACTGCACTGAGTTCACACTGCAGACAATATTAAGCTTACTGCACTGAGTTCACACTGCAGACAGTATTAAGCTAACTGCCCTGAGTTCACACTGCAGACAGTATTAAGCTAACTGCCCTGAGTTCACACTGCAGACAATATTAAGCTATATGCCCTGAGTTCACACTGCAGACAGTATTAAGCTATCTTCCCTGAGTTCACACTGCAGACAGTATTAAGCTAACTGCCCTGAGTTCACACTGCAGACAGTATTAAGCTAACTGCCCTGAGTTCACACTTTAGACAATATTAAGCTATCTGCCCTGAGTTCACACTGCAGACAATATTAAGCTATCTGCCCTGAGTTCACACTGCAGACAATATTAAGCTATCTGCCCTGAGTTCACACTGCAGACAATATTAAGCTATCTGCCCTGAGTTCACACTGCAGACAATATTAAGCTATCTGCCCTGAGTTCACACTGCAGACAATATTAAGCTATCTGCCCTGAGTTCACACTGCAGACAGTATTAAGCTATCTGCCCTGAGTTCACACTGCAGACAGTATTAAGCTATCTGCCCTGAGTTCACACTGCAGACAGTATTAAGCTATATGCCCTGAGTTCACACTGCAGACAGTATTAAGCTATCTGCCCTGAGTTCACACTGCAGACAGTATTAAGCTATCTGCCCTGAGTTCACACTGCAGACAGTATTAAGCTATATGCCCTGAGTTCACAAAAATGTGTCTGAAAGGGACCATGTGTGAAAACCCCCTTAAACATCACATCTTTAACATGTGATGTTAGTGATTTACTCAATAGTGATCAATATTTACTGTGTATGTAGTCCATGTTGGGTGTGTGTGTAGATAGAGGGTGTGTGTGTGTGTGTGTGTGTGTGTGGGTGTGTGTGTGTGTGTGTGTGTGTGTGTGTGTAGATAGAGGGTGTGTGTTGAAGCCTGGTAGTGATATGGTAAAGTCAATACCAGAGTACAGCTGGAGGACACATGCAGTAGAGGGGAGAGAATAGGGCCCTGAGATGTGGTGAGCATTCCAATGGTGATCCTGTGTGTGTGTGTGTGTGTGTGTGTGTGTGTGTGTGTGTGTGTGTGTGTGTGTGTGTGTGTGTGTGTGTGTGTGTGTGTGTGTGCGTGCGTGCTTGTGGTTGTGGAACATTGTGCATTACCCTTAAATCCCATTGGAAATATGTGCTGTGGTTGTTGGTGTAGGAAATGCTTCAGCCCTGGTCTCTGAGCCTAATACCTCTAGAAGACATTTATGGCAAAAATCGAATCAAATCAAATGTTATTTGTCACATGGGCTGACTAAAACAGTTGTAGATCTTACCTTGAAATGGGCACTTACAAACCCTTAACGAACAATGCAGTTTTAAGAAAATAAGAGTTAAGAAAACATTTACTACATATTTAAAAAGTCAAACAATAAAATAACAATAACGAGACTATATACAGGGGGTACTGGTACAGAGTCAATGTGGAGGCTATATACAGGGGGTACCGGTACAGAGTCAATGTGGAGACTATATACAGGGGGTACCGGTACAGAGTCAATGTGGAGGCTATATACAGGGGGTACCGGTACAGAGTCAATGTGGAGGCTATATACAGGGGGTACCGGTACAGAGTCAATGTGGAGGCTATATACAGGGGGTACCGGTACAGAGTCAATGTGGAGGCTATATACAGGGTGTTACGGTACAGAGTCAATGTGGAGGCTATATACAGGGGGTACTGTACAGAGTCAATGTGGAGGCTATATACAGGGGGTACTGGTACAGAGTCAATGTGGAGGCTATATACAGGGGGTACCGCTACAGAGTCAATGTGGAGACTATATACAGGGGGTACCGGTACAGAGTCAATGTGGAGGCTATATACAGGGGGTACCGGTACAGAGTCAATGTGGAGGCTATATACAGGGGGTTACTGTACAGAGTCAATGTGGAGGCTATATACAGGGGGTACCAGTACAGAGTCAATGTGGAGACTATATACAGGGGGGGTACCGGTACAGAGTCAATGTGGAGACTATATACAGGGGTACCGGTACAGAGTCAATGTGGAGGCTATATACAGGGGGTACAGGTACAGAGTCAATGTGGAGGCTATATACAGGGGGTACTGTACAGAGTCAATGTGGAGACTATATACAGGGGGTACTGGTACAGAGTCAATGTGGAGGCTATATACAGGGGGTACTGGTACAGAGTCAATGTGGAGACTATATACAGGGGTACCAGTACAGAGTCAATGTGGAGGCTATATACAGGGGTACCGGTACAGAGTCAATGTGGAGACTATATACAGGGGGTACCAGTACAGAGTCAATGTGGAGACTATATACAGGGGGTACCGGTACAGAGTCAATGTGGAGGCTATATACAGGGGGTACCGGTGCAGAGTCAATGTGGAGGCTATATACAGGGGGTACCAGTACAGAGTCAATGTGGAGGCTATATACAGGGGTACCAGTACAGAGTCAATGTGGAGGCTATATACAGGGTACCGGTACAGAGTCAATGTGGAGACTATATACAGGGGGTACCGGTACAGAGTCAATGTGGAGGCTATATACCTGGGGTACCGGTACAGAGTCAATGTGGAGGCTATATACAGGGGGTACCAGTACAGAGTCAATGTGGAGGCTATATACAGGGGGTACCAGTACAGAGTCAATGTGGAGGCTATATACCTGGGGTACTGCACAGAGTCAATGTGGAGGCTATATACAGGGGTACCGGTACAGAGTCAATGTGGAGGCTATATACAGGGGGTACTGGTACAGAGTCAATGTGGAGGCTATATACAGGGGTACTGGTACAGAGTCAATGTGGAGGCTATATACAGGGGGTACCGGTACAGAGTCAATGTGGAGACTATATACAGGGGAGTGCAGTACAGAGTCAATGTGGAGGCTATATACAGGGGGTACCGGTACAGAGTCAATGTGGAGACTATATACAGGGGGTACCGTACAGAGTCAATGTGGAGGCTATATACAGGGGGTACCGGTACAGAGTCAACGTGGAGGCTATATCCAGGGGGTACCGGTACAGAGTCAATGTGGAGGCTATATACAGGGAGGTACTGGTACAGAGTCAATGTGGAGACTATATACAGGGGGTACGGTACAGAGTCAATGTGGAGGCTATATACAGGGGGTACTGCACAGAGTCAATGTGGAGACTATATACAGGGGGTACCGGTACAGAGTCAATGTGGAGGCTATATACAGGGGGTACCGGTACAGAGTCAATGTGGAGACTATATACAGGGGGTACCAGTACAGAGTCAATGTGGAGGCTATATACAGGGGGTACTGGTACAGAGTCAATGTGGAGGCTATATACAGGGGGTACCGGTACAGAGTCAATGTGGAGGATATATACAGGGGGTACTGGTACAGAGTCAATGTGGAGGCTATATACAGGGGGTACAGGTACAGAGTCAATGTGGAGGCTATATACAGGGGGTACCGGTACAGAGTCAATGTGGAGGCTATATACAGGGGTACTGCACAGAGTCAATGTGGAGGCTATATACAGGGGGTACCGGTACAGAGTCAATGTGGAGACTATATACAGGGGGTACCAGTACAGAGTCAATGTGGAGGCTATATACAGGGGTACTGCAGTACAGAGTCAATGTGGAGACTATATACAGGGGGTACCGGTACAGAGTCAATGTGGAGACTATATACAGGGGGTACCGGTACAGAGTCAATGTGGAGGCTATATACAGGGGGTACCGGTGCAGAGTCAATGTGGAGGCTATATACAGGGGGTACCAGTACAGAGTCAATGTGGAGGCTATATACAGGGGGTACCAGTACAGAGTCAATGTGGAGGCTATATACAGGGGGTACCGGTACAGAGTCAATGTGGAGACTATATACAGGGGGTACCGGTACAGAGTCAATGTGGAGGCTATATACCTGGGGTACCGGTACAGAGTCAATGTGGAGGCTATATACAGGGGGTACCAGTACAGAGTCAATGTGGAGGCTATATACAGGGGGTACCAGTACAGAGTCAATGTGGAGGCTATATACCTGGGGTACCGGTACAGAGTCAATGTGGAGGCTATATACAGGGGGTACTGCACAGAGTCAATGTGGAGGCTATATACAGGGGGTACCGGTACAGAGTCAATGTGGAGGCTATATACAGGGGGTACCGGTACAGAGTCAATGTGGAGGCTATATACAGGGGGTACCGGTACAGAGTCAATGTGGAGACTATATACAGGGGGTACTGGTACAGAGTCAATGTGGAGGCTATATACAGGGGGTACCGGTACAGAGTCAATGTGGAGACTATATACAGGGGGTACCGGTACAGAGTCAATGTGGAGGCTATATACAGGGGGTACCGGTACAGAGTCAATGTGGAGGCTATATCCAGGGGTACCGGTACAGAGTCAATGTGGAGGCTATATACAGGGGGTACCGGTACAGAGTCAATGTGGAGACTATATACAGGGGGTACCGGTACAGAGTCAATGTGGAGGCTATATACAGGGTGTACCGGTACAGAGTCAATGTGGATGCTATATACAGGGGGTACCGGTACAGAGTTAATGTGGAGGCTATATACAGGGTGTACCGGTACAGAGTCAATGTGGATGCTATATACAGGGGGTACCGGTATACAGTCAATGTGGAGGCTATATACAGGGGGCACCGCTACCGAGTCGATGTGGAGGCTATATACAGGGGGTACCGGTACAGAGTCAATGTGCAGGGGTACAGGTTAGTCGAGGTAATTGAGGTAATTTGTACATGTAGGTAGGGGTAAAGTGACAATTCGTAGATAATTAACGGTGAGTAGCAGCAGTGTAAAAACAACATTTTAGGTGAGAAAAAGAAAGGAAATTCACATGAGCACCACAATGCCTACTCCACCCCATGCTCTACCAAGCACACAGCCATGTTGGTCTATTGTACTTCAAACTAGGTGTAGGCAGGTTGCTTAGGATTCAAACCTTCTCCAACAGCCTCATTCATACTGTTAGAGGAGGTTCTTCCACATTAATGTCATTTTATGATTAACGAGTCGTGGTGTGATCATAACAACATACAGGGACTCAAGTCCTTTTGTTCACCTGACATAGAATTCCTTACAATCAAATGCAGACCACATTATCTACCAAGAGAATTCTCCTCGATTATAATCACAGCCGTGTACATCCCCCCTCAAGCTGACACATCGACGGCACTGAAAGAAATCCATTGGACTCTATGTAAACTGGAAACCACATATCCTGAGGCTGCATTCATTGTGGCTGGGGACTTTAATAAGACTAATCTGAAAACAAGGCTCCCTAAATTTTATCAGCATATAGAATGTGCGACCCGGGCTGGTAAAATCCTGGATCATTGTTATTCTAACTTCCGTGATGCATACAAAGGCTATTCTCCGCCCCCCTTTCGGCAAGTCTGACCATGACTCCATTTTGTTGCTCCCAGCCTACAGACAGAAACTCAAACAGGAAACGTTCTCAGGTCTGTTCAACGCTGTTCAACGCTGTTCAACGCTGTTCAGCGCTGGTCCGACCAATCTGATTCCACACTGCAAGATTGCTTCGAGCACGTGGACTGGGATATGTTCCGGACAGCATCGGACAACAACATTGATGTATACGCCGATTCGGTGAGCGAGTTTATTAGCTAGTGCATCGGTGATGTTGTACCCATAGCAACTATTAAAACCTTCCCCAGCCAGAAACCGTGGATTGATGGCAGCATTCGTGCAAAACTGAAAGAGCGAACCACTGCTTTTAACCAGGGTAAGGCGACCGGAAACATGACTGAATACAAACAGTGTAGCTATTCCCTCCGCAAGGCACTCAAACAAGCTAAGCGTCAATATAGAGACAAAGTAGAGTCACAATTCAACGGCTCAGACACAAGAGGAACGTGGCAGGGTCTACAGTCAATCACGGACTACAAAAAGAAAACCAGCCCCGTCGCGGACCATGATGTCCTGCTCCCAGACAAACTGAACTACTTCTTTGCTCGCTTTGAGGACAATACAGTGCCACCGACACGGCCTGCTACCAAAACCTGCGGGCTCACCTTCACCGCAGCCAACGTGAGAAAAACATTTAAATGTGTTAACCCTCGCAATGCTGCCGGCCCAGATGGCATCCCTGGCCGTGTCCTCAGAGCATGCGCAGACCAGCTGGCTGGTGTGTTTATGGACATATTCAATCAGTCCCTATCCCAGTCTGCTGTTCCCACATGCTTCAAGAGGGCCACCATTGTTCCTGTTCCCAAGAAAGCTAAGGTAACTGAGCTGAATGACTATCGCCCCGTAGCACTCACTTCCGTCATCATGAAGTGCTTTGAGAGATTAGTCAAGGATCATATCACCTCCATCCTACCAGACACCCTAGACCCACTCCAATTTGCTTACCGTCCCAATAGGTCCACATACAACGCAATTGCAGTCACACTGCACACTGCCCTAACCCATCTGGACAAGAGGAATACCTATGTAAGAATGCTGCTCATCGACTACAGCTCAGCATTTAACACCATAGTACCCTCCAAGCTCGTCATTAAGCTCGAGACCCTAGGTCTCGACCCAGCCCTGTGCAACTGGGTCCTGGACTTCCTGACGGGCCGGTCCCAGGTGGAAACAACATCTCCACCCCGCTGATCCTCAACACTGGGGCCCCACAAGGGTGCGTTCTCAGCCCTCTCCTGTACTCCCTGTTCACCCATGACTGCGTGGCCAAGCACGCTTCCAACTCAATCATCAAGTTTGCAGGCAACACTACAGTGGTAGGCTTGATTACCAACAACGACGAGACGGCCTACAGGGAGGAGGTGAGGGCCCTCGGACTGTGGTGTCAGGAAAATAACCTCTCACTCAATGTCAACAAAACAAATGGGATGATCGTGGACTTCAGGAAACAGGAGAGGGAGCACCCTCCTATCCACATCGACCGGAAAGTAGTGGAGAAGGTGGAAAGTTTTAAGTTCCTCGGCGTACACATCACGGACAAACTGAAATGGTCCACCCACACAGACAGCGTGGTGAAGAAGACGAAACAGCGCCTCTTCAACCTCAGGAGGCTGAAGAAATTCGGCTTGTCACCAAAATCACTCACAAACTTCTACAGATGCACAATCGAGAGCATCCTGTCGGGCTGTATCACCGCCTGGTACGGCAACTGCTCCGCCCACAACCGTAAGGCTCTCCAAAGGGTAGTGAGGACTGCATAACGCATCACCGGGGGTAAACTACCTGCCCTCCAGGACACCTACACCACCCGATGTCACAGGAAGGCCAAAAAGATCATCAAGGACAACAACCACCCGAGCCACTGCCTGTTCACCCCGCTATCATCCAGAAGGCGAGGTCAGTACAGGTGCATCAAAGCTGGGACCGAGAGACTGAAAAACAGCTTCCTTCTCAAGGCCATCAGACTGTTAAACAGCCATCACTAACATTGAGTGGCTGCTGCCAACATACTGACTCAAATCTCTAGCCACTTTAAATAATGGAAAATTGGATGTAACAAATGTATCACTAGCCACTTTAAACAATGTTGTATATAATGTTTACATATCCTACATTACTCATATCAAATGTATACACTGTACTCTAAACCATCTACTGCATCTTGCCTATGCCGTTCGGCCATTGAATCAAATCTCTAGCCACTTTAATAATAAAAAATTTGATGAAATAAATGTATCACTAGCCACTTTAAACAATGCCATTTATATAATGTTTACATATCCTACATTACTCATCTCATATATATATATGTGTATATACTGTACTCCATACCATCTACTGCATCTTGCCTATGCCGGTCAGCCATCGCTCATCCATATATTTATATGTACATATTCTTATTCATTCCTTTACACGGTGTGTATAAGGTAGTTGTTGTGAATTTGTTAGATTACTTGTTAGATACTACTGCATGGTCGGAACTAGAAGCACAAGCATTTCGCTACACTCGCATTAACATCTGCTAACCATGTGTATGTGACATGTTTATTTAATTTGATTTGTCAGTCTGTCAGTCTGGACTTCATCACATCATCATCATCATCATCATCATCAAGTCTCCACCCCCTGGCTCTATACATGTTTCTGTGAACACAGACAGTCACTGTTCTATTACCAGTTAGGACAGGTGATATCTGAAACACACACAGTCACTGTTCTATTACCAGTTAGGACAGGTGAATCTGAAACACACACAGTCACTGTTCTATTACAAGTTAGGACAGCTGATATCTGAAACACACACAGTCACTGTTCTATTACCAGTTAGGACAGGTGATATCTGAAACGCACACAGTCACTGTTCTATTACCAGTTAGGACAGGTGATATCTGAAACACACACAGTCACTGTTCTATTACCAGTTAGGACAGGTGATATCTGAAACACACACAGTCACTGTTCTATTACAAGTTAGGACAGGTGATATCTGAAACACACACAGTCACTGTTCTATTACCAGTTAGGACAGGTGATATCTGAAACACACACAGTCGATATCTGAAACACACACAGTCACTGTTCTATTACCAATGACAGTTAGGACAGGTGATATCTGAAACACACACAGTCACTGTTCTATTACCAATGACAGTTAGGACAGGTAATATCTGAAACACATACAGTCACTGTTCTATTACCAATGACAGTTAGGACAGGTGATATCTGAAACACACACAGTCACTGTTCTATTACCAATGACAGTTAGGACAGGTGATATCTGAAACACATACAGTCACTGTTCTATTACCAATGACAGTTAGGACAGGTGATATCTGAAACACACACAGTCACTGTTCTATTACCAGTTAGGACAGGTGATATCTGAAACACACACAGTCACTGTTCTATTACAAGTTAGGACAGGTGATATCTGAAACACACACAGTCACTGTTCTATTACCAGTTAGGACAGGTGATATCTGAAACACACACAGTCGATATCTGAAACACACACAGTCACTGTTCTATTACCAATGACAGTTAGGACAGGTGATATCTGAAACACACACAGTCACTGTTCTATTACCAATGACAGTTAGGACAGGTAATATCTGAAACACATACAGTCACTGTTCTATTACCAATGACAGTTAGGACAGGTGATATCTGAAACACACACAGTCACTGTTCTATTACCAATGACAGTTAGGACAGGTGATATCTGAAACACATACAGTCACTGTTCTATTACCAGTTAGGACAGGTGATATCTGAAACACAGACAGTCACTGTTCTATTACCAATGACAGTTAGGACAGGTGATATCTGAAACACACACAGTCACTGTTCTATTACCAATGACAGTTAGGACAGGTGATATCTGAAAAACACACAGTCACTGTTCTATTACCAATGACAGTTAGGACAGGTGATATCTGAAACACAGACAGTCACTGTTCTATTACCAATGACAGTTAGGACAGGTGATATCTGAAACACAGACAGGCACCGTAGCTAGGTATCCATCCAATTGGTGACATATTTTCATGCAAATATTCAAAAATCTGCATGAAAACAAAATTCACATTTTCCCACCAGAGATGTTTCCAAAAAATATACTTGTTGCGGATGAAAGACTGTGCGTGATGACGTGGTGCACATAAACATTACTTTTGCAGTTAAAGTGCCATGTACCAAATAAAAAATACAAGTTAAATTAGTTTCCATCACATTTTACACTCTGCTGATGGTTTTGGCACAAAAGCATTTGCGTTAAATAGCAAATGTTCCAACTCTGGTATTGGCACGTTCGCTCTGGCCTACAGCTGGCAGATACAGTGGGGGTATAGCCTAGTTGATGAGATTATTATGAACTAAAGAGAGAGATTATTTGTAAATGTCAAATAGCAGCCAAGTATCGATCCTCATGTCACCAGAATAAGAGCCTAGATATTTATTGGATAGGAGCATCAATACCATCACCTTGCCCTTTCACCACCCTGAGAAGTTCATCATAACGCATTTCATCTGTTGCCTGATAATCTGCATGCTTTCCAGAGTCGTAGTGGGAGGACCACACAGCATGTCATCATGACTCCAAGTTCACTTTGATTTCATGGTTATTATGTCAGTATTTGTGCATAAAAGTGTTTCCACCACTATTTGTCACAGAAATAATTTCATAGACACAAAAATATACCACCTTGTCATCTTAACATCTTAACCCGTACCCTAACCCATACCCTAACCCCTTAACCCGTACCCTAACCTTTACCCATAATACGACTTTTTATGGAATCTATGCGTTTTCATAGTGAAGATACAGCTTTGACAGTATTGACATAAAACATTGTTCCCTCTTTTCTCCTTCAGTGGCTGTCAGACGGATACCTAATCCCACATGTAGTCATTGACCAGCAGCATCCCAAATACTACCATATTCCCTATATAGTGCACTCATCTTGACGTAAGCTCTATTTGCCCTCGTCAAAAGTAGTGCACTATAAAGGAAATCGGGTGCGTTGTGGGACACATGCCGTTTGTCTGTTTTGACTCTCGCCCACTTGTTTGGTTAGTGACAGTTGGCCTGCATGCTATCTCCTCTCTGGTTTAGGGTGATGTCATCCTGCCGTTTAGCCAGGTAATCCCAACGCTGTTTATGTTTTGTAGTAGTACCGAAACCACAGAGAAAGACAGACAGGCAGAGAGAGAGAGACAGAGACAGAGAGATAGCGAGAGACAGACATACAGAGAGAGAGAGAGAGAGAGAGAGAGAGAGAGAGAGAGAGAGAGAGTGAGAGAGAGAGAGAGAGAGAGATACTCAGCACACAGGGGGACAAACACCTGCCTGGAGGTGACATCATTCCCTCCCCCATATGCCCCCCCTAGACACAACTACGACAACATAACCAACAACTCCTGCAGCTCTGTGGCACGCTGGGTCTGTACATAGTCAACGGTAGGCTTCAAGGGGACTCCTATGGTAGGAACACCTATAGCTCATCTCTTGGCAGTAATACGGTAGATCACTGACCTCAACCCAGAGTCTCTCAGAGCTTTCACAGTCAGCCCACTGACACCCCTATCAGACCACAATAAAATCACAGTCTACTTGAACAGAGCATTACTCAATCATGAGGCATCAAAGCCAGAGGAACTGAATCATATTAAGAAATGCATTAGATGGAAGGAAAGTAGTGTGGAAACCCAACAACACACAATTAGGCAACAACAAACTCAATCCCTTTTAGACAACTTCCTGGACAAAACGTTCCACTGTAATAGTGAAGGTGTAAACTTGGCAGTAGAAAACCTAAACATTATATTTGACCTCTCAGCTTCCCCATCAAATCTAAAATATCAAGCAGACACCCTTAGAAAATTAACAACAAGACAAACGGTTTGATGAAGAATGCAAAAACCTAAGAAAGAAACTGATAAACCTATAAACATAGAGACCCAGAAAACCTGAAGAAGGAACAGCACGTCAGAAATAAGCTCAATGGAAGAATCGATTGGAAGAACCACTTCTTGTAAAATTTGAAAATGCTAAACAAACAACAACATGAAGAGTTCTATCCAGAACGGAGATGTCAGGTTGTTCCCTGATCCTGGATAAAACACTTCTCCAACATGTTTGGCTCTACAACAGAGACAAAGAGAAAAAACATGTACATTGGTTCTTCCTTTAAAACGTGCGTCCTACTGCAGCACATCTTGCGGGCTGCCGCAGAATTCTACGGCATGTTATTTTAGTGCCAGCCAACCATTGTTGACATTAATGCCAGTTAGTGCTAGTTTGACCACCAGAGGGCATCTTTGAGAAGCATTTGATTGTCTTCAATATTGGCTGTACTTTTTTATAGCATAGTATATGGGGTTCATTTTAAGAAATGCAACTTAATTATTTTGATTAATATTATGATGTTTCTATTCTAAGAAAAACAAAACCCTCAGGGTTTCCATTATGAAAATTTGGCGCTGTACAACGTGACCAGTCGGGAGTAGGCTACTATGTGACTGTGAGTGAATCCTAACATTTCTACGCCCTAGTTGTAGTCTAACCATTACCAAAACGGAGATTCAGTGAAAATACAAATCTCATTGATTTATCAAAACCAGTCCCCACTATGAAAATATTTTGAAGATAAATATGCAACGCAGAGGACGAGAGGACTAGAAATAACAATCAATAGGGAATTATCAATGGAAATAACATATGTGTAGAATCTGTGGAATGTCATTGGTCTGTACATTGAGTCTGCAGCAGGATACTTGTTATTTGGCCATTGGCCCAGTTATACTGCAATGACTTCTGATTGGTCAACCCCAGGCTAGGGTGGGGGGTTATAAATGACATCCTGTTTCTTTGTTCTGTGGAGAATCACTGAGGACAGGGAAGACTGAACATCTACTTCTCAGCATAACATCTATGATTTGTCCTTTTCAAATGAAGCTATTTTTCTCCCCCTGATTTTTATTGAAGAGTAACATCAACTGATAACACCATGCTTGTCTCAGAGCAGCGCAAAACGGTGCTGAAATAGTTGACCATGGCTTCAATAGGCTATGGCTTCAAATCCTATTATAACAATTGGATGACTTTGGCTGTTCCAAAAATGTGTTGCCTTCGTTAGCCTACTTTATTCCAATATTTCTGTCATTCGGTGGCATTTATTCCCGTAGTAATTCGTTATGGATCCATCCAGATGTGGCTAGAAACAATGCATTTTGTGGACACGAAAGATCCATTTGTCTTGTCCCATCATCCTCAGCTCTGGCATCTTCCCCGATATTTGGAACCAAGGACTGATCACCCCAATCCACAAAAGTAGAGACAAATTAGATCCCAATAACTACCGTGGGATATGAGTCAACAGCAACCTTGGGAAAATCCTCTGCATTATCATTAACAGCAGACTCATTTCCCTCATCACTTGGATCAGTGTAAACACTAAATCAATTATAAATAATCCTAGAGGCTATACTAACGATAAAAGTGTAAAGCCTTTATTAAAGCAAAGTTTAAAAACAGATGAATTTGTGAAATTGTTTACTTGACATGTTGTGTTTGCATGAGGCTTGGTGCTCACGGAATCAGTAGGCTGTTAAACTAATAGAAGCAGAATCTGTCTTATTTCTGTAGATATATTGATGATTTATAAAGCCAGGCACATTTAACAGTTAGGATATTGATTATAGACCTAATTAAGTTGGTGTTTCCTCTCTCCTCACTTTTCTCAGACAATAAGTCACGGGCTGTTTCCTCATCTCCTCCCTCTGCTGCTGTCTCATTGTTCTCAACACCAACATGCTGGTTAACTTGGCTATTATGCACACTGAGACATGGTCTAGGAAAAGGTGCCATGCTGGTTAACTTGGCTATTATGCACACTGAGACATGGTCTAGGAAAAGGTGCCATGCTGGTTAACTTGGCTATTATGCACACTAAGACATGGTCTAGGAAAAGGTGCCATGCTGGTTAACTTGGCTATTATGCACACTGAGACATGGTCTAGGAAAAGGTGTTTCAGAACCGTGGACAGGGACCGCTATCCAACGAGGGAGAAAGCGCATTTGTTATAAAATAATAATATTTTTATTAGTTTTGCACCATTGTCCTTACGTAATATAACCGTATACAATTTCAGTAGCACGTCTTAGACTGGTGGACTGTGTCACCCCCACGGCCTCCACAGTGGATCAGTCCACCCAGACAGGCACGAATCAGACAGGTGTCTTGTACACCATGATGTTATAATTAGTTTGCTAACTGCTCGACTAAAGAAATCTCCACAGTTTTATAAACCAAACAATCGACCAGTCGACTAAATGGGGTACTACTTCACGGCTGAGCCTTTGTTGCTTCGAGACGTTTCCACTTCACAATATCAGCATTTACAGTTGACCGGGGGCAGCTCTAGCAGGGCAGAAAGGTGATGAACTGACTTGTTGGAACGGTGACATCCTATGACGGTGCCACGTTGAAAGTCACTGAGCTCTTCAATAAGGTCATTCTACTGCCAATGTTTGTATATGGAGATTTTATACACCTGTCTGCATCAGGCGGATCTAACAATTTGAAGGGGTGTCCACATACTATTGTCTAGATTGTGTACGTGTGACAGAGACTCTCCTCTCCAGCTCAACAGTCGTTGTCATTGCCAAGGTCAGAACATTGTCAAATCCCCAAAATGACTTAGTGTGCTTTTCCTATTTGCCTCTGAAACAAATAACATTGATTTAAAGACAATACTTGTACTACTATTGCTGGTATCTGTGGTTCTATATATATATAACCCATAACTTAAGGCCCTACTGTGATGGCATTTAAAACAGTTTGATCTATGTGTGACAGTCTGCTTTAGATGGAGTAGGCTGTATGGCTTCCAGTGGTACATGCAATGATGAATCATTGTTGTCTGGAGAGGGAGGGAAAAACAGATTAGAGAGAGAGAGAGAGAGAGAGACAGAGAGAGAGATGTAGAGAGAGAGAGAGAGAGAGAGAGAGAGAGAGACAGAGAGAGAGAGATGTAGAGAGAGAGATGTAGAGAGAGAGAGAGAGAGAGAGAGACAGAGAGAGAGACAGAGAGAGAGACAGAGAGAGAGACGTAGAGAGAGACGTAGAGAGAGATGTAGAGAGAGATGTAGAGAGAGAGAGAGAGAGAGACAGAGACAGAGAGAGAGATGTAGAGAGAGAGATGTAGAGAGAGAGAGAGAGAGAGACAGAGAGAGAGATGTAGAGAGAGAGAGAGAGACAGAGACAGAGAGAGATGTAGAGAGAGAGAGAGACAGAGACAGAGAGAGAGAGAGAGAGAGAGAGAGAGAGAGAGAGAGAGAGAGATGTAGAGAGAGAGACAGAGACAGAGAGAGAGAGAGAGAGAGAGAGAGAGAGAGAGAGAGAGAGAGAGAGAGAGAGAGAGAGAGAGAGAGAGCAGGCAAACTGAGCCATCCCTTTGACATTTCAAAAGGCCTTGGAGCTTCTGATAGGGCATATGTGTGGGCTGAGGTTGTGATCCCAGCGTTGCATCAGATATGTATGTGGGAGGGGACCCGAGCGTATCGTATGCGCGAGGTGAGAGATGGAGAGATTCTATCAATATGCTAGATTCTCTCAGCTCATGCATACGATACGCTCGGGTCCATATTAATGGTTGACTGGCCAGAGAACTATAAACGCTCTTATCCCTGGTGACTTACACATTACTGTCATGTCATGGGTCAAACATGTCTACATCTACTTATCATATAAGAGGTTGGATGGTTTATGTCTGTCCACGGCGGACCACACTGCACCAGCGACCCTGAATAAGAAAGTGTGTGTGTTTTGAACAGTTAGATGTTTTGGATATACAGTATCAGTCTTAAGTTTGGACACACCTACTCATTCCTGGGTTTTCCTTTATGTTTGCTATTTTCTACATTGTAGAATAACAGTGATGACATCCCGACTATGAGATAGCACAGGTGGAATCATGTAGAAACCAAAACAAGTGTTAAAACAAATCAAAATAAATGTTATATTTGAGATTCTTCAAAGTAGCCACCCTTTGCCTTGATGACAGCTTTGCACCACTCTTGGCATTCTCTCAACCAGCTTCATGAGGTAGTCACCTGGAATGCATTTCAATTAACAGGTGTGCCTTCTTAAAAGTTAATTTGTAGGAACTCCTTGAAGACTGTTTGAAAATCATTCCAGGTGAAGCTGGTTGAGAGAATACCAAGCGTGTACAACGCTGTCATCAAGGCAAAGGGTGACTACTTTGAAAAATCTACAATAGTAAAAATAAGAAAAACCCTTGAATGAGTTTGTGTGTCCAAACTGAGCATTTCAAACAGGATCCAGTGTAGAGGAGGACACACACACAAAGGAACCAGAGAGCGACAGAGAGAGATGCTAGCCATCTGTTGTAGTAGACAATGTTTATTAGGGTTTGACTGAGGACATGTCTCGAACGGCACCCTATGCCCTATGTAGTGCACTATGTGCACCCTATTCCCTATGTAGTGCACTATGTGCACCCTATTCCCTATGTAGTGCACTACTTGCACACTATTCCCTATGTAGTGCACTATTTGCACCCTATTCCCTATGTAGTGCACTATTTGCACCCTATTCCCTATGTAGTGCACTGCTTGCACCCTATTCCCTATGTAGTGCACTGCTTGCACCCTATTCCCTATGTAGTGCACTATTTGCACCCTATTCCCTATGTAGTGCACTGCTTGCACCCTATTCCCTATGTAGTGCACTATTTGCACATTATTCCCTATGCAGTGCACATGTCTATATTAGGGTTATGTCTCTATTAATGTTAGGTCTCTATTAGTGTTAGGTCTCTATTAGTGTTAGGTCTATATTAGTTAGGTCTCTATTAGGGTTAGGTCTCTATTATTGTTAGGTCTCTATTGGGGTTAGGTCTCTATTAGTGTTAGGTCTATATTGGTGTTAGGTCTCTATTAGGGTTAGGTCTCTATTAGTGTTAGGTTTATATTAGTGTTAGGTCTCTATTGGTGTTAGGTCTCTATTAGTGTTAGGTCTATATTAGTTAGGTCTCTATTAGGGTTAGGTCTATATTAGTTAGGTCTCTTTTAGTGTTAGGTCTCTATTAGTGTTAGGTCTCTATTAGAGTTAGGTCTCTTTTAGTATTAGGTCTCTATTAGAGTTAGGTCTCTTTTAGTGTTAGGTCTCTATTAGTGTTAGGTCTCTATTAGTGTTAGGTCTATATTTGTTAGGTCTCTATTAGGGTTAGGTCTCTATTAGTGTTAGGTCTATATTGGTGTTAGGTCTCTATTAGTGTTAGGTCTATATTAGTTAGGTCTCTATTAGGGTTAGGTCTCTATTACTGTTAGTTCTATATTAGTTAGGTCTCTATTAGGGTTAGGTCTCTATTAGTGTTAGGTCTATATTAGTGTTAGGTCTCTATTGGTGTTAGGTCTCTATTAGTGTTAGGTCTATATTAGGGTTAGGTCTCTATTAGTGTTAGGTCTATATTAGTTTGGTCTACACACCCCACTACATACCACACTACGTACCCCACTACATACCCCACTACACACCCATAGCAAAATGGTCTGAATACCTATGTAAATAAGGTATTTCTGTTTTTCATTTTGTTAAGATCTGCCACATTTTCAGCAAAACTGTTTTTGCTTGGTCATTATGGGGTATTGTGATGTCATTATGGGGTATTGTGATGTCATTATGGGGTATTGCGATGTCATTATGGGGTATAGTGATGTCATTATGGGGTATTGTGATGTCATTATGGGGTGTAGTGATGTCATTATTGGGTATTGTGATGTTATTATGGGGTATTGTGATGTCATTATGGGGTATTGTGATGTCATTATGGGGTATAGTGATGTCATTATGGGGTATTGTGATGTCATTATGGGGTATTGTGATGTCATTATGGGGTATAGTGATGTCATTATGGGGTATT
>CM059816.1:34357984-34360484 GCA_030435695.1 Brachymystax lenok tsinlingensis
GTCCCTCAAGTGATTCTAAATCTCTGAGGGGAATGTCTGCTTGACGTGGTCTAGGGGAAAATGAAAGATGATGTGTTCTCACTCAGTCAGCCCCTTAAAAAGGTTGCCGCTTTATTTGTATATATCTGCTTGGTTGATCTATCCGTCTGTCGCAAGGTAAAATACTGCACTTGAATGTGAAAATAAAAGGACATATTAAACACAGGTGAAGTGTGATGCATATATAGAAAATATCTAGACAATATACAGTGCATTCGGAAAGTAGTCAGACCCCTTCCCTTTATCCACATTTTGTTACGTTACAGCCTTATTCTAAAATGGATTAAAAAAATAAAAACTCCTCATCAATCTACACACAATACCCCATAATGACATCACAATACCCCATAATGACATCACAATACCCCATAATGATGATGCAAAAACACTTTTTTATAAATTTTTAGCAAATTTATAAAAAATCATAAACAGAAAAACCTTATTTACATAAGTATTCAGACCCTTTGATAGGAGACTCGAAATTTAACTCAGGTGCATCCTGTTTCCATTGATCATCCTTGAGATGTTTCTACAACTTGATCGGAGTCCACCTGTGGTCAATTCAATTGATTGGGCATGATTTGGCACACACCAAGGGGGCGGCAGGTAGCCTAGAAGGGGCGGCAGGTAGCCTAGAAGGGGCGGCAGGTAGCCTAGTGGTTAGAGCGTTAGACTTATAACCGGAGGGTTCGGTAGCCTAGAAGGGGCGGCAGGTAGCCTAGTGGTTAGAGCTGTAATGAGACCGGACTAGATCTGGCTGTAATGAGACCGGAGGTTTACAAGTTCGAATCCCTGAGTTGACAAGGAAAAAATATGTCGTTCTGCCCCTGAACAAGGCAGTTAACCCACTGTTCCCTGGGCGCCGAAGACGTGGATGTCGATTAAGGCAGCCCCCCGCACCTCTCTGATTCAGAGGGGTTGGGTTAAATGCGGAAGAAACATTTCGGTTGAAGGCATTCGGTTGTACAACTGACTAATAATGGTGACTTTGACTTTGACCTGTCTATATAAGGTCCCACAGTTGACAGTGCATGTCAGAGCAAAAGGAATTGTCCGTTGAGCTCTGAGACAGGATTGTGTCGAGGCACAGAAGGTCTCCAAGAACACAGTGGCCTTCATCATTCTTCAATGGAAGAAGTTTGGAACCACCAAGACTCTTCCTGGAGGTGGCCTCCCAGCCAAACTGAGTGTTGTGTCTTTGGCATCAGTAAAGGTGAAGACTGTTATTTTATCAATCAATTCTCTGTAATTATTATTACGTGATTAAACTAATCATGTAAATGTAATTAACTAGGAAGTCGGGGCACAGGTTAGTAATGAGACTATATACAGGGGGTACAGGTTAGTAATGAGACTATATAGAGGGGGTACCAGGTTAGTAATGAGGCTATATACAGGGGGTACAGGTTAGTAATGAGACTATATACAGGGGGTACCGGTTAGTAATGAGGCTATTTACAGGGGGTACCAGTTAGTAATGAGACTATATACAGGGGGTACCGGTTAGTAATGAGACTATATACAGGGCGTACCGGTTAGTAATGAGACTATATACAGGAGGTACAGGTTAGTAATGAGACTATATACAGGGGGTACCGGTTAATAATGAGACTATATACAGGGGGTACCGGTTAGTAATGAGACTATATACAGGGGGTACAGGTTAGTAATGAGGCTATTTACAGGGGGTACAGGTTAGTAATGAGACTATATACAGGGGGTACAGGTTAGTAATGAGTCTATATACAAGGGGTACAGGTTAGTAATGAGGTTATATACAGGGGGTACAGGTTAGTAATGAGACTATATACAGGGGGTACAGGTTAGTAATGAGGCTATATACAGGGGGTACAGGTTAGTAATGAGGCTATATACAGGGGGTACAGGTTAGTAATGAGACTATATACAGGGGGTACCGGTTAGTAATGAGGCTATTTACAGGGGGTACCGGTTAGTAATGAGACTATATACAGGGGGTACCGGTTAGTAATGAGACTATATACAGGAGGTACAGGTTAGTAATGAGGCTATATACAGGGGGTACAGGTTAGTAATGAGACTATTTACAGGGGGTACAGGTTAGTAATGAGGCTATATACAGGAGGTACAGGTTAGTAATGAGGCTATATACAGGGGGTACAGGTTAGTAATGAGGCTATATACAGGGGGTACAGGTTAGTAATGGGGCTATATACAGGGGGTACAGGTTATTCGAGGTATTTGAGGTAATATGTACATGTAGGTCGGCTACGTATGTCTTTAAAGAAATGCTGTTGTTCTGTCCTTGAGCTGATCTTGTCTATTAATGTTCTGCATTATGTCATGTGTCATGTTTTGTGTGGACCCCAGGAAGAGTAGCTGCTGCTTTACCAACAGTTAAAGGGTATCCTAATAAAATACAGAATACAAAAGAAAATAAAAAATAAAATAACAGATGGAACATCTGTGGACCTGAAAATAG